>VZTE01006248.1:214065-364438 GCA_013397775.1 Eulacestoma nigropectus | reverse complement strand
CCCTCCCCGCGACAGCCGAGGGAAGGCGGGCACTGGGTTCCTGGTTCTGTTTGTTATTGCTGCCATAGGTAGTGTTGTTTGTTTGCCCCTCTCTCTCTATATATATTAGTAAAGAACTGTTATTCCTATTCCCCATATCTGTGCCTGAGAACCCCTTAATTTCAAAATTATAACCATTTGGAGGGAAGGGGGTTGCATTTTCCATTCCAAGGGAGGCTACTGCCTTCCTTAACAGACACCTGTCTTTCAAACCGAGACAAAGGTCCTTGGGAGAAGCCTTCTTAATAAATAAGAAAGGGGGAGTTGTGGAGGCTCGTGGGCCTCTGGAACAAGATGCTCAGGTGCTTCCTTGGAGGGATGTGCCCGGAGAGACGCTCCCACAACAGGGAGATGAAAAGAGGCTTCTCTCAGGATACCTTGTTGCATTATGTTAATGTACCCCGGTTCTGTTACCCTGGTTGGCCCATTGGCCATCCTGCCCCTTTCTACCCTCTATGTTCCTAATCTGGGATGTCCCCGCTTCTTTCCTCTCCCATTGGTCCCTGTACCTCAGCTGCTCCCCTGTTGTTTCCCCCTTGGCTCCTATACCCTAGTCCCGCCTGTGTACTGCCCCCATGCCCTCAGACCATTGGCCCTGATGCTCTCTCCGCCCCTGCCTTCCCTGTGCAAAACCCCTGGACCCTCCCTCCTTCCTGGTTCTTCGTCCCTGGACCTCTTCACGTTCATGGCTGCAATAAACCTCCCCCTGTAACTCCACACGAGGACCCTTCCTGTGTCCCTTTGCCGATGGCTTCTACAACAGCAGCTATCCAGCACAAGTGTGTGTATGTGTGTGAGTGTGGCACCGCCGAGCGGCTCCCATATCCGGAGACGCTTTCGGGAAGGTTGCGGCATCTTTACCACCTCCGCCTGCGGCAACAGATCAGTTCTATACAGTTGCAGTAATGACCAAAACAGTTAACATTTGTCAGAAATGAAAAGGCTATATTATTTCATGCTGGATATTCACTTTTAACACACAGAGAGGACACACAAATCCTAAAGAGAAAGGACACTGAAATATCCCCTTACAAATATACTGATTTCCAGTGAAGGCAGAAAAATATACTATGAAACATTATATTTTGAAGGGGATGTTTCTAAAAGGAGATAGTTCAAAAATGTCTTAAAGTTCTGATTTAATGTGTGCTTGCAAAGTCTGCAGGGAAAGAAGTAGGGTGCAGCCTGATACGGCAAATCGCTTTTACTGTGGTGTAGAAAGCCACAATTTCTGCGAAGCATCTGCAAACAACATCCAGTAGTATAATCCCTTGCAGTCTGTCTTGTTGCTGCCTGCAACCACATGACAGAAGTCTGTTTCTTACATAAAGAGCACATGCTGATGAAAAAGACTTTCTTCCTGAACTCCACTTACAGACCAGAGTAAAAAAGATGACACTACAGACTCCATCACTCCAAGTGTCCTCCCCTTCCTCATTCTTGCCCCCTGACTTATATACACAGCATGATGTCACATGGTCTGGAATATCCCTCTGGTCAGTTTGGGTCACCTGTTCTGGCTGGGTCTCCTACCAGCTTCCCATGAACCCCCAGCCTTCTCACCAGTGTGACAGTACAAAAAGCAGAAAAGGCCTTGGCTTTGTGTAAGCCCTGCTCAGCAATGACAGAAACATCTCTATTATCGTCACTATGTTTAGCACAAATCCAAAACAGAGTCCTATACGAGGCACTGTGAAGAAAACTAATGCTACCCCAGCCAAAACTAGCACAGTTTTGTTTCTGAAAACTATGCTAAAATTATTTTTGTCATTCTCTTTATCTGTATAGTCTCTTATATATGACAGTTACTATGAACAGTACAGAAATTTCCCCTTAGAGCTATGTTCCTGAAAATTACTAAACCATGCAAAATCCTTTTTATTCATGAGAAGGTTATAGAAATAAACCAAACAAACCAAACAAAATAACAAAACACCTAGAAAAAATACATTACATTTCTGGAGATTGTAACTAAGTTTTGAAAGCAGCCTTACTACTGCAGTCATCACTGAAAAACAGAGATGCCTGCTTATTATTGTAATTTCCCACTTCAGGCTGTAGATACTTGTTGTGCTGCACTTATGCGCTAACCTAATACACCTGAACACTGTTAACTACACTTTACTTTCCTTAAAAGGTTGTAGCTATACTGCAATCCAACTATAAAATACTTTAGTTAAACCACAGCTGCTATGCAAATGTATCTTTCAAGGCACTTTTTTGAATTTCAATGGCTAAGTCAATATCTAATATTTCTTAATGATACCTGAAATATATAATAACATATAATAGTATTTTACATAATTCTCTTTATATTGTATATTTCCTATATACTACATGTTTATTAAGATTATATATTTTAGAAAACAAAAAAACCTGTAAAACTTAATTGATCAAGAAAAAATTAGTATTCTTTGATTTTAAATATGCTATAAAATGCAAGTAATTGCTGTTTGTGAATACATGTTCATCTTAAACAAAAATATGTTTTTGGTGAAATGAAACACTTGTAAATATAGATAGCTTTGTCTCTCAGCAATGCCTCTTCAGGACTGAATACTCACAACTATTCTTTCAGTTATTCTCAGAGCTTTACATCACTCTGTCAAGTTTTCTTTTTGCTTGTCTCACAAGAGGGTTTGGAAAATTGTGGGATGCATACTTGTCCCAGTGCTTAGAGTATTGTATACATAGCTATTGTACCTCTGAAGTAAAGAGTATCCACTTTCACACATGGACAATATTTTCAATATACTGTGAGTGGGCCATTGTATTGTATTTGAGTGACAAGGTTTGGTAATGTGGGGCTACAAGGGCTGGCTTCTGTGAGAAGCTTCCCACACATCTGACAGAGCCAGTGCCAGCTGGATCCAAGACTGACCTGCCCCTGGCCAAGGCCAAGTCCATCAGCGATGGTCATAGTGCTTCTGTGATAACAGATTTCACAAGGAGGGCAAAAAGCTGTTGCACAATTGCAACCACAGAGGAGTGAGAATATGTGAGAGTAACAACTCTGCAGACACCCAGGTCAGTGGAGAAGGAGGGCCAGGAGCTGCTCCAGGCACTGGAGCTGAGATTCCCCTGCAACCCGTGGTGCAGGCCATGGTGAGGCAGGTATGCCCCTGCAGCCCATGGAAGATCCACACCAGAGCAAGTGGATGCCCACAGGAGTTTGTCACCTCATGAGAAGCCCATGCTGGAGCAGGCTCCTGACAGGACCTGTGGCCCCATGGAGAGAAAAGCCCATGGCAGTGCAGGTTTTCCAGCGGGATTTGTGTGACACCATGGGATCCCACACCCCAGGGCCTGAAGTCCTGTGGAAGGGGCCCATGGCGGAGCAGTTTGTGAAGAACTGTAAGCCATGTGAAGGGCTCACATTGGAGGACTCCCTGAAGAACTGTCTCCTATGAGAGGAACCCCACACTGGGGCAGGGGAAGAGTGTGAGGAGTCCTTCTTAAGGAAGAGGAAGCAGCAGAAACAATGCATGAAGCATAGAATGCAATCCCTCTGCACTGTTCTGGGGAAGGAGGACAAAAAATCAGGAGTAGTACTGAACCCATGAAGAAAGGAGGAGTAGAGGGACAGTTTTAATATTTGGTGTTATTTTCTCATTACATTTCTTTGCTTTGATTGGTAATAAATTCTATTACTTTCCTCAAGCCAAGTCTGTTTTGCTTGTGACAGTAAGTGACAAATGATCTCTCCCTGCCCTATCTCTCCTTATATTTTCTCTCCCCTGTCCAGTTGGGGAGAGGAGTGATAGAGCAGCTGTGGTGGGCAGCTGGTGTCCAGCCAGGGTCAACTCTCTACAGCCATTTCTTCTTGTATTCTTTTCCTTATCTTGGTGTCAAAAGCCAATAGTGAACTTAAAGTCATTATATATTTTAAAAGTCAATAGTTCAACCATGAAACATCAATCAAGTCCCTTTTGTAAGCAATTCAATAACTCCTCATTAGAAAAATACAGAAGGAAACAAATTTGGGGCACTGTCATTCACTTTTGCTAAATCAGGCTGAATTCTACCTTGAAATTGCCTATTGACAGCTAATACTGCTCTGCAATGGTTTGACTGATTCACCCCTATTATTGCGACCCAGTTCAAACTCTTGTATTCAGAAGAAACACATAACTCCCTTGCAACAGTCAGGGAGTAATTTAATTTAACAATTGAAAGAAATAATAGATCCATTAAATGAAAAGTGTTTGGCAATTAGCATTGCATTATACATGATAGAGATATATTTTTATTTGATGGAATTGTCTGCATTCTGTAAGGGTCTCAAATTGCCTTTGTCTCTGTTGAATGATCTCTCACTGGTGTCAAGAAAAACATCTCAGCTTCCTCCTGGTCTCAGAATAAAATTAGCCCCGTCAATGATCAGATCAGCCTCACATTTATCTTCCTGCTCAAAGCTGCTATGATCAGAAGCAGAACTGCTTGAGAGGAAGCACTGAGCAGCTTCAATTGCATGTTTTTTTTTACCTTACAAGTTCCCGTCCCCCAGTCCTAACTAAACAGCTGATCCTTTTTGTCCACTGACATTTTTTTTACTGATTTTATATCCAGCATAAATTCCTAGTAAGGCAGCATTCCACCACGCCCTATCTTTCACATCCTTCTCCCAAGTATTCCACTTCACTGTCTATAACATCTGATAGTTTCTTCTGGTTTTATCTTACCAGTTTAGTCCCAGGTTGACACTGCGGCCGGGGCTAGCTGCCCCCAGACCCCTTTGTCAGGGCCAGGCAGTCGACCCAGGATTCAGCCTGCAGACACAAAATCTGCCGCTTCGGTCGGCAGTCGCCGCTGCTGGGGCGTCATGCGAGCGGGCAGCAGCACGCTCTCCTCAGGGCAGAGGAGGAGGTGGTGAAAGCCCGAAGACCCTGGAGATGAAGAACGAACGAGGAGGGGTATCCTTCCTTGGACCACAGCAGGTTTTATTACCTGGATTCGGGCGGAAGAGATAACTCCCGGAGAGGACCCGCGCCGAGGGTTTTAAGGTGAGGAAAACAGGGTGGAGTTTAGGGCAAGAATCAATAGGAGAGGGGAACTGGGAGGAACCAGGGTACAATCAACCAACGGGGTGATAACAAGGGGGAGACCGTCAGCATGCACCTATGGGGTGCCGAACAACTTGGAGGGTTCTGGAAGAAGAGGCATGGCTAGTTTTTGGGGGGGCGCGAGGCTTAAACTTGGGAACTGCTCAGAGAGCCACCCTCCAATTCTGATTCGTCAATCCAGGGGAGAGCCCTGTCCGGATTGACAAGAGGTGGTCTCTGGAGCGACCAGGAGGATGCTCTGCCAGAGCACACCCCAACACCAGGTCAGTTTTGGCCAATCGATTTTCCTCTTCTATGATCTGTGAGTATACCATGTTATCGTCTTTAAAGTTTAATTTATGGTTAGGGACAAGTTTTCTTACTATATTTAAGTCTAAAAATAAGTGTTTGCTTGCACATCAAGTGAATGGAAGAAAGCTAGAAGAAACCTGAGACATTTTACCTGAGAATTAGGTAAAATCTCCCTCAGCTTCCCTACTTACCTACTGCCTTACTGATTTGATTCCCATCACTGTCACGTTCCAGCTCCCCTCACACTGCTTCAGTCTGTGTGTCCATGTATGGAAAGGTTCTTTTTCTGTGTCAGATGCAGCTCTGCTTCCATTTTTACAGTGCTTGAGGGAATTGAGCTTTCCATTTGAACTAAAAATAGTGAATGTTCTGAAGTGATCAGGAATTGAAAATTGTCTCCATCATTTGATATAGCTCATTTTATTTCTCACTTCTCAAACAGTGAAAAGAGGTATTTCAATTATATTTCTGTCTTTTTCACTAACACTTCATGCTTTTGTCTACATGAGTTTCCATTTGAAGACCACAGGAATTCACATTTTTCCTTCAGAAGTTCTCAAGCTAGTTTCCTGAAATCTTTCCCATCTTTAGTCCCGATAAATCCATGAACTTTTCTATTTAACCTACTCCCCATTGCTCAAATGTGAGGTTAAACATTATTTATTGTCACCCTAACTGAAGATCAGGATAATCAAATCAAAATAGAGGAAATGGTTATCCTTAGTCCAACTACCCCTTTTTTCTCAAGTTACTCTACCGCTTCCAGAAGCCCTCAGAGACCTGAGGCAGTGGAGGTGGCTCTGCCCAAGCAAAATGGGGCACCAGAACTCAGCAAGTTGTCAGCAGACTCAGGACTCAGCAGTGGGAAGAAGGTCAGTGTTCACAGAGTGAGCTTCCCCCTTTCTCTTGTCTGGAGTTCTCATGTAAGGTACCAGTTTTCTCCCAGCTTAAGTCTGGAAGCTGTTGGAGAGCCAGCCTCAACAGAGGGATAGGTGCATTTGATGACCACTGTCAGATGACCACTGTCCCACTTTTTTGAGGTGAAGGTCTCTGAATGACTGTGGCCGAGTCTGACCTCCAGCCTATTGTTCAAACAAGCTAAAACCAGCTCAGGCCAAGGCAAGCCCAGTCCTCCCCAGAAACTCTGTCCCTGGTCAATGCTATTAAAAGGCTGTGGAATTCTATATTTTGACAGAATATTGACTGGGGTACTCTGCAGTGTATACTCACATGTATAAAAGCACAAGTCCAGACAAATGGACACTAATATCCAGACTAAAGGAGAAATAAAACAAATACTGACTTTCAAATAAATAAAATTGCTGTTAAGTTAGTATCTTTGGTAATTATTTGTTAAGCAATCAGATGCTGATAGCTGTAAAGGCAGCACAAATATACCACTGAGGAAGGCAGAAGGAAAATGTGTCAAGGGTTTCAATAAATTGTTCTGCTTGTACAATAAATTCTAATTCAATCAGTAATTTATGAAATTAAAAATTCTTTCTTGCAAGAATATCATCTAAAGTTTGTTCAGAGGATGTACTAAGACAGAATTCCTGAGCCATTAGTCTTGTACTCTAATCCTCATTTTGAGTTACATTGATAAATCTTAGAACCCTGAGGTGAGCTTGAGGTCAACACTGTTGAGGTCCTTCAGGTCTATGGTGTACTTCCCTTGCATTATCCTTGTTCTTATTAGCTTCCTGTTTTACTCATATTTCTTATTCAGCTTGAGTGATGGCACCCCTACTAAAGACTGGTTGTACAATTGCTTCAGTTTTGCTGTCCCTGCAATAGCTACACATTTCCTCTTATCCCTTTTCTGGTGCTCCCAAACATCCATTCAGAGCCAGCGATCTAAGTTCAGAAGCATCCACATCTGATTTAAAACATGAGCGACAACAAACACTCATGCTTTAAGGATTCCTCTGTGACTAGTGCCATCCTACAGACGAACTCCTTCCTTTCATCTGCGATGTCTCCTCATCCTCCTTCCACACATAAATTCCGGGTCTCTTAACATTTGAGGAACTGCTTGTCCAAGAAACTCTCACAAGGTTACATAGTTATAGATTTCTTTCTTATCTGGTTAGTAACTTTCAAAACTTTCTGATAATCTGGAGTCATCAGATGTGATTCCTTGTGTCTTCTCCCTCTCTACCATTCCTTATTTGTTATGCTTGTTATTGCATATATATATATGCATAATATATGCATATATATATATGCAATATCTTTAAAATAGGAAGTTGAATGATGCAAGATTGAGAGTTCATTTTCTGAATGGGAATTATCAAACGAATTTAGAGGTTTTGTACTTCCCATTTTTGGTGGTATTTCAAAGTATAGATAAAAATCTTAATTTCAGTCTCAGAAAGTCAAGTCTGTTAAAATGTTTCAACTTGAAAGACTTTTAAAAAAAGCTTAATTTTTGCAACAACAACACAGTCCTGGATGGATCTTAAGATGTTATTATAACTGATTGGTCACAATAGTAACTACAGTTGCAGTTACTAGGAGTTATGTTTTAAATGTTTGAGCTATGTCAATATGTTTTTTTTTCATATGATGAAAAGCATCTGAGTTCTTGGCAACTTTTTTCCCTCTTTTGTCTGTCATTTTGAACTGAGCTGTGTAAATGATGTGGTCAAGGTCAAGAGCTAGCAACATAACTGATATATAAAGAAAATTTGAAAAGAAAAGAAACTCCACAAAGCTTCATCAGCTTTTACCTCTTAATTTACTATTTGTTTACTGAAGAATATGTTATAACTTACAATAATAATAAAATTAAGAAAAACAGGCTTATATTCTAAATATGCCATTATCTCTGTGCATTAAAACACTGGCCAATACACTTATTTGGCATATTTTTTCAGGAAATACTGTAAAAATAATGTAATCCCTAAAGAAAGCATGGTATCAAAATATACAATCTTTTTAAGTTCTTATCAATATGCCCAAAGGAAAACATTTGCGCCTTCTTCCTTTTTAAAATTTTTTTTTTTGAAAATAGATATAGTTTTTGAAGAAAGAAAGGAAGAAACAAAAGGCTTTGTGTTATTTTTTTAAATATAAGAAAACAGTGTATTTTTAAATCTAAGTTTAAGGGCTTTAAAGAATAAATTCAGAAAATATTTTCTAGTGATGAACATGTCTATGCAATATATTCTGTTCTGCAAAATAATTTTTCCTGCTTAAAAAATACCTTAACTTTGGGGATTTTTTTGTCTTTAAGATAACTTGATGTGAATACAGAAATAATTCACCTAGCACAGTACAGCAGCTTGAAGATTAATGAGTTGTTTCATTGGGTTCAAGCTTTCCGCTTGTTTCAGCTACACATTAGTGGTACAATTAATTTCACAACACTAGGGTTTTGTCACCCAGCACTTCCTATGGAATTCTACTATGATAGGTGTTCTTTAATTAAACCTTTAAAATGTCACCAGTGTAGCATTCTGCAGGTGAAATGCAAAAATACCTTCGAGGTTTACAAAATCTTTATTATTCAGTGGGTGAAGTAATAGGACGCAGAGAAAGCCTCTAGGCTGATGATTTCTAAGTCTGTTTAGCTTGAAAAAGCTGCAAATATTTAATAAAGATATTTTTACAATTTGACTGTGAAAGATTTGTCACTTTAAGGCTATCAAGGTGAAACAAAGCAATACTTCATTCACCCCATAATATAATCTTTCATATTCTTAGTGTTGGAGGCTATCAGATGCTTCATATTTCAACTGAAAGTCTAAGCATGAGACTATTTTCATTCACAGTGTGGCCTTCTTTGAAGGTGGGAACAGAAGTTAAATCTCCATCCGACTATGCTGTGAAGTCCAGGTTGCATGCCATTCTTAAACATATTAACTTTTTTTTTTCCATTTCTAAGAATATATCAAGGTTTATGACCCTAACATGGAAGTTAAAGTCATTTGCTCTTTCTTCAAGACAAGGGGAAAAAAATATTTTCATAACTGCCCTTCTGTGGCTAGAAGGTTGATGGAGGTTATTCTCCCCTCTACTCTGCCCTTATGAGACCCCACGTGGAGTGGTGCATCCAGCTCTGGGCCCCCCAACATAAAAAGGGCATTGACCTACTGGAGTGGGTCCAGAAGAGGGCCAGAAAAATTATTTTTCCTATGAGAACGGCTGAAACAGTTGGAGTTGTTCAGCCTGGAGAAGAGAAGGCTCTCTGGAGATCTTACAGCAGATTTTCAATATATGAAGAGGGCTTAAAAGAAAGATAGAGACTTTTTACCAAGGCCCCTAGTGACAGTATAAGGAATAACAGCTTTAAACTGTTAGAGGGTAGATTTAGACTGAATGCTTGGAGGAAATTCTTTATGAGTGTGGGGCGGCACTGAAACAGGTTTCCCAGAGAAGTTGTGGGTTCCACATTCCTGGAAGTGTTCAAGATCAGGCTGGGTGGGGCTTTGAGGAGCTTAATATAGTGAATGATGTCGATGTCAAAAGCAGGGGGGGTGGGACTAGATGGTCTTTGAATGTCTAAATGGTGCGATGATTCTATGACTCTTTTTTCTACATCAGTATTTGATTACAATATTTAAAATACTGAGCACCACCTTATTCGTTTTTTTTAAAATATTTTATACTTTAAATAATTTATCTTAATACTGTTCTTCTTTGGATAGAGTAGCATCAGCCCAGAATGTAATTGAATCCATTCTTATTTTTAGAACCCTCTATTTACATGTTTGGTTACATCTTAAAGGTGGGACTACTAAAGATAAGACTGCTGTACTGCTCACCTCTATCAAATGTGTTTACCAATAATAAAGTATAAATTGATATGAATTATATATGAGGTATTGAAGTGTTGTTTTTACCATGTGGAAGAAAAACTATATTAATCCTTGTTACTCAGATAATCAAAAAAAAAAGTATTGATATTCATAGCTCATTTTCTTACTCCTTGTGATTCTTTCCAACCTGACCAATTTTATGATTCTGTGATTCTCTGACTTTCAGCACAGACTCTCAGATTCATTGTCTGGTGTCTGGGGTAAGAAACTCATATCTTGAAATTCAATGGTTTCAAAGACTTGGGACATGAATATTACTAGATCCTTGAAATGTGGGTACAAATATGATAAAAACAGAGAAAAAGGAGACCTAGTGCATGACACATTATTCTAGACTGGACCTATCTTAATATGATCTACAAGTTTTTGGAATGAGGCTGTATTTCTGTTAGGTCTACGGTGGGTGGATGCACTTCTCTAACAAAACATTTTCTAAATACCTAGATTTCCAAATCTATTATTTATATTCATACCTGAAAAAGAAAAGATTCTGAAATAGGAAGCCAAGTAAAACTATGAAGTCTTTTGATAGAAGATTTCTATCCAGACAGCTATTTTCTGATCTTTGCTCATCCTGACTGTAGGCTCCACATATCTATTCTGTTCTCAGACACAAAATTCTCAAGTTTCAAAAAGACTTCTTTGAAGCAAGCCTTTGAGATAACTAGAATAACTGACTTTGAGGTGGTTATTTGGTCACTGAAGAGAGAAAAGTGGTCACATTCTTTTTCTTATGCCTTCTTTTTCTTTAGTCTGTTAGTGTTTCAAAGCTTGAAATGCTGTTCTTTTTTGTAACTTACTGAGTGAAAGATTCATGGCTTTCATTTGAATGATATCATTAGTCATATAAGAGAAAAGTGACTAAGACAAAAAGAGAGAGCATTTCATGGGGAATAAAAAGTCATTATATCATAGTCACAAAGTTTTCTAATCTGAAAGAGTACCTACAGTACCCTACAGAAATGCTTGTGAAGTGCTCAGCCCAATCAAATCTCCCCATGGTTGTCCTTTGAATTCTTTATTTCTAGCTTCTGTTGCATGCATATTTAATCAGACTTCTCACTTCTGTATATGCAAAGGAAATTTCAAATATAATATGCTCTATAGAAAGGAAAAGGACCCATTAACTCACTTCCAAAGCTGATAATTAAATTGTAAGAAAATACCTTATCCGAAATGGAGTTGATCGTAATAGTCTCCTATCAAAAAGATACATGATCACCATTTTGTGCCACAAAACAACATATTGCAGCCAGTATGCAGATATTTAAATAATAATGTTAATTTTATCTAAATATTTAGTAACACTTTTAATATTTTAAAAAAAATTTAGTAACTATTTTAATTCAGTTTTAATGAATACTAATTATCCTATGCAGTTTAGTCATTATCATCTGTAGCTGGCCTAAAAAGGGAAAGCAAAGATAACACAGAAGGTATAAACTAGACTTCTAATATCAAGGTGATTTTAAAAGAACTATCTACCTTCATCACCTGAGTGGTTTGCAGACCAGAGTCCTTATAAAGTGTTCATGTATGTATCCTTGGGAAGTCTTTCTCTATGGTATTTGAAACAAATGAAAAGGGGAGTTGAATAACACTTATCGTTCACAGAAACTTGAATATTTCTGAGATTCACGGACCATTGTCTGGTGATTCCCTTTCTTTAGACTTGCACGAAAAACTATCTCTCCAGGTTCTGAGAAATCTTTATACCACATATCATCTCGCGTCAGATCCCTTATTTTCTTAAGTGGAGTTGGAGGGTGATAGGCTACTGCTGTTTGTCCTGCTTTTCTAAGGTATTTTGCCTTTTAGCTACACATCGATTCAAGATAAGAAGAGAAACTTCCACTGTCTTCAGCAGTTTAGAAATTTCACTTTGAGGGGATAGACCCATATCTAATATTTCTCTGACCATGCTGTTACAAATGTAAGGGCAGATTTCCATGAATGCACATTTCCATGCGCATTACTGAGCAGCACATTTTGAATGAAGAAGGTGATAAGACCTAGAGAGGAGTGGATTGTTGTTGAGAGGTTGTAGAGAGTAATGTCTCGGTTTTATGGACAGGTTGATCTACCCTTCATGACCTTCACACTTCTAGATTTGAAAACAACCTTGAAGTTTCTTGCAGATGACAAATCCTATGGCTACAGAAAAAGGAAGAGGACAAAGATTTACCTTAGATAAAACAGCATTTTTAGTAAAGATTTATGTATATTAGACCAATTTGCAGTAATACTTACTATTTTTATGAATTCATTTACTAACATTCTAAATTATGCCAGTTGTCAGTGTTTCAGTTTATTGGCATGCTTCAGCTTTCTACTAAAGGACTTTTCTGCTTAGCTCATATTGTCATGACCCATGAATTTATTCCGTAAGATGACAAGTGTTCATTAACTGGAATGTTTTTTATATAGGAGAAGGTAGTCTTATAAATTGTACTCTGAACCTTGGTAGACATTAAATATAGTTTTTATTATATTTATTTATTTATTTTTTTATTTTTAACTAAACTCCATTGCTATTTAAGGAATGAGCTAGACATTTGAAAAACACGTTGCTTTATATCAAACAGTCCATGCATTTCATGGACCTTTTATATTTTACAGAGGAAGACACTACTAACCACTCTGTAAAGTCAGCAGAGCAGACATCTAGAATAGTCTCCAGTACAGGAATATAATAATAGGCTATCCCTAGCTTGTGCAATGATATTTAGTAAATAATTTCAATTCTTCTCATGTTTTTGTAATAATGAAGTAATGATGCTCAAATTTTTGCAAAGAGTTTAGATATCCACGTGTGCGCACATACACACACAGAAGAAACAGAGGAAATGAATAAAGTATCAAAATATATTTATGTACAGGAAACTATTTTTGCCTTGGCACAAAGCAAAATAATTGTTATTTGTAGTAAATCAAATACACCTACTAAAAACATAACATCAGTCATTCATTATTAGCTAATTATATTGTATGGGCATACTGTTGTCTTCCATATGAACCAGCAAGGGATTGCTTTTTAAAATACCTGTTATGTTGGTTTTTTCTATTTCCTTTTAAAAAGTACAAAATTTCAAAGATAACATGCAGGGTGTGTTTATGTATATTCTTTCAAGAAAAAGGAAAATACTTGACTTCACCACATTTTTTCTCTTCTTTTTATTTGACAGCAATTAAAGCTAAATATTTCTTCTTTTTGGTGCTACTTAGGAAGCAGAAAATATATAAAGGTATTTCTGTATTTTTTTTTTTTTTTTGCTAGAATATATTATAATTCCCACAAATACTGATTCTACTAGTTTAATCCTAACTATGTAGCACTGTAATGAATTAAAAATTTTCTATGCAGCATCATACAACCAGATTGAGTTTTGTTTTTTTTTTAGGTTTGGTCAATTGAAAAACTTTGTAATCCTGAAGATGAAGCCAATGAAGAACAAAGCCTCAGCAGTAATGATAATAGGACTGCCTTAGACTAGCAGAGTCAGCATTAGTGAGAACAATATTTGTCAAACTACCATTGCAAGACCAAGACAGCAATTTTCATACAAAATTATTTGGTATGTTAGGTATATTGTACCTCCTCTTTCAGTTAGACAGTCTGCCCTTTTTGGGAAATCCAAATTAATGTAAAATAAAATAGTATTTTTTTATATAGACCATCTGTTTAATAATTATCCTAGACTGCTTTATTCAGCATCCATGGAAATCATTCACAGTCACTGTTCAAGTCAGTGACAGATGCAATTAAGACTTGTGATCCATGGATGTCTACATTCTTAGTGGAAAATGGAAGTAAAAATTAATTTCAGTAATACTAATAAATATATAAATAAGGCTGAGAGATACTGTTTTTCATCTGATCTTATTCCCATCTGTCCTAGTTATGCATTTCAGGATCTGTACCATCTATACACCTACTGCTTGTTCTTAACTATGAAAATTTAACTGATTATAACTGACACACTTGCAGGTTTCTTATTAAGCCTGTGCAATTTTCCATCAAACTGTGGCAATAGTTTTAGTTCTATATTCGTAAGAGTTGGAAGAACTTTACATTATAAAATTTCCTTATTAATATTTTATTAAGTCCTCATATTTTAGTACACTTATTTTGCCTTTTAACACTATTCTTGTCTCTTTCTCTAATTTTTATTCTACTCAAGTATTACAAATTTACAAAAGTATAAGGTGGTTGCTGGTTATAGGACTATGGACACAGTGTAACTCTCATCTACAATTTCTAATTTTTTCAAATTTAAAACTTATTTTTGCCTTAAAAATGCCACTACACTTGCATAATAGCCACCTTCCATAGCTTCTAGAATCTTTCTGTGTCATTTTTTTACCAGATACTAACTGTTTGATCATGAAGTCACTGCTAGAAGAACTTCTCATGTCATAAACATTAGAATATTTACAGTGTAGGCAAAAAATTGTCACCAAGGCAAAGGCATAGCTGATTTCATGTTGTGGAAGAGGGAACGAACACTTCTTGACACAGTCTGTCTTTATGATATGTGATATAATGGCACCTTTTTTTAGACTTACAGAGGCATCTGCTATTTCCCTAATGGAGTACTGAAATAAACCTAAAAGAAACACTGTGTTACTGAAAGCTGTAATCATTCCTTGGTACAGAGTTAATATTACCAGTCTCTGGTGGTTGTATTGGTTTCACAGACTTGGCCACAGTCATTCAGAGAGCTTCACCTCAAACAAGTGGGGCAGTGGTCATTTGCTGCCAGCCTGTTGCTCAAACAAGCTAAAACCAGCTCAGGCCAGGGCAAACCCAGATACTGCACAGTCAGGTGTGTTCAAAGCCAGTGGGTATTTGCTATTGGTGGCAACTCATTTGCTGGGATACTTCCATCTGTGTTACAGTCACTCTTTCTTCGCTGTAAATTATTAAAATAAAAGTTAGCAGTGAGATATTCCCAAAGGAAAATACATATTTTTTAATCTGTCAGATTCCCGGTTCTTCTCAGCATTTAAGAATCTCATTGTTTGAGTTAAGTGGTCAGTCTTGAGAACATTCCAAAAATTGGTGCTTGAATATGCAATTGTGATAAAAAGCAGCCTTATTTTTTGATACTTTTTAATGTTGTCATGAGTACATGAAACAGTTTTTTTTGATGTGTTGCATATGTAGAAGTGTATTGATACAGGATTAACAGACAGCTCAGGATCCTGCAAACACTTTTGCACTTAAATAGCTCAGTTGGCTTAAATGAGACTAATCAACTGTATAAAGTAATTCACAAGCATAACTCTTTATTTGCAGAAATACACTCTACATTTACATGTATGAACAAATACTTCTGTTGTATGACCCCTAACGGTTAAATGTCTCAGGAATTCTTGTCTGGATTACCTTTTTAAGCACTTACTGAAGAATACAGTTCAGAAGCATATCTATTCTTAAATTAAATTACTTTTTATCAAGAACAAATGGCCTGCAATATCTTGATTTGAAGCCCCCTTAATTTTGTAGTAAAACAGCACCATGAAAAATAAAATAGTATATCTCATTCAGCGATGTCATAAACATTGACAATATAATAAGGTGCTAAAAAGCTTTTTAGAAAATACAGCTTCTTAAATATTACCTACTTACAACTTGATCTTGGGTGTTGCTTACCATTCTGAATCAAATGCATGATCTAAATTCAATTATTTGAAATTAGGAAGAAAACAAATACAGTTGTCTGAAAACATTTTCTGCAAAACAGAACATTTCATATAAGTCCATTTCAATTTGCTTTAGAAGAATAATTTCAAAAATAGCAGGGGATGAATAAAATTGTTGCTTTTAAACCATTATAGGAAAATTTATAGCAATTAAAATGAAAAACTCTTGTAATTGTTAAGATGAAGTAAAATAAAAACATTACTTTTAGATAGAGCTCTAAATTGATAATGGAAGCTATAAGATGTTCTCTTCTGTGACAGCAAAAGGTTAAACTTCATGAATCAGGAGTTTCATTGAATTTTTTTCACTGTTATGAAAGAAGTCATTTTGCCAGTTTCAGTTCTATCATAAAGATTGTGTATACCTTCAGTATGTTACTTCAAAGTTGTTAATATGATACTCCTCTTAACGAATTGTGGTAATGCAATCAATAAAATCCCCAAAATACCAATTTTTCATGGAAATAATTCGTATTTTGTTCAGATTACTTTATTGTACTTCCACTGAGAGATCTCAAATGTAAAAAAAAGTAGAGAACATCTCAGGCAAAATTTTAAGCTTGGCTATAAAAAAATTTAGTAATAGTTCTCACAGGTATTTAATCAATTTCATGGATTTCAAATATATAATTCAATAACAGAACATTGCAATTCCTTCCCTTAGCTTCTTCTCCTTCCAGACAAATAGCAATGAATTCGTACTGTGCAAGCTGCAACAGTTATGTTTCAAACCATTGTTAACTCTGTTAGAGATCTGCATGATAGATTAGAGAATGGTGATATTTAAACTCTGCAATATCCTTATGTGATGCCTTAATCAATTATTATAACTTGTAAACATTTCAAACTAAATTCACAATTGCATTGGACTATATATTGAACTTTAGAGTTGACTGTGTATGTAATAAAAAGTCATAAATAGACAGAAAGCTTTGACCAACTAAACCTTTGTTACTAATGATCTTTAAAGCATCTGTGAAGCTTTGAGAATAAAACAAGCCTTACTCCATTACACGCTGAGTCAGCAGCTATATCCTCTCCCTTTTAGCAACATTTCTGAAGCTTGAAGAATGTAGGTGGTGTTCCTACCTACATTCCTAGTGCTTCCAAAGACAAAAAATTATATCTTGAAATCATTTGCTTCTGTTGACCTATCTGCATAAAATCCATATTTAGGAATTCCTTAAAGCAAAATTACTTCTGAAGATTTTTAATATCCATATTCCATATACATTTCATTTCTCTTTATATTTCTGGGGCAAGGAGGGGAGAAGGGAGAAACCACCGAGAGTTATTGACTGAAACTTTAAGGTAAATTTAAAACATTGATAATTCTTTATGAAAATCAATAATCTTGAATATATGTTTCTCTTAAACATTTTGCATTGTGGAGTAAATTCTTTTCTCTAGCAAAGATTTTAAAACACAGCTCTCTGAAGACAGACTTCTAAGTGAGTATGCAGCTTACAGCCAATCTAAAATGTATTTTGATCTCGAATAGAGAATGAAATATAATGACACTTGAGATGTGTTCAACACTTCTGAGACTTGTACTGTTCAGTTGCTGTCTGTAAGAGCACCTCTGAGAAATGAAGCTCTTAAAATTTAAGCAGTTATCACTATAGTGTATCAGCTTTTTAGGATGGTAGTATTTCATGAATACCATTTTTCTAGGTGTTTGGCCAGATGTTGCTCTTTCTTTTATGTGGCTCTGCTGATTTAAATACAAAAGTCATGTATTCCACCAATTGATGCAACTGGGGAAAAAAATAAATTGTTGCTCTGCAAGTTCTTTTAGTCCAGAGTTCAGCATCCTCTGCTCTGAAGGGAGTTTGAATTTCAACCTAACAAAAAAATAATTAGAAAAAAGGATTGTTGCCATTTGAACAATAGAATGTCAAAATCTGCCATATTAACATTATTCTAAAATATTCAACCCTGAAGCAGTTCTAGCAAACTTTAAATATGCTGAATAGGAGATGTAACAGAGACCAGGTGGGCTTCCAGCAGCAGGAGGCAATATAGGAGAAAAACAATCAGAAACTTAAAATGTATAGTTTAGGATATTTTCTACAGAGATTTTTTTTCAACTCTCTGAAGTCAGCACCTGCAATTTTCTCCTCTTCAGCATTTACTGAAACTTCTGCAGAGCTAGTAAAGGTAATTATTTCATTTGAAATTCTTCCACAATCTCTAGTGCTCTTGCTGTTATGTTATCAGTTCTGCCACTCAGCTCTCCTGCTAAGGAGTCTTGTTTATTAGGCAGAAAGAAAGATAGTGCTTCTAAAGTTACACCTAAGAACACCCTCACTATGGTACAGTATTCTGTATATTTATTTCTTTAGGGTTTTTTAAAGTGAGTTCTCTTCAGTATTATTAATTATTATATATTGAGAGCTGTGAATGTTGTTAATGTGTTTGTCATATCATAGACATTATGGAAAATGAAGAAGGGCTTATCAGTGAGGTGTTATAGACCGATACAGGGTATATGTAAATAGTGATTTGATAACATTTTAATGTTCTCCACTTGTATAAATGAAGGAAAATGAAGCTGCAATAGATATTTAAAGATCTTGGTGGTGAAAATAGAATCAACTTCTTCCAAATAGAAGTATAGCACATGAAAGAAAGGAATAATCTTAATTTTGGCTTTAAAATTCCTATAATGTAATAATCCAAAGATGTAAGGATAGAGTCAGACTAAACAAAATAAACTCCTGAGACAATAATCCATATTTTTCAGCAAAATCATCCTTTTTCAAAGTAAAGAAGCACATTCTGCTTGAATCTTTTTAAGTCTATCTGGGCAATATATTGAGAAGCATCCAATATTGAAGGACAAAAGAAAGAACTTTTCTAATTCTACTGTGTTCCTTTCTGAATAAGGATTCAGGTTAAGCACCTCCAAATGTTTGCGATTCTGTAAAAGTGACAGAAATTCTACACTCTTTCAAAAAATGTAGAATTCTCATTCTGCATTCTTTCAAAAATAATTGGCATCCAGTTTTCAGTGCATTTCACTGACTGCTCATCAAGCCCTTATTTCATCTGCTTTTCAATGAGGATGTTACGGAAGTCAGTGTCAAAGACCTTCCTGAAATCTGGCTAGTTAGAATCCACTGCTCTCTACAAGTCTGGGCATTTCATCATAGAATCATTTAGGTGGGAAAAGACCATCAAGATAATCATGTCCAGCCTACCACTGCCAAGTCCACAAGTAGACTATGTCCCTAAGTGGAACATCCATGCATTTTTTGAAGGCCTCCGGGGATGGTGTTTCGACCACTCCCTTAAGTAGTCTGTCTCAATGACTGACCACCTTTTCAGTGAAGAAATTTTTCCTAGTATGTAATCTAAACCTCTCCTTGGTGCAACTTAAGGCCATTTCATCCTCTCAGTTTTTACATGGAAGAAGAGATAAACGCCTACCTCACTACCACATTCTTTCAGTTGCAGAGAGTGGTAAGGTCTCTCCTTAGCAGCCTTTTCTCCAGGCTAAACAACCCCAGCTCCCTCAGCCAATCCTCATAAGATTTGCATTCCAACCCCTTCACCAGCTCCATTGCCCTTCTCTGGACCTGCTCCAGCCCCTCAATATCTTTCTTGTAGTGAGAGGCCCAGAATTGGACACAGGATACAAGCTGCAGCCCCACCAGTGCAGAGTACAGGGGGACGATCACTCCCCTGGTCCTGCTGGCCACACTATTGCTGACACAGGCCAGGATGCCATTGGCCTTGGTCTCCTGGGCACAGCTGGCTTATGTTCAGCCATATGCCCACTAGCAACTCCAGGTTCTTTTCCTCTGGGCAGCTTTCCAGCCACTCTTCCCCAATGTCGCAGTGTCGGACACGAACACACAGATTCAGACAGCAGGTCAGGACCACTCAGCAGGGCGAAGGACCCTGCCCTCCTTTATTCTCACCTTTTTATACCTCTCTTAAAACAATCACACATTGGTAGATGAGGTTAACACCTCTGCAATTTTACAGGATAGGAACATAGTCTATCATCTTTCTCCGCCTTGGAGATAGGAATGAACAACAATCTAGAAGATCAGAAAACATTCTAGGCCGGTTAGGAAAACAAGAGCTATGTTTATAGAAAATGCATGAGAACTTCTACTACAAAAGTAAAAACACAGAACAGTAGAAAAACCAGGGCGACACCCCAAGTCTGTAGCACTGCATGGATTTGTTGTGACTCAGGGGGAGGATAGAGGACTTTGCTTTTTTGAACCTCATACAACTGGCCTCAGACCACTGATCCAGCCTGTGCAGATCCCTCTGCAGAGCCTTCCTACTGTCAAGCAGATCAACACTCCCACCCAGTTTATATGATTGAGGTATCAAGTTGGTCAAGCATAGCTTCTGCTTTATGAATCTACGTTGACTACTCCTGAAGATTTTCTTGTCCTTCATGTGCCTGGGAATGTTTTTCAGGATTAGATCCATAATCTTCTGAGGGATCAAGTGAGGTTCACCAGCCTGCATTTTTCTGGATCCTTGTATTACTGAAAAGTGAGCTTTGTTCTTTGTACTCAAAGATGGTGCATTGATGTCAAAACCAGAAGAGCAATTCATTTTATCAACTTTTATAAAACTAAACTTATCATAAAAGCTTTCTTTGATAGGGCACCTTCACATTTTCTTCTATTATGAAGAATGAATTATGGATACAGACTAAGAGTTCTGTCACACCCCAATTACCTCATTTCCAGCCGACTACTCATGACTGCATCTGTGACTGAATTAGAAAATATCTTGCAGGTTAATGAGATCTTGGTTAAGTACACTGAAGTTGGACAAGGGAAACCATCTTTTTTTTTTACCATATTTAATAAAAATACATTTAGCCAGTAGAAAAGAAGTAATGGGGATTGTTTTCTAGATGCTCTGTGAATTTAAAAACAACTAATGAATTTCCTATTTCAAACTCATGGTATCACTAATTTAAATTTTGTCTTCAGGAGGAAAATGCAGTTTTCCCTCCCTTTCAGAGGAGTTGTAATGACAGAATGGTGTAACAGTTGAAAAGAAGTATAAAAAAATCCCTGTAAGTACCATGTATAAATTCTCAGCATGCAGTGACATATAAAAAATTGCTTTCTTTCCAGATAGAACATTGTAATTTTACCTGGAAACACTAATATTAAAAAGGCATAGGAAGAAGACTGACTTAACTTTTTATAATTAATCTAGGAAAAGTTCTCTTGGTTTATTTTCCAGAAAAAGAAAAAAAAAAAAAGAAAAAAAATTTACGTGAAAATTTCAAGAAATTTCATTTCCAAGTACTGAAGGGATTAAAAACATAACATTCCCATAATAAAAATATGTAAGAAGAATGAAAATATATACATTAAGGAATTGTTTTTTCTTTTTTCAACTCACATGACCTCTTTCTACTGTGATATCAGATTGGCAAAAAGTAAAACCATAGAATCATAACTTGTCTGGGTTGGAAGGGAGCTTTGAAAGTCATGTAGTCCAACTCTCCTGCAATAATACCAGACATCTTCAACTGGATCAGGCTGCTCAAAGCCCAGTCCAATCTGGCCTTGAATGTTTCCAGGGATAGGACATCTACAACCTCTGTGAGCAACCTGTTCCTACATCTTATCACCCTCAAAATAAAACTTTTTTCCTCATACTTAGTGTGAATTGACCCTTATTTAGTTTAAAACCAGCACTCCTTGTTCTATCTCTACAAGCCTTATTAAAAAGTTTGTTCCCATGTTTCTTTTAAGCTCCCTGTAAGTACTGATAGGGTCTCCCTGTAGCTTTCTCTTCTCCAGGCAGAACAACCCCAGATTTCTGAGACTTTCCTTGAAGAAGAAGTGCTTCATCACTCATCATTTCTGTGGCCCTCTGGCCTCTCCAACAGTTTGTGTTCTTTTTGTGCTGAGGACACCACATCTGGAGACAGTACTGCACATGGGATCTCACAGCAGAGGAGCAGAATCACCTCTCTCAAACTTTTTTTGCAGCCCACTATGTGGTTGGATTTCCATACTGCAAGTGCACCTTCCCAACTCATGTCCAGCTTTTCATCCTCCAATACCTGCAAATCCTGCTTGGCAGGGCTGCTCTCAATCTGTTCAACCCCCCAAACAGGGATTGCCCTACCCCAGGTGCAGCACCTTGCACTTCACCTTGTTGAACCACATGAGATTCCCTTGTGCCCACTTCTCGAGCTTGTCCAGGTGCCTCTGGATGGCATCCCATCCTTCAGGTGTGTCAACTGCACCACTCAGCTTTGTGTCATCAGCATAGGTAAGAATGAATAAATTATTGTTATTGCTTAACCAAATACCTGATGACTAAAGACCTCAAATAAAAACACTGCAAGACACAATATGTGGCAGTTTACAATGCCTGATTTATGTACAGATTTTACCACAAGTGAGTTTGGCTAAGCCAAAATAGATACTGTTGTCATCACAGATACAAAGAAAAATAATTTTGCATAAATTCTAAAACACAATTACAGTGAATCAGTTCTATTCTCTCTAAAGCTATGCAAGCACTCGCTCTTATGTTACTGTAGTATCTGGTTTAAATACCAAAAATCTCTTTGTGTTGTCATGGTTCCTAAACACAATAAAATACACATTATCTCAAGGATTAAAGAGAGGAGTACACATTTTTATTTGAATATGTCAGTGCAAAATGACAAATAAAGGCATTTTATCTAGCAAAATTTAAATTACTTCTTCCATATGGAGAATTTAATATCAAAATGTTTTTTCTAAAGACTAATATTTCTTATAATATTTCTAGGATTATTTGATTCTTAGAATGAAGCAAGCTAGTGAATGAATAAAAAAGAAAAATGTAAGAAGAAAAATCAAATGTCCTGACCCATTTCAAAAATTCAAATACTGTTTTGTTTCAAAAGTAATTTTTGACATTAAGGAGTTGCCTGAAAAAAAGTGGAAATTTCATTAAAACTCCACAACTTGCAGAAGCATTGTTCAGAATGAGCATTCGAGTTTTATTACAGTCAAGAAATGTTTCACCATGGTCCTGAAAACTAGCTAACAGCTAACCTGACTTTCAGCATCAAAGATTAGATCATGGCTCTTCATATACTGAGCCTTGTGCATCACCATTCACTCAAATTAACCATTTGCTTTCTCCTAGTGATTTCATGATCAACACTGAATCCAATTTGCATCAAGGACACATATGTGTTCTCATTAATCATATGTATCAGTAGTCAATGAACTTATTACAAGTCTTGCAGACATGAGTGCAAGTTCCAGAACCTTCACGACACAACACTAGAGCCCTCATGCAATTTCAGAACAAAACTACTCCACAGCTATCTATACCTGAGACACCTCCACTAGGTCTAAATAAAGTAATGAAATCCTGCAGTAAATGTTATGTCTTCTAACTAATTCATATATTGAATTCCCTACAAGGGCATAAATGTATACAAAAATTGTTTATGGGCATTAACTGTACACATGAGGATCAGCCATATTGTGATTTATATTCTGATATAATGTGAAAGGATTTAGCAGATGTAGTTTGCTAAAGCAAAAGACTATGCTTGAGCCACAAATAACCTCACAAGGTTTTGTTATTAGGAACTTGGAGACATTATTTTACTTTTAAATGAAAAAGCATTAGGCCCAATCTGTCTTATGAAGAAATATTGACCATTGATATTCCTGGATGTTGAGAACATTTTCACATGAAATATTTGACTCACACTGAAATTAAAGTTTCTCACTTCAACAATCTTGCTTATTAAAGAGACATTTATGGCTTGTTTTTTTTTTTGGTTTTTTTGGGTTTTTTTTTAACAGAGATATGAGCAGTCAAAGTGCTATTGTTAATAAAACAAACATTATAATTACAATCTAGGATTTAAAGCATCTCAGATATGACAGAAGTTAACCTTTACACTTCATTAACCCTGTTACTGTTTCTCGTAATATTTTAAAAAGCCTCAGAGGAGATAGCCATCAAGGTGTACAATGCTAATTTTGAGGTAAAACTTTAGATCTCTTAATACTGCTTTTGTACCATTTTAGACATCTGTAAAAATGAAACCACAGAAAACAATAAAAAAGCGAGCAATAATTTCTTTTCCTTTGTAGAGTAAGTTTCAAAGAATAATGTCAATTATTAATGATTAATAATCTCAAGGTTTGTGTTTATCATATATGGATAAGGTAAGCAGTTTAATAAGTATGTAAGCCATCTTTCCCAGATCTAAATTTATATTTTATACTCTCACAAGAAATAATACATAATAAGAAAGAAAAAACCCAACCCATAAATAACTGCAAGTATAGATCTTTTCCTATAAGATAACTGGACAGTATTTATATTGTTCCATATTCCATCAGCAGGAGACAATGTAAAAGGAAGAATGTTGGCTTTGTTTAAACCACAAGCATAAACTGTACCAGCTGGTGCACTCTGTTGGGAACTGATATGTGGGTCAGCACATTGCATCATTAGCACTTCTTCAGCAAATCCACCTGCTTGAGTAAACAGACAATATGGGACACCAGTGTAGCAAAGCACATTATTAAAGAGATAACTTCCTAAATTTGTGGCCTTCTTAGCATTTTATTTCAGATAATATTAGCCCTTCTTGAATAAAAGGACTTCATTTTGTAACTAGCTTCAGTGAGCTGATAGGTTCTTTAATGATAGTATAAAGGCAAAAGTAACTTTGCTAATATAGCTATAGTATAGAAAAAAAATCAACAGAATATGAAGTTTATTTACCTAGATGTTACTTCTACAAAATAATTGACAATTATTTTATTGTCCTAAACCAAGTCTTAAACAGATGTTGGAAGTTCAGTTAGTTCTTTTACACAGTAAGCTTTCTAGTAACCTTTGCTACATCTAGAGTTTAGCTTACTATATAGACACAAACACCTTAGATATGACCCATATTTACATGCTGTAAATAATTATGCATTTAGTTTTCCTGCTTTGCCTTGGAAGATGTTTAATTCCAGGGGAATCAATTCTTCTTTATGTGAAAGGACAGGCCTATTAAAAACAGAGAACCACAACAAAATAAAATAAAAAACCCCAAACCAAAACACATGCAGTCACAATAATTGAAAGCAGATGGGATAAACTAAATACAGCATAAGCATAAATAAAGACTGAAAGACCTCAAAATCTGAAAGTCAAAGCTTGTCTCTTTGGAATAAGCTGCTGTGGGTTGGCCTTCAATGAAAGCTCTTGATGTTTAGAAGGGTAGTTCAAGATCTGTGTCTTGTGAATTAATCAGCATATTCATATTTTGGAAAGGTCATAAAAGGCATAATGTTGGCTGAACATTAATTTCTGAAAAAAAGTCACTATTTCTGCCCGCGAAATGAACTGTTTCATATTGAAACAAAATGTATTTTAAATGAAAAATTTAGAAGCTATTTAAAATATTCCAGCAGTATTTTTGTTCCATTATTCTTGTAATTTCTTTTTTGCATTTGAATTTGCGTGTCTAAAATCCATGTTGGTTGATGCTGTAAATATTCAACAGAAAATACAGTAAAGAATGTTCTTCTTTTATATTACATTATAATAGATGATTTTAGCTAAATGGTAAATATTAACCGTCAGTCTTCCAAAGGTTATTCAGAGGTGCAACCTCATAGATTCTCTTGATTAGTGCATATATATCTATCTATATCTCAAATAAATAGACTTTATGCTGCATTTTCTGAAGAACTACTTCACTAGATGTGGTGGTAATACCAGCAGAGGCAAATAAGTGAATAATTTTTTCATGATGCTGGCGCCTAACCAGTGTCAAACCACCACATCAGATTATGCTTGCATACACTGAAATTCATTATATGCTAAGATTGTCGGACTTTCTGAATCCAAAACATGAAAAAGGAAATTTTTTATTAGAACTGAGAGAAAAAATCTAAGAAATATTGAATTTAAGTGAGTTTTTCATTACTGAGAATTATCATCCATGTATTAGAAGTGAGAAATAGAAAACTGAGCTACAAACGTCCTTTAGAAGCTGTGAGGATAAAGCAAAATAGTATTTAAAGACAGCATGAATTGAGGGGAGTCAGTCTTGATAGTATCATATTTACTTGGTATGTCTACATCTTCTGAGAAATAGAATAGTAGGAATGGGGAAAATATTTATAAACACAGCCTCAACAGTCAGCTGGATTTTAGATATTGGAAGACTGCGATTAGATTCCCATGGGGTTCTACTGTGTAGGTTTAACAATCAAAATGCCTTCAACCTTTCTTCATACATCATGCTTTCCAACACTCCAGTTATCTTAGTGACCATTTCAAAAATCCTCTCAAGCTTTTCAACTTTTCGCTTAAACTGGGAGAACCAAAGCCTGATACAATATATAAGATAAAAAAGCCTGATACATTTGATATGCAATTTAATAACTGTACAGTAGAGTAGGAATGGTAACATCCTCTGATCTACTTACTATACTCTTGCTGATGCAGCTCAGAACAGGGCTATATTTTGTTGCTGCAATGGCACGCTGCCAATTGGTGTTTTTATATGATCTATATGTAACAAATCTAAATGAAACGTCCCATGTTAATGGATGAGCTTCTGGCAAATAAAGTGATGGTTTTAAAATGTTATTACTTAATTTCATCACTGATTAGAATATTATTCAAACATCTATAATCCTACTTTGGAGACTAGAAATCACATGTTTAATTGTTTAAACAATCTCCCTTCTCATCTCTGGCAAAGCAGACATTTACAATTACATGTAGAAAACACTTGCTCTAGCCAATGCACATGGGCAGAGAAAATCTCTTATTTTTCTGCTGCTAGTATGCATCTGCAAAGTATTGCTTAAGGCATCAAGAAATTGAAAAACTTTGTTAGGAAACGAGATCTGTAGAAAAAAATCTGTAAAAAACCACCCATATTTTCTTCTGAAATATTTAGTAACAGCTAGGTAAAGACTTCCTTATTAAAAAATTTGTTAGCAGTATTACTCATTTTTGTTAGCAAATAATAATTTAACTATTCATATTTTTATTTTTATTTATACACAATTATTAGTCTATAGCTATATTTTAGCAAATGGCTCAGCTCTAAACTTTTTGATGGAAAGTTTGCTTACCTGTCAATTATTTGTTGCCTGTTCAGTGTAACAGATAACTTGAGTCACAATGCATTTCATTGGTCCTCCTAATTGGATAGGTTAAGCATCTGAAATAATCTGTATTATTTACTGCTGCATATTTGCATCATCTGATACGTGTGAGATTTCCCCATATATCTCTTTAAATATATGACATTTTTGGTTTAGTCAATCTTTCATGTACAAAAGTGTCTATACACGAGCGGAACGTGTTTAAAATCTTCAGCTGCACACATGCACAAAGTTAATTTGGGACTATGCTGCTCGCTAGATTCTGCTTGAGCAATATTGCAGTCCTGTCTTGTGCCATGTACCTTTCTGATCTGGAGCCTGATATCCTGATCTCAGACCTGCCTCATCACTATGGACTCGTCTGGTGGTGTGAACTCTTTGATAAACCAGAATTCCTACAACAGACGTGTCCTGCTCTTCTTGCTTGGGTTCTATGTGGCTACACAGCTTGCCAGTGAGTCTGGGGCTGCCCCTGCGAGTCTTGTTGCTGCCCTCAGCTCCTAACTCACCTTCTCATGAGGAGCAGCCCCTTCCTGGTGCTGTCTGAAGTCTGTGGTGAATATTTACCTCTTTTGTACTTTATCAAGTATATGTTTACAAGGGTTCAATTTTGGAGATTTTGGGGGTGGTTTTTGGTTTTTGTTTTTTTTTTTTTTTTTTTTTCTCTATGAGAGTTTTGTTTGTGGTTTTGTGAGGGTTTTTTTGTGCTGGTGATTTTGTTTTGTTGTGGGTTTTAGTTGGATTGATTTTGTGGGTAGTTGGAGTTTTTTTAGCATAGCTTTTCAAACATCAATGCTTCAAAGACAAAACACATACTTCTGAAAAAAAGTTCAGGCTCTGGTCTTGCTTATGAAGATTCTCCCACTTCTTATGGCTATCTAGCTTATGAAGATTCTCCCACTTCTTATGGCTATCTATACCTTTTCAGCTAGAAAATGGTCTCCCCCTTGTCAAAGCATCATGGAAGTTGATGACTTATGCTTTGAATAATCTTATGTTTTAGGGCATTGCTGCTGATTGTGTAATGAATGAATATTGTAGAGATAGAAGAGCATTCTGATTCAGTCCTTTTCACAGCATAAAACCCACATTATTCAATTATATTTTTGGACAATAATTTTAAATCTGAAATGCTATTATTCCATATTCTTTCTCTATCCTTCACCAGTCTCATCTGCATTATTCTGCACTTGTTCTCTAGATGAAATGACATGGACTACACGTAGTGTCAGACAGATTATATTCATACCCCATTGTTATCAATTTAATTCCTGATAAGAATTAATCAAGATTGCATTTAATCCCTGCTTAAACTTTTCTGAGAGAATACTTGCTCCAAAGAGTGGATTACTGTTTTTATTTTAAAAAATAGAGAATAATTTGGAAAATAATATATGTATGCCTGTGATTTGGTGACTTCCCTGTCCCCAAATTGGAGAGACGTGTATTTTATTATTAATTGTTGAATAAGGAATTGGCTGGCTGGATGCAGCCAGAGAGTTGTGGTCAATGGCTCCCTGACCAGATGAAACCCAGTGACAAGTGTCCCTCTGAACACTATCCTGGGACCAATGCTATTTAATGTTTTGATCAATGACATAGACAGTGATATCAAGGGCACCCTCAGCAAGTTTGCGGATGACACAATCTGAGCAGTGCAGTAGACACAACAGTAGGAAGGGATGTCATCCAGGGGGACCTGGACAAACTTGAGAAGTGGGTCCATGAGAATCTCATGAAGTTCAACAAGTGCAAGTGCAAGGTGCTGCACCTCAGTCAGGGCAATCCCAGACATGAGCAAAGACTGGGAGAAGAACTAATTGAGAGCAGCCCTGGCAAAAAGGACTTGGAGGTTCTTTTAAATGAAGAGTTGGATATGAGCCAACAGTGTGTGCTTGCAGCCCAGACGGCCAACAGCATCCTGGGCTGCATCAAGAGAGGAGTGGCCAGCAGGTCGAGGGTGGTGATTCTGTCCCTCTGCCCAGCTGTCATGAGGTCTCACCTGGAATACTGAATCCAAATCCGGGATCCTCAAGACAGAAAGACATAGGCCTGTTAGAGCAGGTCCAGAGGAGGACCACAAAAATGATCAGAGGGCGGGAGCACCTCTCCTATGAATACAGGCGGAGAGAACTTGGGTTGTTCAGCCTGGAGAAGAGAAGACTTCAGAGAGACCTCATTGTGGCCTCTCAGTACTTAAAGGGGGCTTATAAAAAAGAGAGAGAGCAACTTATTTTTCTGATGACTTAGGGAACCTCTGGCTTTTAAGCAATACTAAAGAAACGTAAGAGCTGGATTTCTTGGAAAACATACAAAACCAGAAAAATCTTCTGTCAAAGGAGACTATTGTGACAGGGAGTAAAATTGATTATTAGTTTTCCTTTCTTCATCTAAAGTCTGCAGCAGGAAATGATATTTTGATGTATTCTGGCTGATAGATTACCAAAATCCATCCCTTTCCTCCATTCTGTCACCCTCCTACTCTCCAATATAGCACAACATAAGTCTGATGGGCATGAAGAAGAAAAAAAAATATATATACACGTTCAAAAGAAAACTTTTTTGTGTCTTCCTCCTATTAAAATCATTTCACCTTCAAGTTCATACATTTTGCTTGTTTATTTCTCTCTTCCCACGTGTCTCTTCCTGATTTTTATGAAATCTTGTTGTGGGCTGAAGGAAGGCAGTTCTGTCAGGGCTGAATTTTCTTTTGAAATGTAGACCTAGTAGCCCTGTCAGTAGAACTTCTGATGTTTAGCTATCTTATGTATAATACTGCAGCAGTTCTGTTCTCAAGGAAGCATGGCAAATGGGATATTCTTCTATTTCTCCTGAATTAGCTTGGTTTAGCAGAGTAGAAATCTGCCACTGCATCCAGATGCCAAGCAAGACTTGGCTGTTCTTTTTTAACTCAATGCTTTTCCCAGAATAACAAGCACAAACATCCCAGCCATCATATGCAAGTGTTTTGTGGCAAAAGTTTTGTACTTAAAGGCCTGCCAGATTTCAAAGACTACTCTCAAAGTCTTTAAAATTCTAGTGGTCCATATGCTTTTACAGTTTGGAAATACAGATAGGTCACCAGCTCTGCATTTTCTTTCATCCCTCTTCCTAAGAAAAGGCAACAGAACAAAGAGCATAACATCTTTCAGCCCTAGAGTGATTTGCAACCTAAATCAGTAATAAGAGCTTTGTGATTATTCACTTCATCATGGTGTCTATCCATGCTGTCTATGTGAAAACACATTGAATTCAATTGAGAAAGCTCCCTTGATGTTTTGATTTGAATTTAATTGTAGTTACAGTGAACACCATAATGTACTCAGGTTTGCAGCATTGACTTGACTTTGATTATTTTCTCAAAGTAAAACTTTTTTTTTTTTTTTAATGTACTAGGTTCCATAAAGAATTTCTATTGGGAATACTATGCAACGAGCATCCCTTTTGAATAATTTATTCTATTTCTACTGTTTTAATATATTTCAGTACCCCATAATAAGCTTTTCTTTTTCTTATTAAAATAAACAAATAAACCAAACCAAAGTAAGCAAACAAAAAAAAATATGGGGACTTTTATAAATTTTTTTTTTTTTAACAGAATTCCACTCCTCAGAACTGGTAGGATTTATAAACCAGAGTTCTAAAAATTCTGTCATAATTTTGATGTCCAGTAATAATATTCTTTATATACTCTCTACAGTGCAGAAAATGAACAAGAGATCAGAATGATCACGGGAAGGTGTTTAAAATATGAAAAAAAAACCTCTGAACAGCCACAAAACGCTAAGAAACTATTATACATAATTTTCCCAGTTTTATTTACTTATTGGGATTTATTAGAACCACACAAGATATTCTTGTTTTTCAGCACTTACGAAAACTCTAATGTTCATTCCTTCCTTGAATTATATATGTCAGAAAGAATATTTTCCTGGTGCAAACAGACTACAAGCCTGTATAAATCTGCTAAAATATTGATCTTATTAAGAATCTGCTTCCTATTAGAGTTCAATTCCATACATGTAAAAAATTAAACTTTATTTTTTAATAATAAATTGTTGTTTATGTTAAAAAAGTACAGATCTGAGTGAAATAAAGATGTGTTCTTAAAAATAAGTTTAGGAAACAATTTTCTTAAGACTTTTTAATTAGACTTTTTTTTCATTCTTTAATGTGGTCTTAAATTCTTTCATATCTAAATCTGGTTTTATTATTCCTGCCAAAGAAAGGCAATCATCCTAATCATGGTCACTATAATGACAAGATTCAATACACTCAGAATATGTCCAGTGGTTTAAGTATTTTTGCATGTCTATATATCTGACTAATAGAAAGAAATCACACTTAAGGCATTACTAAAAGTAAACCAGCAACCCTCCCTGAAAATACAATTCTGTACTCCTGTTTCTGTATCTTGAAAGGATAAAAAGCCCCCAAAGCCCCACAGATCCAAATTATGCATACATCCACCTGATAATATACAAATATTGAACCAAAACTGCTATTGTGGAAAATTCTAACATGTCAAAAAGAATCATGTTCCCTGATTATAAGACACAGCTGAGATCCTCTGGGGTAAAAATGATCAAAGAAATAATACTGTCTAATAGTGTTGCAGTAACATCAAATACTGCAGACACTAAAATTCTTCCCAAAATATGCACTTGCAAAAAACTTTTAGAAGAGTACATAGGTTCTGTTCTTTTTAAAAATAAAGGATTTAAACACCTTGTAAATGGCAGAATATTAATGCAATATTTCATCTTCCTTTTCACTAGTGTTTCATTTTACAGTATCCTATTATAAAGATGGGAGTTAGATTAGTAATTTTTGAATATCCTTTTTTTTCTGGATTGTCTAATATATGCTCTAATTTTCCTAGAGGTTTTCAAGACCTGTCTAGATCAAACCCTGGATAACATGGTCGGTCCTCAAACCTGACCTTTCTTAGAGCAGGCGGTTGGACTAGAGACCTACTGAGGTCCCTTCCAAACCAAATTATCCTATGATCATTTTTTACAAGCAGGTTAAACTTTTAGCTATTTTATCTCGGTCCCAGACTCATTTTGTCTTTTCTATCATCATGGTAACTTGTAAAAGCAATTAGTTGGACTCCTATAAATGGTAGACTTGTCTTTCCCTGTGCCCCCCACTCTCTCTTGCCCTCTGCTTTTCTCTTCCTAGGGGGAGTGATTCAATGCTCAAGGAAGAGAGACTGAAGAATTTTCTTTATAAATAACACAGCAAAACCCAACAACAAACGATAAAATAAACAAAATCCACACATATGACACTAATGTAAAGGAAAATCCTTGTTGTACAGACCAACACCTCAGTTTTGTGATGATTTTATACTGGTAGTGTGCTCCTTACTCTCTTGGGCAAACTGCCAAATTCTGCTGTGGTGATAGACAATAAAAGTGACAAGAAACTGAAGCTGTTCAACATAATTCTTCTTGCAGCATTCTGTCACTTTGGATGTAAGCACAAGCTTCTACAAATGCAGACTAGAGGGGTATGTTGGTTTGTTCTTTTTTTTTTTCATCCTACACAAAGTGGTGGAAAAAACTGAAAAAAGGTGTGAACATCTTCTTCTTAAAAAGGATGTGTACAAAATATGTCCTCAGGCTTTTGATCTTCCACATGTGGACAGTGTGTACTCATATAGATTAAATGAATAATAATCTGATTCTAAATGCTGTATAAATGAAAGGTCTTCTAACCTCTTGAAAACCTTTTTTATCTCTTTCTGGATATACTTTTAAAGATACTAACTACAAACAAGTTGATTTAATTAATTTAGGGCTCCTGCATTCATAGTATGAAAAATAAATTGTCTGGTATTTCTATGTTTAAGAGGTTTTTTAGTAGACTTCATAATATGTTCCGAAATAATTCCACTTCAATGTATTATATATCAGAATATAATTGCATTTTTAATATATTTGTAACTCAGATTTCCTTCAACAGTATGTAGTTGTCTAAATTTCTCAGTATATGAAAATATGTTTTTAGGGAATTTTTCTGCTATCAAGCTGGAACTTAATAAGATCTAGCAAGAGCATCTCATTGCATAAAAATTTTTTACTTCATGTCCTATCAATATTATGATAAAAATATACCCATTTTTAAGATACACTTCTTTTCATGTTATTCTTATCATTAAAATGAACAGAAAAAAACTTGATCACTTTCTCTAATAAATGTTTATACTAATGTTAACAATATATATATTTTAGTGTCTGAAATGTTTGTTAAAACTGGATTAATCTAGATAAGAAAAAGCATATAAAAATACTGAACACTGTTGTAAGTCCAACAAATTTTCCTGAAGATTAAAATTTGTTCTGCTTAAATATTGGAAATTGAAATCATCTCAATCGAAGTACATTAATTCTGAGCAGAAGGGTCTGTAAATGATACAGCAAGTGGACCTGCAATTTTAGGCAGTGATCCATACAATCTACTTCAAATATCTACTCTATGATAAGTGGATACATGCCTAGTGATATTTTTCTTTCCTCTACTGTAGCAGTAGTTTAGCTGATTGGATGAAATAAAACTATACAAGAGATATATGTTATTAAAATTAGTATTTTAATTTATGCACAGTAAATTTCAAGAATGAACAATGATTATGATAGGGATTAGGCAATGAGGAGCATGACCATCCAAGTTTATTCTTATGAGGCTCCAGAATGTTTCTGACAAAATGTTGATAAATGCCAAGTACTATTGTTGTAAGAGCTTTCAAATCTTTCTGCTTTGCAACCTAATTAAAAAAAAAAACAAAAACCAGACAAGTTTCTTCCCTTCCCCCCCAGATTATTAGTTTGCTCTAGAATCAAAACCCAATTTTTTTTAGCTAGCTGTTCAGTATGTATAGTTTTCCAGACTGCTTTACTAATGTTGCCAACTCAAAGGATCTTTTGTAACTGTCTTGCACAAATGTGTCATTTAAAAGGCATTTAAAGTTCATGAAAAACATATGCCAAAAATGCTTCCAAGACAAATTTGACTGTAAGTCACAGAGTTAAATCTGCATGGTATCTGCTGCTTCTTTGCTCTCCTTGGTTGTTAGAATTTTGTGAGAATACCAGTACCAGAGAATTTATTTACATCTTTCTAGTTCTGCTTACAGTGGGACTTCCTGGCTTTGAAACCTCCTTGATTTTCTCTTGAGCAGAAGCTGTTGGGCTTTGATAATACCTTCTACTCCTAGGAAAGGAAATAAGGGCTAGTATCTTTAAAGGAAATTAGTGCTGCTACTTAATTGATAGTTATTACAATTACATAACTTAATGGGAAAAATGTATTGTATTAAGTCTTATATGTTCCAGCTTGGCAGCTTCCTGTGAATGCCACCTGCATATTAATTATGGCACAGTGCTCACCTTGGTTTAATATTCTGCTCCTTTTGCAGAAAATGAAAGAGAGGAACTGAATTTGAGAACAGTTTTAAGTTATTCAGAACAAAAGTACAGAAACTTGCTCTAGACCTGGCAGGGCTATATTAACTAATGACAAGAGTGAGAAAACTGTAAAAGAACAGATTAGCAAATCCCTTGTTGCAGACTACTTCATCAAAATCAAGGTAAGTTCTCAGGCAGTTTTTTCAAGGAGAATTCAAGGAGGGAGACAAAGAAAGAGAATCTAGATATAGGTAGTAGATGCATTCAAGCAAGACAGTTTCTGGGGTTTAGGGGATTTTTAGCTTTCTCCTTGTGGAAGCATTGTGGCAGCTGATTTGCCTCTGCAGATGTTTAGCAGTCACAAGAAATCATAGTATTTTCAAGAAGAGAGAAGAGAGTTTTCACAGAAGAAGGAATTGAGAGGTGGAAGAAATATGTTTGTGAACAAAAAGGGTTCAGGAATCCACAGGGAAATGAGTTTGAAATCACAAATAACATTGATGAGATTTCAGTCCCTGAAGAAAGTATTCTGAAAGTATGCCAATTGCATTAGAAAAAGGTACAGCATCTACACTGAGATTTTTTACCTTCCCTAGTAATTACAAGCTACTGAAAAAACAGGGAAACTGTGGCGTAGACATTAGAAGTAAGGTAGCATACTGACAGCCTGATATCCTGTTAAGAAAGGAGATGTAGTTTTTTAGAAAAGTATTTCTCTGTGACCTTTGCAACTTTCAGCTCTGCAGACACCAGCCTGTGAAAAAATGCAGTGCTATTTTTGCATGTACAAGAACTGGGACTATAACACTTCTGCTCGCTGACAACCTCATTGCTTCTTTCTTTAACTGAAAATTATCAGTCTTTCTCTCAGTACTTTTTCAATTCAAAATATATTTACTTTGGAGAAGCAATCTTTGGATGCAGATCTTGAAAGTAATTCTTCATATTTTGTTACTTAGGATCTATGAAAGACTCTCTCAGGTACCCACAGGTAGGTTAAAAAATAAAGTATTTCTAGATACGCAAGAAGTGAATGTAAATTCCCTTTCTGACAGATGTTTATTTACTAGTGTGTCACCTTTGTTTCTACAGGAAATGTACTTCCTACAACAATCATGTAGGAAAAAAATGGCACACTGCAAATATGAGTCTTCCAAACGCTGTAAGAGGAGCGGGAAGGCAAGGCAAGAAAGAAGGAAGGACACACCTCTGTTTTTCCACTAGATTTAATAATGTTTGTACAAAAATGATAGTCACTAAACATGTGATTCTCAAATGTCCTCCTCTTAAATTTATGTGTACTGTTTACATCTGTTTTCATTTCAGCTAGATCCTTTATTTATCTTCATAAGTCTTGCTGAATGGCATATGGAAAGCTACATAATTTGAAGGTGAACCTTTTTCTTCTTTCCTTTCTAATATTTCTTTAGAAAGAAAGAAATTTCTTATATAGTCATGTTGTCAAAAAACTTTGATACATACTTCTATAGCAGTCATGTAGAAAAAACTATGCACTTCACAGAAGAGTCTTCCAATGTCTGTAATGGAGCGGATGTGTCCAAGAAAACTTTCGAAGTCTCTTTGAGAAAGAGAAGAATATTATAATTATTATGGCATTGAACATCTGAAACAAACCACAAACGAATAAAAAATAGTATGAGGGAAGACCTTTACACTGTAAGTTGTAGGTATAAAGGAAACTGATTAAGAATAGTTCTTTGCAGTTATATAGTTTTGCCATTCCTATTAATTACTCTGTGTAACTTCTAACAGACAGACTGCACCTGCTCTAAATTGTTTTTCAAGTTTAAAACTATATTTTAATATTTTTTTCCTTTTTGTTCTACAAAATATTATTAATGTCATAGTATTTTCGTTTCACAAAATAAATAATATTTTGTATAAGGTATAGGAATTTCTGTGGTCTAAATTAAGTTTGAAAAGCTCTATTTTTCAAATGATTTTCTTAAGGTGGAAATTCTTATAAAGATGTAAATTATATCAAATAGATCCTTGTTGTTCCCTTCTACACAGATATGTGGCAAACAAAACCTTTTTTCTTGTGTTTTTGTTAGCAGAGCAAATAATTACAGCTTTGAAAATTCTTAAGACATACATAGCTAAATTTATGTATGGTTATCAAGCATTGAGAGGAAGGGGAAAGATTAGTGTCACAGAAGAAATGTTTGACCTCGTCTTCTGAGATTGCTATGCTGTTACATCTCAGAAGTGAAAATAACGAATGCATTCTCTAGTCCTTTCAAAATGCATAGGTCCCCTTTCAGCTCAACAAAGAAGGCTTTATCAGTGCTTTGTCATATATATTGTTTTCCTTGAATCTGTATATTGTGTTAAAATTCTGAGCTCACTTTTAAAAATAATTTTTTGAAGATTAAAATAAAATTCTTTTTCATAAGGGAAATTGGAACACGGAGCAGGTAGCCACTGTCCATATTTAGATACCCTTTATAAACAGCATTTGATTTCTTTTTCTTTTTTACGTGTTTTATTCTTTAAATATACCTTTCTTTCTCAAGATGTCATGTCAGAAGGAACACAGAAATATCTACTTCAGATATACAGGCAGAGGAGCAGGTTGAGTCACCTCTCTTTGACTCTGCTCCTTCACTCCTATGTATGTTCTTATTTCCAGTGTAGCATCTACCGCATATCACATCATTGTTTTCTTACTGGTAGAGGTCTGAAGAATATAGATAGTGAAATGAATTCAGGGGACTCACAGGTTTGCGTATTTGCGTATTTTTGGAGTTTATGGGATGATTAAAATAACCATGGACTGACAGTACATTTGCCATTACTGAAAGTGACAGAGAAACTTTAAAAAATCCAGACTACATTTTTTTTTTCCAATAAAATTCCCCTGCAGTGAGAAAATCTCCATAAACAGAGAGTCCAGATTTTAATCAACACTCTTCTTTTAACAAGGACACTAATAATTCAGTTTCACCTTTCCTCACTGACCCCGGTAATGTACGTAATGGTTGCCCTTGTGCACCAAAATTAATGTTCTCTGAACTGCGTGGTGCAACATAAGGGAATCTTAAAGAATTTCCCCTAGATTTCTTTTTTAAATTTTATCAGGAGCAGAACATTCAGTTTTGCAGTCCTAAATCCTTTTTACAATTCAGAGTGAAATAAAACCTATTCACTTGCACTTTTTCTTCTGCTGAGCATAACCAATCTGGAATTGTGCTGAGAAGAGTGACATCAGATCAGAGGCTGTTATTCACTTTTTTTCAGTTTCATGTCCTTCATTTAATAGTATAAAAAAAAAAAAATCCTTTTCAAAGACATAAGCAGTTACATGATTTTAAACAATTTTAATTTTGAGTGATTTACAAAGAATCAGATTCACAGATTGAAAAATACATCCACCAGTCCACAAAAGTACAGCATGTTGTTCAGACTACTACAGAGAAAGATGTTATTTCCTTAGCAAGAAGAATACAGGAGTACCAAACTCTTAAAGTCTTTGTCTGTTGTAAAACTGCATAGCTATACTGAAATCAAGCACACTAGAAATCATCAGCTTATGCATGTACGGAATTTGGATGATGTGAACTTGGCAAAAAAACCCCCCAAAACTTCAAAAGCTTGTTTTCTAAATTGTTTCCCACCTCATAACTGAATAGACAGTGCCAGAAGTATTCTTCAGGAAAAAACCCCAACCCACTGGCAGTTTTAGGTATGCAGACAGCCTGAGTTTGTACAGAAAACCTGTGGAAAATTGTTTCTCTGTTACTAAGATAAATTAACTTCATATGTATGAGGACAGAATAGGATAAGCGTTGTTTACTTCCTAAATATTTGATACTCAAGTCTACTCTTACCCACTTAGCAATTTGGTAACATTGCTGAAGAATATTTTTCAGCTGTTAGTCTTTTTTCCTTACTATTTAATGTAATTTATCTCTTCTTTTGGGAATAAAATCTGAAATATCACAGATGTAAAATTCATTTAGGAATAAGAAGGAACAAAAAAAATAACCAAGAACACAATTATAACACTTAAGAAATTTAAAATAAAGACAAAATACTCTGTTAACTTTTAGAGTCAAAAAGAGGTTTAAGCTCCATTGCACATAGCCAGCTGGAGGTTACATTTCCTGGAAGAAATTAAACAACAGGTATAGATTTCATCCCAAATAGCCTGTCTCTTGCTGATAGTTTTATCATGACAGTAATTAATTTAAAAGCAATGAGAACTACTCATGTGTGTGAAATTTTGCAGGACTAGATATTCATTGACATCACAGCTGGTAGAAAATGAAACAAGGAAAAATTGACTAAAGTGTTTGCAATAATTATGTCCTTTCCTTCTTCCTTCAACTGCCTCTAATGGAAATTAGTATTTTCTTTTCTTATTTGATGAACTCTCTTTAGTCTTTTTGAAAAACATTCTAATGATTAGATGGCAGATGCAACACAGTCTGACAACAAAGTTGTAAAACCAGCGCTTCCTCTCAAAAATGCCTGCTTAGATACACAAAATAGAAAGTTGAGATGAAAGATCTAACAGTTTTGAGAACCTGCCAGATTTTTTTTCACTGAATAAGGTTAGAAGACATATCTTTTCACTAAAGCAACAGAAAACAAATTAAGACCCAGTTTAAAACTTTTAGTATGCAGCGAATCTTCTGGAGCATTCACAGTACGATTCACAGCTTTGGATTATGTCTTCCACTAGCATTATTAGCAATTACTATTTTATGTTCTCACGTCTAAGTTTATGTGGGGTTGGCTTCTGATATCCATATGCAAATCAGTCTGAATATTCTGTGATACAGAAGATATCTTTAGAATAAATATTACTAATAAAAATATCTTCTTATGCATAGATTAGACATAAGATTTCTAGAGAGAGATTTAAAATGTGTGCATATGTAAATCAGAGTATCATAGAAAAGCTTGGGTTGGAAGGGACCTTAAGATCATCTAGTTCCACCCCCACCTCGGCATAAGGAAGGTGCTGCCTGTTAGATCAGGTTGCTTATGGCCGCGTCCAATCTCAATCTGGTCTTGAACACTTCCAGGGATGAAGAGTCCACAACCTTTCTGGACAACCTCTTCCTGTGTCTAAGTACAGTGTGTAAAAAGTTGCTCTCCCTCTTTTTTATAAAGCCCCTTTAAGTACTGGAAGATCGCAACAAGATCTCCTCAGAGCCTTCTGTTCTCCATGCAGAACAACCCCAAATCTCTCAGCTTGTTTTCTTAGGAGAGGTGCTCCAGCCCTCTCATCGTCTACATGGATGTCCTTCCTCTGGACAACAAAATAGACACAGACCTGTTGGAGTGAGTCCAATTATCTCAGGTCCAAGGAGAAGTAAACAAGGCTGAGAGACAGGAAGGTATCCATAAGGAAACCCAAACCCAGCAGGTATCCTGAAAATCATCTCTGGTTGGCTTTGGCTGGGGGAGGTTATAGCCCACAGGCTCACTTTCTGGGGCCAGGTTTGCACAGGCTCCCCCACAAGTGAGGGGAAGGAGTTTTTGGGGGGGTAATGGCAAAACCAGAGGGGGTAACACCCAGCACTGGTGGCCACAAGACAGATAAAGAACAGACTCTGCAGAGAGTCCTCCCCTACACAAACTGGCTCAGTTGTAAAACGAGGCCCCTCTCCCTTGAAGGTCATTCCCACCAGACTTTCACATGAGAGGCATCTCTCATGTCTTAGGAGTCATAAACCATCAAAGACCCCTGAAGCACCCCCCAGACTCCTTTCTGAGGCCTTTCACCAGAGGACTGCATGCGATCCCAAGGACTGCATGTGATCCACGAGTGTTTCAACAGATCCAGAGTCTGTTGAACTTCCCCTATCCCTGCAGGGGAGGTGCTGAGGCATTCCCACATGTATCCGATCATACACTAACCCATTGAATTCTATGTTTAATGGGACCCTCACCACTGAGAAGACCAGAAGAAGAGGACCAACAGGATGCAGCTGGATCCACAAGAGTGATGGGTATGTTTCTACTTCATCTGTCTCTCTATCACTCTCTTTCTCTCTGCTCCCCTTCTCCTTTCCCTATTTCTTTCTCTCTCTCTCTAACTGACATTTACAGTTAAATGAAATCTGTACTACTGACTTCAGCATATGGTCTTATTTGCACCTTAATTCGGGTAGAGGTGTCTCTCTAATAATCAGATCTTAACATGAGGCTGCCTTGTACTTTGGCTTGACAAATTAGAAATACCATGTGGATTTGAGTACAGATTTTGCTTGCTGCTTTTACTTCACTAAATTGAATGAAGAAAATGGAAAAATATTGTTCTGTGATCACTGTTTATGTCTTTCCTATCTTGATTGTTGTTCAAGAGGTCTCCTTTGCTATATCTTATCCCCGTTGTTCATTTACCTAGGCCACATTAAAGACAAGGGTTTTTTTTCTTTCTCTTTTCTTTCTCTGTGAAGTAGAGTCTTTATAAAGAAAAGAAGTCCCTATTTTTGTGAACATTACTAGATTCCTCAAAATCTAGTCAATTAACAGTAAGACAGAGGGTATTATAAGCCCTCACATTTTATCAAACTGATAAACTGTAAACCAAAGTACTATGGATATTTGCTTCGAAATCTGTTGAGCTGTGTTGCTTTCTCTTCAAAATTATCAATTTAGTCAAGGTAACCATTAGCTTGAGTAATTTAAATAATTTAAAAATAAATAAAATAGGTCTTCCTATTTCAGTTCTATGTATATATGCACACACAGTAACTGCTATATTGTCCCTGATACTAAAATTTCTTTATATGAATGATAGACACAAAATGTATGAAGAGCTGCTGCATCAGCAACTCAAGGGCAAAATGTTTTTTTTTATAAATAGGTGACCTGCATTTTAGCTTTCACAGTGACTTTCCTTATTTAGCGAACTGATTGTGTGTGCACTGTAAAATTCTGTGTTGACCACTGACCCACATGACTAAAATATGACAAACTTCAGAAATTACAATTGAAAGGTTCAGATGCTCTGTATTGCCTGTATTAAGCATTTCAGATAGGACAATTGCATATTAATTATATGATCTAAACTGAGGTAAGTTTTTTAATATTAAACTTTTGCGAAGACAAATTTTTTTACCTTGGAACTCCAGACTGATTTTTGGTTCCTAAGATTTAAACAGAGAAAGAGGTATTTGTAAACAAACAAACAAAAAAGCTCTGTATTTTGTTTCTGTCATTAAAAAATAACACGTATAGATAAGAGACTATAGAACAGAACCTGCAGTAGACAATTGTTTTGCAAAGCTACAACTAGAACACTACCTGCAAAAATAATTTTCTCTTCTTTGGTTTTAAAGCAAGTAGAAATAAAATTTTCATGAATCACAGACAGATCACTACTGGAATAAAAGGTGTTGTGTTCACCCGGACTACCATTTCTCAGAATATAGAAAAAATGAAACCTCTAAGACTTTCCAAGTACCTTCTTCCTGCTGCTCAAATTATGTTAATTATGATTGCATCTAAACAGAAAGATAATTTTCCAGGTTTGTTGGTTTTGCAGTTTCAGTTTATAAAACTGCAAAGTGGAGCTAAAATATGCTGAAGTTGTTTGATACTTAAACATACAATCTTTAAAACTTTTAGGTATCTAATCCTTGGGAAATGCAGCAGCCTGCTAACACAGGCCACACAGGCTAATGACCAAGAATCTTTATATTGCCTCCTTAGACCACCAGACTGTATCTGACAACAGTTTACAGCTCATGACTAGATGTACAGGGGAATTTCTGATTTCTGAATGAGTCAAAAGCAAATAATGATTGGTGATTTTTCCCTTCCTCTTGTCGTTTTGAGTATTTGTTGGGTTTTATACTCTCTTTTCTCCCTTTTTTATCCCTTTGCTAAATTCTTTTATAATCATGATACATTTCTGGCTCACATTCCCTTACAATGTTTCCATAAAGTGTGTCTTTAAACCATATCTTTTTTCTGTTGTTGAAGCATGAAATCACAGCACTGAAACCAACTAAGTTATTCTAGATGCATGCTGATATATCTGTTTTCAGTCTTGTTTTCCTTAAAGCACCACCACAGTAAGAAACATCTATTTTAGGAAATCCTTTAGAATGGCAAAATTTATCATTAATAGAAATGGAGTGAGGTCTTTTCCCAAAAGAGGTACTTGTGAGATCAAACACACACTAGTAAGGCAGTGTTAAGAAACTGCATTGCGGCTGTCTCTGTCAGTCTGTTATCTACATAAGAAATGACTTTACTTGCTTCAGCCAACAATTCAGAACTTGTTATGAAGAGGGGTTTGGTGCCTTTTTTAGATCATGTTTTGAAAAAGGAAAGAATAAAGTATCCTCTCCTTTCTTAGTAATTTGGATTTTAAATTAATACAGCCAAATGTGTCAACTTAATTCTGTAATCTTTAAACTACTGTAGACAACAGATGGTAGATGAAACATGAATGGGAAAACATATTTGATTACATTATAAATCCTTTCAAGTTTCTCAATTTTTAAAATTAGTTATTAGGACAAATATTTCTGGGCACAACTTCATGTATTTTTCATCACCAAGCCCTGATATTATCATCCCCAGGTTTCAAAGATCTACACCAAAACCTGGTCAATAACCAGGTTTGTTTTAAACAATCTTCAAGAGACCTATTGCTGTTAAGTGACTAGCAAAATATTCTTCATTTATATTGGGTCATTTATCTTTCCTCCTGTTTCTTCATATAAGCCCTGTTTTCACTGCACATTATGCATAAGGGTACATTAATGACACTGAAAAGTAATACAAAATACGTCAGTATGTCTGAAGTTAAAAGGGAGGAGATGTTTTTGAAAATACATGAAAAAAAATATTATATCTTCTGATAAGAGGGTTTTCATTGCTTGATTATTTTTTTCTTTTTATTTAGCATATCTCCATGAGTAACAGAGAAACTACTTAAAAAAATTAAACCAGGAAAGGTAAGAGATTTTAATCTGGTTTTAGATGCTAATGATCCCAGTCCTATCTAGCTCCTAATGGTAATAGAGCTCTTTTTCTAACAAACTGAGAGGAAATGATAAATTCATGTTGTGTGGAGAACACAGATAGCATTATTTACATGGCAAAATAATACTAAAGAAAAGTTTGTATTTACATTGTATAACTTGTGTATTGTTAATGACACAAATTTTTAAAATGGTATATTAAACAACATAGCCTTTCTGCCCTACTTGCTTTGTACATAATTTTCAGAGATACATACAGCTATCTTAAGATGTTCCCTCTGTTGATGAAAATTTATTCTAGCGCTATGACTGAAAAGAACTACCACGACTGTGGGATGTTATTTAATGTTGGCGAAGGAAGAACTGACAGCTTGGGCAAAATGCAAATGACTGAGAAGTTTGCAACAGAAATGAGTGTAAACAGATGGTTTGGAGTGAGCTGAAGTATTGTTGACTTTCTATTTTGGGATAATGGAAGAGCTCCTATTTAAGAATTTTTTTTAATGGAAAGAAGCAAAAATACTAACTTTAAAAAGTCTTCACTATGCAGGATCAAGGAAGCTGAATGAACCTTTTCATAATTGTTGCTTGACATGTGTGGCTAAGATCCTGCAGCTGGCCATGAAAGGCTGAGTGCATCTGTATAAAGCACTGCTGGGTTCCATAGAGACCCAGAGAAAAGATACTATGCTCCTGGAAGAGAATAGTAACATTCACCTTATTTTACTACTGCCCTTAAACACATTACCTTTAAGTGTTTTCACTAAACAGTCACTTGAACTTGCTTGGACTTTTTTTGCATTCCTAGCAAATTCTACAAAGTTTATTTGGCAAAAACATTTGCACTCTTTCTAAAAATTCCTTTCAGTAAAACTGCATTTTACAGAGCATGATACATATCAAAAAAGTTTCTGTTTAAGATTATAATATTTAGTTAAAATTGCATACAATAGAATATTGCTATGCTGATGTTCCAATTTTGTGTAATTTTGTAGAAAATTGCTTAACATGCATGTACAGTCCATTCCACACAAATTATAATCAATTCAGCAACCCATTTCTTTCAGGAGCTTGAGTGTACAGACCAATCTGAAACATAATAGCCTTTCATTACTGTATTGTAATGTACTGAATTTCTTGGTGTTTTTCCCCTCTGAGTCATAGACTTGTAAATAAAGTCTAGGGAAAAGAATGTTAACTAGTGATGGGTGTCTAAAATGTAAGCTGATAAAAAAATTGCAACTGATCCTTAACTCTAAAGAGAGAGAAGAAAAAAAAATCAACATGTGATTATACTTAGGCCAACAATAAGTTTAATCAACATGTAGCTACACAATTGAATACATCTAAATTGCATTAAATTACTTTTAGCTTATTTAAGAGGTAATTAGAACTCTTCTGTTCTAAAGAAAAACAGTTTACAAAAACCCTAAGTGCTATCTAGATCTATATTAAATGTCAAAGCTTAATATGAGAGTTAGGTTCACCTCATGGGCATTTTGATGTGAAACTAAGGTATGATATGAAATTATTATAAGATTTTTTCTCTTTTTACAGGACTTTTCAAGGCTTGTTGAAAACTTTCAATAGTTATTGCTTATTTCTGACCTAAGTGAAGAGAATATTGGGAGAAATTCAAGTAATAATATCTTAGTGATTTTTGGAAATTGTACTCCATTACTTTTTAGGAGGATTTAACTTAATGTCATAATGTCATAATTTAACCAATGTCATAATGGAAAATATATTTTCATGGAAGGACAATGATATATTTCGTGTTGTAAATATTTGTCTAAATATTCCCTGAATGTCTAAATTAGAGTAGTATAGGAAGGAAAATAGTAGTAAGAATGGTATACAAATGTAAACTATAGTACCAACAGAGGTCCGGAAAACTATGAATTCCCTTTCAAAGCTAACACAAGGACTGGAATAGGAAAAATAGCACATACAGTGTAGAAGTTCAAGAACCTATTGGTTTCACAGCTTCCTGATACCTATTTTTTTGGTTTTGGTAACCTGATTATTCTGTTTTATGAAATACATCAGGAACTAGTCCCACAAACACTGAATTTAAGAAAGGCAAAATGTTCTTGTTTAGAGTTACTGATACTTTCAGGAAAACAGCAGGTTTCTAATCAACTTAAACATTATGAATACTAATATTAAAGAACAATTCAAACATGGTCTTCATTTTCATTTTTCACACTTATAATTTGATAGGAAATACTAAAAGCAATGTCACTAAAATATGAAATAATGAACTTTGCTTAAAATTTTTTTCTAGTCCATAGAAGAGTAAATCTGGGGAGTTCATCATAAGCATGCAGCTAGAAGAACTTAGCAGATTTTGAGAGAGACATTTCTAAACTCCACCCAAGGTAAAGTGATACAATCATGTTCATATTTTAAACAGAATTTCATATAGAAATTAATTTGAATAATTATTTCTATTATTATTTCTGTGAAGTTTCTCATACTTAAACCTTTTGGTCCTCCATATATACACTGAAATGTCATAAGAAATCACTAAAGTATCATCTGTTCAGTCTTTTCAGTGAAGAGATGAAGTTTGAGAAATGACAATAGAAAATAAAATTTCAGGGTACCAGACATCAGCAGGTCACAATATAAAAAAGGTTGGACGCTTACGCTTTGTTTAGATTCTTCAGCAAATTATATGACATTGCCAGACTGCTGTATGTTTCTCAATTAGAGAAGTGAAGCGGCACACTCCATGGAATTAGCCATTTTGGTTATTAACAAATGCTGGAGCTTAGATTTTCCTTATATAAACAACCATTTCATACTCACCGTTACAACTGACAGATACCTCTTTGTAATTCGAAGGTGCACTGTAAATTCTAAAACCCAGGATTTTGTGAGTCAAAATAAAAAGAATGCCAAAGAAAGCATAAAATTCAGAACAATGCTCCCCATATTTTTAATTTTTCTTTCCTATTTTTGTATACTATGCATCTTTTTGTGAAAGTGTTATTTCTCAGTTAATCTGACTTGTTCCCCCTTAAGTTATAAATCTTTATTTGTAATATCATAAATGGTTGCTATGGGAATGTTGTATAGCCACAAAAGATTGAGTAAAGTATTATGAGGCAAGACGATCTCTTAGATTATATATCACTTCATTAATTTAGTGGTTATTTATCTATTTTGCATGTACTAATATATTTTTTCTCATTTCCTACTATTTTCTTGTGTGTTTTGTTGTGTTAATTATCCACCTGCTCTTAAGGAATTTGGAAGGGTTTTGGGGAGATTTGAGTCCACCTACCTTAGACAATGAACTTGCAAAATAATTTTTGACAACAGTTAGCAAAACATCCTAAATTAAATGGCCAGAGTATGTATATGGTCAGACAATAAAAGTAGTCATCCTTCTTTTAATATGGTAAGTTAGAACTTGCCTCTAAAAAACAGGAAATCCAGAAAAATACTGGTATTTGTTGATAAAAATATGCAAAAGATTGCATTTTTCTGATCAAGGTCTATACCAGAAAAGGACTCTTACTGCACAAGGCAAAACTCTACCGGCATGTAAACGTATTAAGGCTTTGGAAAGATCTAATGAAGGAAGTAAGGAAAAAGTGGCAAAAGCTGATAAAAGCATGTTGTTTTGAGAGTTGAAAGCTATACTTGAATGTTATATTTTAGCATATAAAACTGTAGCTGTGATATGTAAATCATGCTTTCCCCTTCCGTTAAAACTATTCATTTTCTTGGATACAGAATATTCAGGGGCAGGAATCTGAGTCTCCATTTCACTTAACCCTCCCTATACTGGAACCAAATCCCCATCTGGAGGATGAAAGCAACCATTCTGAGTCCTTTTTAGTAATTAGCCATTTTGCTATCTGACTTATTTTATCTTTAGAATCTTTAGGAACTTTATTTCTTGAGGAGCAGTAATGGATTCTCTCTTGCAGTAATGAGTATGGTATGAATCTGTGAGGATGACCATAGAGATTTTGTGCCTGTAGTGATCCATGTGTTCTTAAGTATCCTGAATGGATTCTGAAGGATTACACAGATGACTTCAAGAAATTTCCAGAAAACAAAAGTAAAATTTATCATCAAAATTGTCAAGGTATAATAATTGCATGTCCTATTACAGACATGCTCTCTCAGTACCTGGGTTGACACTGGGCTCTGAGTAACCAGAAAATATGATTCTAGAGCAATTCAATAGTGATAAGAACTGAATGTAGACACTCAGGAAAAAAATTTCTAATGCTATTTTTTTTTTTTTAATCTCTGAAGATCTTTTTCTAATTTAATTTGAAATTTGATTGCCTTCTAAACATGTGTAGACACATAATATTTCAAATTTTTTCTGAAGTAAGAATGCCTGACATTTTTAAATGATGGTTTTAACTGTTAAATAATATGTTGATAAATAAGTGCATTATGTTATGTAAAACATTTGCATTGCATGATTCATATTATGTAGAAGAACTACATGCAAAACAGAATAAATTTGCATCTGAAGTTTACCCAGTCCTACTAAGTAGGAAGAAATCAGCACGATAGAAAAGTAAGGCAAAGAAATCAGGGTTTCAAACACTAAAAATAAAATCTTTTGGTATGAATAGCTTTATTAGTGGCTACAACTTTTAATGAATGGAAAAGTTACCCTAAACTATTAACATATTCTGAGGGTGTTAAATTAGACTTTTCCAAAAATCTAGTCCTATGTTGCATAGAAATAAATTCATGGAAGTGCTATCACCTGTATTATTCAAGTTAATGGATATGACTGTTTATGGTTTTATAGTCTCTGAATCTACAATAAAGAAAAAGAAATTTTAGAATAACTTGCAGCAATGATTGTTGTTCTGATATTATCTTACACAACCCTAATAAGAAAGGAGATCTATGCACGCACACAAACAGAAATATCTATAACCACTGTTGTCTGACAGCTTGGGTGCATAAAATCCAAGTGATTTTATATAGAAAAAATACGTATTTGCTCTTTTCCTATATTAGATAACCCTTACATTTCATACCTTGACAGAGACAACCCAAAATATTGACTTTCTCTCTCAATTACTTTTTTCAAGTGAAAAATAGGCTGACGGAAAGTATGCAAACAGCTACCAGCTCAGTGGGGAAGGAGAGGTCACTGACAATCCATTATAGTTTACAGGTGTAGAGAAAATATTTACAGGAAGTAATTTTGTCTTTACCAATATCATTTTTGTAAATCAGATCTCACTCTTGGATGTCTGAAAGCAATGGGGTGCCTTTTTGCAGATGACTGAGCATTAGCAGGAGATTACCATAAAAGCAAACTCTTAAAGTATTGCTTCTTATGAGACATACTGGGGAAATGTCAGGTCTAAGTTCACCAATGCCTTGATGGCCATGACCGACCTTACCCTGGACTGCCCTTCACCACTGGTGCTGTGCCTTTCACTCTGTCTGTCTCTGGTCATGCCACAGTCTTGACACAGGCTTCTTGATATATGCAGGAATCTAAGTGCATCAAATGAAAAACAATTACTGCAGAATCTGATTTATGCAATTATGTTGGTTTCAGTGTCAAAATAATCTTCTTTTATGAAACTATGTCTCAACAGCCCAACTCAATAGAGTCTTTGCCAAAACATGACAGTTTACTTGCTACATCTAGCTCACAGGTTTTCAGAGATAAATGGTTGTTTCCATATAATTAAGTTTAAAATTATTTTTATTTTTATTTTTATATTTTTATTTTATTTTACTATAAAAATTACTATAAAAATGAGATTTAAACTGCAAAACACAGTAAGTTGAAAGACATTTATCAGAGGAAAGACGTGTCTCATTTTATTTTCTTAGTTTTATAATCAGAAGACAAATGGTACAGACAAGGAGAGGAACTATAAGATGCAATTGTAATTTGTCTGCAGTGGCAGTGAAAGGCCTGTGGTAGAACAGAATATATAACATTATGTAGCAATGGGGAGCTTCTTTCCATTCAGAGAGTGAAAGAGTAAGAGAAAAGAAGTTTGGGTAAAGGACAAGGAAAGCAATTGACTCACTTTTCCTGTTACCCAGTTGTTAAAATCCAGTTACTAAGAGATGCCTCTGTCCTAATTAAGGTGCAAACAAGACCATATGCTGAAGTCAATAGTGCAGATTTTATTTAACAGTAAATGTGAGGTAGATAGAGATAGAAAGAAATAGGAAAAAGAGAGGAGCAGGGAGAGGAAGAAAGTGAGAGAGAGACAGGTTAAGTAGATAGACAGCACCACCCATGGATCCAGACGACATCCTTTTGGTCCTCTTCACCCTGGTCTTCTCAGTGGTGAGAGTCCAAAAGTCATTCAAAACATTTCACTATTTATACATTTTAGCAAACAAAGGAGTTATTGCTCATTGGCTGCACCGTTCTTTCATTCTATTGGTTACATGACTCACTTCCAATGCTAGTAAGTCCCATTCTAGTGTTTCTCTTCTTTCGATTTGGTGAGTTATGGTTTCCTCCTGGCGGGCCCAGTCAGAGCTGATTTTCAGCACAGGTGCTGAGATGGCTTTCCTTGTGGATTCTTTGCAGTGATACATTATTCTTCCCTGGCCTTGCTTACCTCTCCTTAGGCCTTACATAATTGGACAATAGTACCACCTTTGTCATATCTCAAGTTCCCATCAGGTGGCTTAATTTACAGTCCAAATTCCAGAAATCCACAGAGGCATATTCAGGGGATTTGGTAGCTGCACATGAGCAGTTTCTTCTTTACACATTTTGCCACACTGGGCAAAGTCCTTTATGGTCTTAACAGTGTTTCAGAAAACTGAGATCTTTAAGTCTCTTACACAAGTACCCTAATAAAACAAATTGAAAATTAAGATCAGTTTTTATTATCACGTGCAATACAATTTCACACACTAAAATCTAACCTATTATTTTGCCATACTGAGTGAACTACTTTTTGTAGCTATGTTAATACAGGAAGGTCTTTCAGGCTATTACCGAACCTTGTTAACAAACAATGACCAACATAAACTGATATAATGGATCTATGGCAAAAGGAGGAGAAGTTAACTATACTTATAAAATATATCAGTGTTTTGCAGTATTGTTTGTAACAAATGTCAAGTAAAAATTAATAAACTCTAAAAATTCGGGATCATGGTATTTATTTGGTACTTGTCAGAAGAAGAGGAAATTGATTTTTGTGAGGATGAAATGACAGTATGCACTGTGGTAGCTCATATTTGAGCTTGACAGAGCCCATCATAAATGCCACTTATGTATTTTTTCATAGTTTTCACCTATTTATAAATGTGGTGTTGAAGTAATGAAACATAATAGGAACCGTGTGATGTGTCCACCCACAGACGCCCAATTTGCTATTTTGACAGATCATATTTTTTTGTATTTCATTGTAATGAAACTATTAATTCTCTAAAGTTCTGCTATTTCAAAGAAAGTTGGGAATGTTCAACACATTATATTTTCATGAATGTCTGCGGGATTTACAGTAAAAATAATGATCTTATGCAACATCACAGTGTTACCCTATAGGCTTACAAGTCTCATTCTTGGCTTTTTACATCACTTCTTAATAACATGAGAAATAAGTGCTAGAAGGTAAGACAATAGATATTAAAAGAAAAAATATGATTAAATTGTTCTATGAAGTCTGACAAAATTAGTCTAAATCCATTGTTCATCAACATACACAAAAGAGGATAATATCCAAACTCTACTCTGACCAATGCCATTAGAACAGTATTTCTTAGCAAAATTCTACAAATGCAGAAGAAAGGTTGGCTTACTGCAACCTACACGTAATAAATAATTATTAATTGTTTGATTTTATTAAGCTCTTTTTTTTTTTCCAAGTAATGCGTAAATAGTTAAACAAATCCAAGCCTACTAGTAGTATTTCTGGGATAAGAAACACTTTTTCATGGAATACACTGTTTTTCAAGAAAATCTAAAGGAAATTCTTTATAAATAAGAGAATAGATCAAGCTTTTCTTGTACTTGTATTCCTCTGCCATTGCTCAGTGATGGACAAGATCCTTGGGTGCAGATCTTTAAGCTGTACTCTTGGAAAATGTTTAATGAAGGCCTCTCCAGTAACAGTTTATCCAGTTTATATCTTGCTTCCTTTAGAAAACATTACATCTCAGGAAAAGCAGATTAAATACAGAGACCCAAACACATTCATAATATGTAAGGCAGTAAGAGGTGTCCTAAATACAAGGAGCAAAAATTTATCCAAAAACGTGATTTTTATGATGCTCAAGCAAACAGAGCGCACAAACACCTAATCCAAATTGAGGTAAAATATCACCTAGTTATCAATTATTTTTAGACTTGACTGTATCCTTTCTGAAGGCATTAGTAGCATTACTTTTATAGAACAGTAAAAAAACCCAGAATGAATAGATTTATACTGCTCAAATAAAGCAGAAATCAGTGTGCATCATGATGGAAGAATCAGGTGTTATGTGATTGTCCAGATGGACTGAAACTTTGAAAAAAGCTTAATTATTAGGCATCCTTCCTCATTTTGTATTCTGAATTGTAACAATAGGGATGCTATTAGAGATTTATAATGCATCTCTCATCAAATATGCTATTTTTATTTTAGTGGATTGTGATTTTTTTGATATTTATTTGGTACCCGCATTGCAATGGAAATATGCTTAGAGCTGTACTGAATGATTTTGCTACCTTTGCTGTTTATCTTACTGGATCTTTTAAAATTTTTTTTAGATTTTTATGTACAATATGAGTAAAATAATTTGAGAAAATTCTTACTATGTTGAGAATGGAGGTGAGGATTTAACAATTTTATTAAACTGTTTTGTGCAGACAGTTTCACCTGTCTTCCCAGTCACTAAGTGTCTTGACAATGGTTTGGGATAAGGAATTGAGCCAAATGTAAAGATTCTCCTTTACTTAGACACCATTTTTGAGGGAAAATATTCAATACTGCTTTTCATATTTTAGGTTTTTTTATCAAAACCAAAAATCAAGATATAGAAAAAAAGGACAAAATTTTCAACTACCATTACATTAGCAGCCCAAAGTCCTATCGAAACTTATTTGTGTGAATTTTGTCCAATTGCTGAGTGTATCCACCTCTGCCACTTAATCCTGGAACCTCATCTCTCTTTTTCATATACTGTTCCTTATACCAGCATAAAACACACCTTAGTATAGCATAGCATAGCATATAACACAACATAACATAACATAACATAACATAACATAACCTCTTCTCCCACGTAACTTCTTATCCAGGGCTTTGCTAGAAGGTGCTATGCCTTTATCAGAGCAATGACACTTTGATAAAGCACTAAGGCAATACATCATCAAGGAGCTGCATAGGGTGATGTATTAGTGCAATATATCAAAATGCCACTGCTCTTGAGAGGTTTGATCCTGCTTCTGTTGAAGTCTGCAGATTATTAGCATTGAGTAAAATGAAAAGAAGGATCAGGACCATAGGCATACAAAATTATTTTTATATTCTCACCTTTCTATCTTTTCAAAATATTTTGAACTGCCACATTTAGTATCTTAATTTAGGATTTTAATCAAGGTTTGTATTATATGATCTAAGAAAGACATAGTAGATGATTAAATCTGTATTTATTGTTCTTCCCCTCCATAATCACTGCAGATTTATAAGATAATAAAAGGAGAGGATTTTGAGTTTGTATGGCTTGCACTGTGAAGTTCAGAGTTTGTTGCAGTGGGAATAAAACCTTAAGCACTGGCAGTGTAAAAAGTATTTGTTAAAATGCACTAACAATCTGAGACTATAGCAACAGCAATATTGGCCTACGCTAAAGATCACATATATCAGCAGTATCCTGCCCCTGACAATGCCTAAATGCCCCTTTCTTAAACAAGAATGGAAAAAAAACCCATAAAAAAACCCAGAACAAGCATGTTGCTCTACCCAGTGTTTGGCACATTCAAGATTTTTCTACCCTCTTTGCCACTTTCATGCTCAGCCTCACAGAATGCTTTCTACCTACCTTTCTATAACCTCCTGAGACCTACCAAACCACCCTGATGCAGCTCATAGCATTGTATGCAAAGCTCTGAGATGAATGGGAAATCAAAATCATTGCTGTTGCGGAATGACAGAAAATAAACTTCATAAACTTCTCTACCATTCTTAGATCATCTTTCCCTAGACATGTCACCCTAAAAACTAGTTATCAAATATGTTTGCATCATGATATTTCCTAATAGTGAGTTCTGGAACTGCCTTCTTTCTGTAAAGAAAGAGAAAAGGACTGTCTTTCTGTGGGTTGAATATGAGGCTCAGAGTCTCTCAAGTGGTGTAATTACACAGTCCTTATTGCTGTAAAAAGCTCCACGTATTCACATATATATTTTTCTTGATATAAAATCTATTTCTGGATTGTTGTGTAATAATTTCTACGAAGTCAAATTCATCTACCCTAGTCAGTAGAATTTGAACGCTGTCTGTAATTTAAGTCCTTGCCAAGACACTGAGCTATATTTCTACTACGATTTTAAAGTAAGAGATGTATTATTTAAAAATAAAACAGTATTTAAAAAGATTTTAAAATGTAATATTTAAAAATGTAATATTTAAAAATATTATCCATGAGGCATAATAAATAAATAAATATATTATTATACACTATAACTATATATTGTATAAGGAACCATGGCACGACTCACCACTGGTATGCTTTGTGCACCTGTAAAATAAGTAGGAGACATAAAACAGACAGCAAAAGTACAGACAGTAAGAGACATAAATAAGACAGCAGTTATCTGCTAAGCAATACTACATAACATTTCAGGATGGGCTTCATTATTTTTTCTGGTTTATGTAGAAATTAAAACCTAAGAAAAACATTTCGCAAAAGGTTCCTCTGTTAGGATTTTGAAACCTGGAAACTACTATGACATTATGAAAACCCTTACATTTTAATGTATTAACATCTGAAGTTTGGGGTTCAGTTTTTATTTCTGTAGCAGTAAATTTCTCTAAATAGTATAATTGCCATAGACATTATGCCAAAGGAAAAACAAACATGGAAATATGAAAGCTATTGAAGTGAAATTCAGAGAATTTTTGAAGCTTTTTATCTGTAAGAGTTGCATTCGATCTTTAGTCTTCAAAAAAAGTCCTTGAAAATGTAGCCAGATATAAATGGGTGGAACATTTATTGAGCAGTTTTTGAGAAATCAGTGTCTTAATTTTTGGTTTCCTGGGTACTTTCAAATATCAAAGTTAAGCTTTTGCTTTTTTTAATGACAAATTGCAATAAATATGCTTTAATATGCTTACTCTTTTTTTACTTTTTTTTTTTTTTTTTTGAGACAAACTAAAGAAAATTAATTCACATTTATAAAGCTGTCTACTTTTTTTCCTCTTTGGATATGGAAACTGTTGAACTGAAAAACATGTTTGTCCCAAGTTTGTTTGGATCAAGATACCATAAAATAAAACGTTACTTGATCATTTCAATATCTGAGCCACAACATTCTCTAAATACTGTGAAGAGGAACTCTGGTTTATGGGAAGATTCAGTACCTATGACAGTGCATTTTTCTTTCTAAACCCAACAGGAGCAATAACAATGACTGAAAAAGGAAATTTTACATTATAACCTCATGGTGCTTGTTACTTTCATAATGAGTCTTTTGAAGACTATTTATCAATGGAAAATTATAGTAAAAAATTAAGACATAGAGAAAGTCCACTTGCTGCCAACAAGTTGTAATAGAAATTTAATAGAAATTGTGCAGTTTTGAGAGGGGATAAGAATTAGAAGAAATATTAAGTAATTCATCTTTCTTTAAGAATTCACATCCAATAAATTTATTTTTTAGGAGACTGGAAGAAAAATAACCTCTTAAATATCACTTAAAAAAACACATCTGTCACATGGCTTACTTCTGGATTTTGAAAAACAGCAATGGAAATTGCATATAAAACTCAAAGACAGCACAGAGGTTTTGAGGTTGTAAAACCTGAAACCTGTCTAACAAAAAGTGAACTTCTAAGCAGATGTAGTTAAATCTGTAGATAACCTGAAGGTTATCCTGTCCAAATTAATTGGTGTAGTCAGTCAAGTATCCTTATCGGTGTAACTTCATCATGAAAATCTGAATATAAGATAAAATAATAGGTTTCTTAGCCTTAAATATCAGTTTTACAGTCAAAATTCATGGCCAACAAACAAAAATAATAGAAATTACATGATGCAGACAAATTTACACACAGAGTTGGAGGGGAGCAAAACTTCCTGAAAATTAAAAACAAAATGAGTGCTGCAGGAGAAATAGGCAACACACAGCAGTGATGTTACCTAAGTAAAAGAGCAGCACAAGCTCTTCCTCCACTCTCTCTCTCTATAGTAGAATGTTAAAAGAGTAACCACTACAAAGGAAATCCATAAGGAAAAAGAAATGTCTACAGAGCGGTACGTTTAATCACTCTGGAGAAGAGCAGAGGAACTAGGGAAGTTTCACAATTTTTAGCAATGACCTAGAGAAAAGAGATTCTTGAAAACTTTGAATCCATGCTAGTAGTTTTAATTTATGACCTGTAGCAATTAGCTGAAATTTCTACTATACTAAAATAAGAGGTTTTTAATTAGATATTAACATCAAGTGAGGGATTTTTTAAGAGTGAGTGACTTTTGATCTAGCATTGAAGTCAGGGGGAGTTTTACCATTGTTAGCAGTGAAAATACAGTAAGGCTGCAATAAACACCTTTGAATAACCTAAAGTCTTATGGTCTACTCTGAGTTTAAAAATAATCAAATAAAACTTTAATGGGAATAATTAAAGAAAATTTTATACCAGACTACATAGATACTATATATATACTACTATATAACCAATGGGCAATGTTTACTTTTGAAAATTTTAGATATTATTTTAATATGAATTTATGTAGCATAGGGATGAATCTGCATGTTACATCAAATATTATTTATAACAACTTTACACTTCAGTATCAGAACGTAGTAGTTATGTAAAAGTAGATCCTCAACTGTCATCTGGGCAGGGAAAAGCAAAATGTGTTGTTTGTTTCTGGTTTTTCACTTTGATTCAATAAGCTTCCTGTCTGATGTCAGTATCTATTCCTCAGCTTAACTGAAATCATACAGTCATGAAATAAGTTAGAATATTTCTTTATTCAGAAAGACATGCTCAGTGATCAGATCCAAAACATAGCCACACACTAGCCACACTGTAGAAAATTTACTCTCTCCCAGCCAAATCCAGCACACCCAGTGAGCAGATCTTTCAGAAACGGTAAATTAATTTACTGTTTCAGTGAATGACACTGCACTGTGATCATGCAGAAGACACTGTACTTAAGGAGTCAATGAACTTGATCAGTCTATGTATGCTCTATTAGGGCTGTACTTAGGGCATGAGAAGTCTGTATCTGTATACTAATACAATTGCTAACTTATATCTTTGGGAAGAGTAAGCTGCATATGGATCAAGGGGTGTAATGCATTGATCCTGACTGTACCATTGTACATGAGTTGCTGATGCTACAGCATTTAACCACAGTGATTTATCCCAGGCCTGTGCTGTGCTGCACATTCAGTATGGCCTTTTGCTGCACAGGTCATTTGGCCACAGGACAACCTCAGACAGCTTGTTGGAAAAAAGGAGCCTGTAGACAGCTCCCACTTGTTACAGGCAATTATGCCACCTGTGTGGCCTTGCCTTTACCTAAAAGTGAGACCAGCCTTTAGGAATGGAATTATTTTCCTTTAAGAAAATTATATAATAGCTGGAGTGACCAAAAAGAAGGGCCTTTTCTCCCTACACCTGTTCTGTACAGCGTGCCATTGGAAAACCTATTTAGAGTGCATCCAGAGTGGCACCCACCATCTGAAGAAAGATTTACATACTATCTATATTCTTCTTTTTATTCTACCTTATTAAAACAGCCATTTTATGAAACCATTTGTTGTTGAAACTTTTTTATCAGGATCCAGAAAGAATCCTGCACCATTTCTCTCCCTTGCTTCCCACCCCCTCTACAGAACTTCTCTTCCCCAAAAAAAGCAAAAATAAAATCATAAATATCTTTCAAGATTCTTTTTAACAGTAAGTCACATACTACATTATGATAATATGGCTTGTAGACCCACAGTTCATTAAAACAGTCAAAATCTTGATAATACTGCATGAAAGTATTCTGCAAGACATCTTTCTCTTTCTAGTCATAGCTGATAAATGTTAGGAACCATTTCTTCTCTCCTGAAAAAAGTCTTTTCATGTACCTGTGACCAAAAACCAGGAAGTAAACTCTCCAACAGGTTCATTAGGTTAGAAAGCCGACACTAGTTTATTGCAGCACTGGGTGTACGCGGAATTGCTCCACCTGATACGCACACTCAGCAGCCTAACAAACTAGGTTACGTTCATGAAACTAATACATATACATTACATTTTCTGTATACATACATATATGCTAATGATTTCTGTGGACTTTTTTGGATATGAGTAGGGGTCTTTTGAGGGTCTCTGGTTATCATCTGGGGAACATTCTCATTCCTCAAATTTTTCTTTTATGGTACTGAATCTTCTAATGGATCTTTTCTCCTTGAGAATATCCCAAATATGTGGTCAGGTCATTATGTACTTACCATCTTTGTTCTGGCACAAAATTTTTGAGAGGTTGGCATTGTTGGCAGATAACCTTATGAGGTTGATTTGAGATCTACATAATCTCAGGCGTGCATATCTGTTGTACTACAAAATGTTGTAACTGCAGTTACAGAAAGGCTTTATCCTGCCTGGAGCAGTGTTCTATGAGCAAAGGATAGGGTATTCAAACATGTCCTTAATATACGCTGTTGTAAGTGCTTGTCATAGTTTTTTGTCTGAACAGAACTTAAAAAGAATGTTTCCAACGTCATGATGGAGATTTTTTTTCACAAACCATTCACTATTGGAAAATGGTTTTTTTGTGTAGCAGAGAAAATAGCAAATGGAAATGTCATATTTAAATACACTGATAAATTGTGAACACCGTGAATGCTTCCATTTATGTATGTTTCTCATGGCCAGCATGCTTTGATTAAACTGTGTACCACAAAGAATAAAGTTAAATAATATATGCTTGGAATTTAAAAGCAAGAACTTTTAAACACTACAGAATAGCAATGATCACTTGATTTTTCCCCCCAGAATCTGTTTCTCACACTTGCCACATAAAACCCTTAAGACTTCTGAGGTTCCTTATTGACAATTCAGTATCATCTGCTTAACAATCCATCCAGTCTCTCCTAAACAGACCTCTAAGAATTCGTCTCACTTTTTTTTTTTTAATAGATCGATAAAAAAGGATTATGCAGTCTTTTAAGCAAGTATCTATAACACAGTCTGAAATTATTTCCATAAAAAGAAGAAAAAAATAGCTGAAGGTCCTAAATGTCTTAATTCCTACATATAGAAATAATTTGTGTATGCAAAGAATTTAGCTATACCTCAGCTGATCCAGTAAGCACATCATGATGGCAATCCAAGATGTCAATACAGTCCTATTATTTAGGGTTCCTGAAGGTTCTAAAACACCTCAAAACAGCTTAAAAATAAGTGATTCATAAAGCTTCCTGTAATGTCAGACTCAGAACTGTCTACATGTAGAGAGTGTGTCTGATATTGTGAATATATTTGAATCATTCAAAAAGCATTAAATCTGAAAACTATGTAGTCTTACCAGAAGACTGTACATGAATAACATTGCTCTAGGTTCTGCAGCTAGTCAGAATTGTTTCCTAACTTTCTAGGGGGTTTTGTTTGCTTGTTTGTTCTGACACATAATAACTTCTAAGCTTGTTTTTAGATTAAAAGAATAACAAGAACTAAAATGTAATATAATACTGTTTACACAAGAACACACAACAATTTACTAACCTAAACAAAATCATCAGCAACAAAAAAATCAATGAAAATTTACCTTGCATTTGTAGTTGATTGGTAATTAACAATTGAGCTTCATAACAACAATGTACAAATAATCTGTTTGATTTACTATTCAATTTAAATGACGCAGCTAGGCATAAAATCTTGTTTGGAATATTGATGTTAGAATGAATTAAGTGAAAAGTGAGATAAAAAGACTGGCAAAATTCTTCCTGTTTCTAAAAGCATTGTTAGTCTCTGATAGCACGTTTGGATTTGCAAAACCAAATCAAATATATGTATACGCATTATTTCAGGATGTTTGCACAATATAATAAATTGCTATGGTATACCCCTGAAGATAATGAAAATGGCAAACTGACAAAACAGAGAATACAAGATTAACATTATACTTAAAAATTCTTATCCTGGAAAGCTGTAAAAGAGCTTGAGCAACTCTTTAAACCTAGTTATACCTTTTCGATAGTATCCACCACTAGGAAATACTGACCAACGATTCAATAACACAGAAGGGAAAATGATCAAAAATTCATTAATATAAACCTAATTGAATTTGTTTTCAGGTTCTCATTTGATAATCATGAGTATAAGAAGTGGAGATCCTTTGAGAGACAAAAAACATTCGCTTTCGGGTATATGAGGTTTTGGCATTTAAGCATACTGACTTTTTAAAATCAGGTAATGTACCTTTATATCTAGGTGATGTTGTAACTGAAATCATGAGACCACAGTTCATCAATTTTAGAACATAAACCTGAATTTAAAAACCTTATGATTCTAAAAGCAGAATGAGCTAATAAATTAGTCTGTTTGATTCTGCATAGTTCCATACTTGGTATTACTCATCCTTTGAGAAGTGGTGTTTCCACCACAGAAGTCAGTAGTAGAAATAGCATTTAGAGGGGCGTACAAAATGTTGGCATTTCTTACAGAAACAAACTCTATATAAAATCTCTCATGCTGTAAAGACATTTTGCTTGTGAGAATAAGTGCATGCATACATCTCCATGTCCACAGTCCTTTTGATAGGATGACTTTCCCTCGATATGAAAAATTACAGTACTCAGAAAATTTATAAGTATTTTGAGACTTCCTCTGGAATGAGTGGTTCTGAATCAGGCATCAAACGTGGTTTGGAAACACATTCTCCCTGAGGATTTTTCAGGCTAACAAGGTAAATCATATACTCTGTACAATTACTGCAGGTACTTTTCTTTCTTTTTTTTGCATGATGAGAAACCAAAAATCTGGACTAAATCGGGAGACATTCATTAACTTGCACAATAAATTCAATGCATCAGCTAAAATGACTACTTACAGCTTTCACCTCCACTGTCATTTCAAATGGTATCAGAATGAACTTAATTTCAAGAGCAAAGATCCATATAATAAAAGATTTCCTTCTGTTAGAAGTGATCATTAGTAGTAATGTAGGGACCTTCATCTCATTTAACATTCTCCTGTTTATAATTAAGCCTGTGTATATCTTTTGAACTATGAAACAATTAGTTTCCATTGTGTCAGTTGTAATGATTCAAAACTGTTAAGTTCTTGACTCAGTCAGTGATACATTACACATTCAAATTTTTGCAAATACAGTTGGCCTCAAATACCTAAGGTAATCCAAGCCCAAAATACCTGTACCATAATGCCCAGAATCCTAAAACTATAGTTATGCAAGTTTTCATGTTCGTATGTTTTTACCAGTTAAGTAACTGATAGAGGAATGGTTATTATAAAAGTGTGACCTCAGGCCCCAAACTACCATTCCTGTCTGAGATGGTAATTTTTAGTAGTCTGAATAGTAGCAGTAGTAGTAGTAGTTTAAAGGCTCTAAGGCCTTTAAACTGAGGAAGATAAATTTCATAAATTATTTGCACACAGAAATAAATAAAAAACAGTACTTCAGTAATTTATCCAATTTCAACAATATAAATGCAGTCTCTATCATGCAGTGACACGTTGCCTCTGAAGAGCCTGTTGACTGTAATTCTTTGAATGACATAATCTGATTGGTGTGATGAGGAGAGAAGATGCCTGGAATCATAGCTCAAATTCCACCACAGTCAGTACATTTACTTTGAAAATTCTATTTCTCTAACAGTGAAGTTTTTTGATACTGGAGTGCTATTGTGTTCCTCTTTGAAAATCTGTTGACTTTTGTTCATGAGAGTCTATGAATCTGAAGTAAGAGGGATCCTGATAAGAAGGGGAAAAGGTACATTTTAATATCCTTGGGGGTTTCAGCATGAAACTTCTTAAAACATCTTAATGGAGGAAAACAAGATCTTATACATTAGGTCTATATGTCTAGGTGCACATTAATGATGTCCATGGGTGTTGACATGCCTGTTATTTTCAATAGACTGAAGTTTACATATATATTGCACATGTATAGTGAGCTAAGATAGAATGATTTTTTTTCTAAGAATATTTTTTGCATGCAGAGTGTCCTTATATTTCCTTGTCACTAAGCAGACATTTTTTTACAAAATATAGATAAAACACATTGAAGAAACTAATTTTTCTGTGTCTTTAAGGGAAACATCTGTGTCTTGGTTTGAAAGACAGGTGTCTGCTAAGGAAGGCAGGAGCCTCCCTTGGAATGGAAAATGCAACCCCCTTCCCTCCGAATTATTATAATTTTGAAATTAAGGGGCTCTCAGGCACAGATATAGGGAATAGGAATAACAGTTCTTTACTAATATATATATATATATAGAGGCAAACAAACAACACTAACCACGGCAGTAATAACAAACAGAACCAGGAACCCAGTGCCCGCCTTCCCTCGGCTGTTTGGGAAGGGTGCGATGGTTCCCTCGCGGCTGCAGGGGGCGCTCCGGAGCGAGCTCGGGGAGCACGCGGTAATGGCGGACGGGGAGCTCGCCTCACAAACCCCCAGGGCAGCGATCCCGGTGCCCAGCCGGACCCTCAGGAACATGGGCTGGAACAGCGGGGACGAACACACAGAATCCCGGGTGGTAGGTGAGATGTATTAAACTCCGGAGCTGCAGCGGGAGCCCCCGGACCTCTCAGCAGGCAGGGGGTGCGGGGCTACAGTGCAGTGAAGGCTCGGAGCAGCGGCAAAGGAACGGCAGTCGTGGCCCGGCTCCCAGCAGGGCAGGGAAAGGCGGGCTTGGGGTCCCGGGGTCCCCTGAGGCACCCGAGCAGATGGGTAGAAGGAAGGCAGCAGAAAGCAGAAAGCCTGTAGTAGTGGCGAACTCTCTCCACAATGACAGCAGCTTCTCTGCGCCTCAAATGCCGGCGGAACAAGAGACCTAGGGACCCCACCCAACCCCTTTTACCCAGTTCAAATCTCGTGACCTCTCTGCCCTACAGGAGAAAACCTCAGGTGAAAGAGGCTGGCCAGCTAGAGTTCTCCCCCTCTAGGCAGGTCTTTTGTCTCTTTGGCAGCTTGTATGGGGAAAAATTCTTTGACAGAAAAAGAAAACAAAAGGAGAATTCCTAAAACCCCAACAATCTGATTCTTCAATTTAGTAATTTCTTAACACTATGACTTCAACATTATGAGTGAATACAGGTTGGAGGAAGAGTTCCAGCAGAAAAGGACCTAGAGATGCTGGTTGACAGCCGACTGAACATGAGCCAGCTGTGCCCAGGTGGCAAAGAAGACCAGTGGCATCCTGGCCTGTATCAGCAATACTGTGGCCAGCAGGACCAGGGAAGCGTACTCGGCACTGGTGACACCACACCTTGAATCGTATGTCCAGTTCTGGGTCCCTCATCAGGAAGGACATTGAGGTGCTGGAGTGTGTCCAGAGAAGTGCAACGGGGCTGGTGAAAGGTCTGGAGTGAGTCCTATGAGGAATGGCTGGGGGAGCTGGGGTTGCTTAGCCTGGAGAAAAGGGGGCTCAGGGGAGACCTTCTCACTCTCCACAAATACCTAAAAGTAGGTTGTAGCCGAGTGGGAGTTGGTCTTTTCTCACAGGTAACAAGCGACAGGAAGACAGAATATAGTCTTAAGCTGCACCAAGGGAGGTTTAGGTTGGACATTAGGAAGAAACTTTTCAGAGAAAGGGTGGTTAGACATTGGAATGGACTTTCCAGGGAGGTGGTGGAGTCGCCATCCCTGGAGATGTTCAAGGAAACACTGGACATAGCACTTAGTGCCATGGTCTAGTTGACATAGTGGTGTTTGGTCATAGGCTAGTCTTAGAGGTCTTTTCCAACCTAGTTGATTCTGTGATTTTGTAGATAGAGAATGGCTGCAAGAAATTTACTTATGTAGATATTGCTGTAGAAAAGATCAGTAAAACAAAATCTGAAAAGTAGAAGCTTACAAGGTGAGAAATATTTTAGAATAAGATATAAATATTTTCTCAACTGCAATAGTATAAATCTCAAAAGACAGCTATAAATATAGAATAGGAGATACAATTTAATTCCTCTTAAAAATAATAGTCTGGTAATACAAAGATCCCAGAAGACAGTGCTCTGTAAGGATAAAATATACTAATAGCAAGAAATCCATGACACATCTGGTGAAACTTGGAGAACTCTATTATTCTATGTCTTTGTGAAATATCTATTAATAAAAAACCAACAAAACCCCACAACATTAAATACTGTGCATCTGTTAAGCTAGGCTGGCAAAATGATTCCTAAGAGTGATACAATGTGGACTCAAACCACACATCAGGAATCAACTGGCAGAATAACAAGTGGGGGTTTGTGCCAAGGAGATTCAAGCAGATGTTTATGACAACTAACTGAGAAATTACTTGAGCATAAACATAAGGGAACTACATAATGTTTTTATTGATTTTTAAAAGGCATTTGGTAGAGTGTGGCAAAGGGATTATTCTGCATCTTGGAGTATTAATCCTACAAATCTAAGAGCAATTACTCCTGACTTTAATAAGAATACCTAAAGCACAAAGAAAATTAACAACTCATTCTCTGGTGGTTTTCTCCTCAGATATTTCTTTTCACCTCATTTAGTCAACCATATTTTGGGTGCATCTAGTTAGATAGCTTAAATAAAATTTCCAGGTCTGATCTCTACTTTCTAGCTGTATTATCACAATAGCTCAAGCTTTTAGAGCCATGTCATCAAATCCTTGAAGAGAGTTTAATGTTTAGATTTCAGATTAGGAAAAGGTCAGGAAGTACTGTCTGGACAAAATGAAGTTAGGTAGAGAAAACAGTAAATTTGAAGCAGAAACAGATTAACTGCTTCAAATTAAAATGACTACATAAAATAATGATGTAAGAAGACAAGAGCCTTGACTTAATTGACTCAGAAGTAGGGAAAAAAATAGGGAGTCTGTAAGATGTATCAAATTCATGATCTATAATGTAATTAAAAAGTTATGCTTGTCATGTGTTAGACTTCTGTGCATTAATCCCAGAGAGAAGGCATTTTAGTACACTAAGAGCTAGATACAAAATGCATGTTTTGGGACATTAAACCCTATAGCACCTAAATAAGTCAATGTGCCTGAACCTGTTAGGCTGATTAAAACTCAATTCTTTGTACACTTAATAGATATTCAAAAAACAATAATCATATTTGTTTTCACAGTTCTTTGTATTCAAGAAATTAATGTGAGCCAGTATTGCAGAAAAATATGAACATTTTATTCTACTGTGAGGATACATGCTGCTTGGAATACCACTGCATGCATATTTTGCATATTATGAGAGTGCAGTTGGGGTTGTAGGTACAGGCTGTTAATGATGCAGCTTTTCGGGTCCTCTAGTGTCCACAAGCATCACTCATCACTGTTCATTACTCCCTCCCAGGCTCAAACAGCAGAATTTGTGCTTAATTAAATACAAGTTCACTAAAATAGAGTCAGAGAGACATGAGAAATTCTCTTATTTTTGAATTTTAACAGATATTTGGCTAACAAAAAACAGTCTATTACAGTAAATGTAAGCTAAATGCAAGGGAACAGGTGCAGCAAAGTGCACCTGTCTGTAACCCAAACTGTTGTAGTCTGCTGAAAATAGGACCTTGTTTTCCAAATGGCAAACATGCAAAATGAAAAGCACTGCTTAAGGAATTAAATAATATTTTAGCTGAAGAAAAAAAAAAGGTAAGAGAAAAGCAAAAAGACTTTCTGAAATTTGCACCAAGATAAAATGAGGAGGTATTAATCTAGGAGAAAACAATCCACAGACAAAAATAGAGAAATGGTCACAATTAGGAAGGATATTGGGAATCAGAAGAGAACTAACAAAGGAAGGGGGAATGGACTAACCAGCAACAAAAGCTGCACAGTACTTTTTAGTTCTGAAGATATGGGTTGGGGAGTGGACAGGGAGGAAAATAAGAATGAAAAATACAAGGTATAGTTTCAAGACAATCAAGATGTAGACCCTAAACTAAACAAAATTATTGTTTCACTTTTCAGCAAGAAGAATCTTGTTAGCTGATTGGAATGTAGGATCCTTGTGGGTCCCTTCCAATGCAGAATATTCAGTGGATCTGTAAATCTGTGACTAAAGATAATTCCACGTGACACCAATTGTACACATGAATGGAGAAAAACATCGTCTGAACAGGCTTTGACACAAAGAATAGTTACAAGAGCTAGAAGTCTGAAGATAAAATGAAAGCACATATACTGTAACAAGGATGTGCTTAACTGTAGGATTCATTCCTCTTGAGGGGAGCATAAGTATTTAAACTGAGGAGTGGGAAGAAAAGTGAGCATAAAATGAAAGTGCATATATTTAAGATATAATTGGGAAAATTTCCTAAACTAAGACTACACTAAACTAAATTTTTGGGTTTTGAATATTTACAGGTTACCAGCCTCTGAAGGCATGTTTAGAAATATTACTGGTTTTCAGGAAGACGCTAGAATGTTTTAAAAACGGGACCATTTGGTTGTAGCCTAAAGCAGTAGTAAGTGGCCCTTTGCTACCTTTCTTCCTAATGCTATGTCCCTAAGGTAAGGCCAATCGTTAGAGAAACTATCTCATTTTTATAATGAGAAATATTTCCTTAGGTGCAGAGGCAACGTTGCTATTAGCATTTAGTCTTTTTTATGATATTGTATATAGCTTATATTTATATATCATGCAAATGACATTGTCAAGCAATATTTACCAATAGAAAATTGTCTGAAACAGAACTCAGAATTTCTTAATTGCTTTCTTGACTTGTAGCCTTTTACTGCAACTTTGTAATCTGTAAAGTGAATGTAATGATTCCTCCAGTGTAACGTCTATGTACATTACTTTCTGTTTGAGATTAGAGTGGTATTATTAGTCTTATTTTTGCATTTATTTAACTTTTTTTTTTTTTCAATTCAGGTATAGCAAGACAATATACAGTAATTGCACAACAGAAAGGAAGGGAACTGGAGACACAGTAAATTTCAGTTAAACTGATTCATCTTGAAAAATTCTAGAGAAAGAAACATGTCTGCGTGATTAATAGTACAGTAAAACAAGCTATAACAATGTATTTATAGTTTTACAGTTACTGGAAAGCTGAATTCTTTCTTGAGTTTTAAAGGGAAAGAGTTATTGAGATTATGTGAGCCAATTTTTTGCATTTGTTATATATATATTTCTTTGTTTACATCAAACGCAGAGAATTTTAAAATATATAAACTGATCCAGAAAGCATAGACTATGAAAAACAAGTTTAACTTGTTTAACTACTTGTTTTAACAAGTTTAACTACTTTAAATAGAGACACTGTGTATTAAAATAATTATGAATATTGCTGTTTTCTTTTTAATTTGCTGTTTCTTATAAACTAACTTCATTTACCAGTAATTAAATGAAGAAAATTAAGGGAAATGCAAACAGTAATTATTTTCCACAATAGAAATCGGTGTGATGTAGTATAAATTAAGCTCCTAGTACCACAAATGCCTTGCATGACAAAGCACTAAAAAAGAAATAGTGTTGTCACCAGGTAATTATGTTTGCTACTGGGAAAAAAGGGAGAGAAAGCAAATACACACACACACACACACACACAAACCCCACCAAGAGAGAACATTTTTAGTGTAAATTTTCTCATAGAGAAGTCCTGTGTCAAATCAATGTGAAAAATTTTCATGGACTTCAAAGATTCTTTGTCCTATTTTTAGGGAAGAATTAAACCTGTTCTTGAGACATCTGAACAAATACCACAATCTTCAGAGAAAGCAATTGTTTATACACATTTCTGACTAGGAAGACAAAGAAAGAAAGTATGAATCTTCTGATTAACTCAATTGGATTACAAGTCTACTATATTTTATCTTTTTTTCCAGGAAGCTGTTACCTTTCTATCTATCATTACTGAGTTGTGAGAAGTATAGCTAAACTGCTGGTTTAGAAAATAACTAAAAATAAAATACAACAGAGTGTGTTTGCATCACTTTATGATTCTTTTGTGGAGGCCATAAAAACTGTACCACTTAAGTAAGGAAAACTTTATGTTCAGATATGTGCCAAGAAACACTGTAGATGGTAACTACAGTGTATGTAATGAGAAATTTTAAGGATAAAAGCCAGAGAATAATTGGCAACTGTGAAATCTTAAAATAAAGACAGTATATGACAGGATTAAATACAATTTCCTCAAATAACAATATTATTCCCTTTCCTGACATTTTGGGTTTAAGCAGAGCACTCTGATATTTCTATCTGTTTCAACACACTGCTGAAGAAAGGTAGCAGATGTCATGACAGGGAATGTCACAAATCTATCAATAGCAAAGACACTGCCTTCACAGAAAGCTGTTTATTTATCTTACACCTCATAATAAATTTATGTCATTAGTAGATAAACATGGTTTTAATACAAACACAACCAGAAAGATAGAAATAAAAATGAAAGAAAAGGATAATTCAGTTGTAATCCTTGGTTATTTCTGCACAGATTTTTTTTTTAGTTTTTAAAATAATTTTATTTATTTTATTTATTTTTTATTATTTTTAATTTTCTATTCTCTTTAATTTTTTAAATTTTTAAAATTTTTTTCTTTTTTTTTTTTTGCCACTTCCATATAGTCTAGAGTTTTAACATTCTCAACAAGAATGTCTTATTATCAAGAGATATACCTATATGGGCTCAGCAGATTTTTCTCTTTTTTTTAACTATGATTACTGCAATCTAAAACTCAAAACACCAGTAAAATAATGTATCATAAGATTTATATGAATAGAGAATAATATGGGTTGTCTAAGAAAATATGACTTGATTTAATATTGCCTTTAGGCAAATATATTCCTGGAGGAAAAGGTTGAATAAGAATGATTTTGGGACCTAAGTGCTTTAGTGATGTTGCAAATGGCAACTTTTGATCAATTTGAAAAATTATAAAGGTACCTGGTAGTATAAAAGAGCCTCTGAATGACAAATGATTTGTCATTGTAACCATCTATTAATGCTGTACTCATGTGTAGAACAAATCTCTTTGGTGATATTTTCTGAACTTGGTAAGGTGATGTAATATCATCTTAGCGCACATCAGTTTAACTAATTTTTGGTGCAGTATTTGTACAGTATACTAAGACAAATTAATACTTGGTTACTTGTTTTAAGAAGTATTTTTTGATAGAAACACTGGAATATGGCTAAAATTTTCCACAAAGAAATTATATCGAAGAACTGTTGAAAACATAAGTTTCCATACATTTTCATTATTGCTATTAAGACCAGCAGTCCTGTAATTATGTGGGTAATACAAACTCTCAAATACTCTCAAATACAAAATACAGGTATTTTACCTGTATTTATATTGTCTTGGGAGTCAGGATTCAAGGAGATCTTAAAATTTTAATAAGGGTGTCATCCATACTCCTATGGCATAAAATGTTTCTAATCAAGTTGTAATATTGAAAAGCTATTGTGTAAGAATGTAATGATCAAGAAGTTTCATGGAAGCTTGCTTACAATTCTTTTAATTACAAATTTTTGTTAGGCACAGTCTAGTTCTTATCTATGACTTCAGTTTAAGATTTTTATAAGGTGCATTTTTCTATATGTATGGAGGGATTCTAATCCATGTTTTAATTATCTGTCAGGCACTTTATTTTCTTTCTGATCTATGCATTCCTTTGGTCTCCTGGTGCTTAATTCAAAGGTGATTTCAATCATTATATCCTACCTTGTGTTCAGGTGGTACTAACTGTAATTATTTCCCCCTGCACAAAATACAAAGACCTAAGGACTTTTGTATTCATGTGAATCTAGTTCTATCACTAAACTTCTGGATCCTGTAAAATAAATATAATCTGAAATCAATCTTGTCTGCATCTCATGTTAAGTTTTATTTTTAAACAGGCAACTAATGAAAAATATTGTGGAAAATTTTTTTTTACAACATATTTTTATTTCAGTTGAAATCATTAATTTTTTGGTTCTTGACTTTGGTATAATTCTGCATGAATTATCTGACATAACTCCAACTACCTCATTTTTACTGAATATCATCATATCATCAAAGTCTTAACGTTTCCACAATCCTAAAAGCCATTTAAAAGTAAAAAAAAAAAAAAACCAACAAAAAAAAACAAACAAACAAAAAACCCTCCCAACAACAACAACAACAAAAACCAAAACCAAAACAAACAAAAAAACCCCCCAAAAAACCCCAACCACTACACTGAAAAGGTAGAATTCTGGCAGATAAGTTGGGTGAATTAATCTGGTTACCTGGAAATTGCAATACTCAAGAGGTTAATTAACACACATTAGAGTTTCTCAATACACTGCAAGCTGAATAGACGGAATAGTAGATTAACACTGATAAAGCCTCATGAGCTGAGTTAGGAACTACCTTACGACCACTAATGAATACAGTTATGAGTGACTGAGCTTTGGTTGCTTAGAGACTTCTGGTTTCATCTAATTAACAGCACAAGCCAATAAACAAGACACTTGTGCTCTGAAGGTTTGTTTTAAATCGGTATTGGGACAATGTTAAAAAATCTGACCTCTCTCACTGTAGATAATTCCATATGAAAAGTCAGTATATATAGGGCTCATTTTATGAACTAGACATAAAAATTCTTATAAATGCAGAAAAAACTTATACAGATTTATCATGGAAAATATTTAGAAGAAATGCTATTCTGTAAGTGTTCAAATATTTTATCTGATGTTTAACAACTATCTCATCAGGACTATACAGTCCTGAATTAAAAAAAAATACCAGTGGGAAGGAAGTAAAATTTTAAATATCTAGAATTTATTTCCAACATATTTCCAACTTGTGTTGATTTCAATGGGATTTTTAGACAGCCACGGTACCTCAAAATTAGGGAATTAATTGAAGTGCTTAAAAATATACTTTAAAGCCTACTGTTATATTTACATTTATGCCCAAACTGGAGTTACAGTGTACCTAATGCCTGAAAAAGTTTCAGAACACAACTTTCAAAATAATTCAAGAGACATATTTCCTTGACCTTGACCTTCAAACCCATTAACTATGTTTATTTTTCATACTGCTAAATCTATTTTATATACATTCAACAAGGTTATCTACAGTTCACATTGTATTAATTTCAGGATAATAATAAAGTGGTGAAACTTAATTTACATCTACAGTGACAGAAATATAATTCTTAATCTTACAGTAATCCAACTAATAATTATCTTGAGAACAAGAACCTTTTATATCAGATTAAAATTGATCTAAATATATAAAGACACATGATGGACCAAAATTTAAGTAAAGAAAAAAAAAAGAAGTTAGAATGCAAAATGACTGGACTTTAAGGTAGTGAATACAAGAGCTTCAATTTTTAAATTTATATACCTGGAAGACATACAAAAGATGAGAATGGTTGGCCTTGTAGCACACTTCTCTACATTTAGAGTATAGAAAATATCCCTAAACATGACAAGAAAGGGAAAAAAGGGTTTGCTACAGAACTTTAAATTTGTGGCTTTTTCTATGAAAAGCCTACTAAAAAATTTGTGAATTATTCTGGATACTGAAGGAATATATGCCTACCTCTAAATTTTGAAAGCTTTCCATTTAACTTACCTTTGATTCTGGCATTATTACACCAGCTGGTAAGAAAAAAGATAGTAGAAATCAGATTACTAAACCCCTCCTCACAGGTTTAATCTTAAATCAGTGATGCCATATCGTATCTGGATGCAGCACTGTGAGATATTTTAACTTCTGAGTAGTTGAGAAAAACATGTACTTGTCAGTATCTCTGGAGGAATATACCAGTGTCACACAGCTTTTGTAAACTTAGCAAGCACAAATATGACAAGAAAGAAAAGGTGCTTGATAATGGCATGAATCCATAGTGAAAAGCACCTGTGCCGAATCACCATGTTAAAAATATTTCTCCCCTTTTTGTATGCACTTTCCTTTTTACGGGCTGTGAATTATATATTCAGACCAAATAACTAAATATAGGTGTGCTATACAAATATATACACTTATCATTTAATAAGCAACTTATTCACTAAATAAAAATTAAGAGATTCTTGCATGACATCAAATATTATCTTATTTCAATTTGCCTTATTCAAGTGAACTGAGACCAAGGAAGTAGTATCATGAACAGCAGAGATCCCTCTTTCAATAGGGGGGAAAACATCATAAGAATATTAAACATGGTGCAATGGAGAAGAAAGAATACAAGTCTGTTTCAGCTCCAATCATTCTGGCAAAGGAGCTGTCAAATCTGATCACCTTGACCTCCATAGTGAACATTATCAAGGACTAGAGACATCAATACTAATCATATGTCAGCAGTAGCTCACAGCTAAATTACAATTTTTTAAATTTTTTTGAAGACTGACAGCTTTGTAATGATAGTGATTCATAATACATAAAAATCAAACATTATTATGAAGTGTGTCGTCAATGAATGGAATTAGTAAAGCATCACTTTAAAGCAAAGACTGGCCTGTGTTACCAGTCTTCTAAACACTCTCATCACACTGATATCTAAATCACTGATACGGATAAATATCGATATAGATATAGATGATATAGAGATAAAGAGATATAGGCTTAACTGCAACACAATTACTTGTGCCACTCAAGTGATGAAATAGATGCTTAAAAATTTGATCTATGAACCTAAATATTGGCTCATCAAGGCAAAAAGACATCTTTTCATCAGAGATAATATTGTTACATAGTTTTCTGGTTAATGTTTCGAAGACTCTTCTGTCAAATATACAAACATATTGAATTTTACAACAAAATAATTAGTATATAGCTGGTTTTGCTGCAACATTCTCCAAGAAAAATAATCAGAAGAACATTCCCCAGGCCGACCAAAATATAAATTCCCCATAAACATGCACATGAAAGGACAATAATCTGACACAATCTTCACTTCTATTCTTACTAAGAGTAAGCTTTTTCCTCTGAATGACTGTTAAACAAAGACCATTAGCTGAATGTAACAACATTCACTTTCATTGAGTTTGCAGATGGCATCAAGTGACACAGAACAGTTGATACTTTCTTCTGCAGCTGCAAACCAGAGGGACCTGGAAAAGAGGGAGGAGGAATGGGCTGCCAGGAACCTCATGAAATTCATTAAGAGCAAATGCAAGTTCTTGCTCTGGGCATGACGTGGTCTGGAACAACACCTGCTGGGGGGCAGCTTGGCAGAGAGGGCTCTGAGGGGATGTTGCTTGATAGCAGGTTGGGCATGAGCCAGCAGTGTGCCCTGAAGGCAAACTGGCCAAGAGTAACATGGGCTGTGCTCGCATGGTCAGGAGGTGTAGAGGAATGGTTATTCCCCTCTCCTCACAGTTCATTAGGTTGTCAGTTTTGTGACCCTTTACTCAGTGAAGATACTGACTAATTGGAGTATATTCAGCAGGGCGCCAATAAGCAGGTGGAGGGGTGGAGCTGGTTCAACCTGGAGAAGACCTGAATTTGAGGGAACCTAACAGTAGCACACCTTGCTGAAGGAAAAATGGAGTCATCTCATCACAGTGATACAGGGCAGGAGGATGAGACATAGTGAGTTTAAACAGTACACATTTTCCTTGCATGTAGGAGAAGCATTTTTCCTCATGAAGACAGTCAGGAACTTGAACAGGTGTCTTCAGCCTTGGGAGTTTTTGAGACCTGATTGAACAAAACCCTGGGCAACCTGGTCTCATCTCACAACTGACCTGCTTTGGTCAGGAAGTGGAAGAGGAAGAGGTGGAAGTGGAGTCCTCCTGAGGCTCCTTCTAAGTTGAATGATCCTGGAATGTCATGTTTCTGTGTGTGACATCAGATAACTACAGAGAGGCTGAAGAATGATTCTGTGATAAGAGAAAAAAGAAAAGAAATCCAGAGAAATAGAAACCCAAATGACTTATAGGACTTTGATGAAATTTATTTTAATTCCATACTATTAGAAGTGAGATTAGATCAATGCCAATTACTATAGGAATAATGAGACCTCATATCCTCTATCTAAAAAATGTCATGAATTTATAATAGGAACAGTTCTTTCTATCAATTATGCAATTCTCTTCAGCAAAAAAATGCAGAAAAGTACTCTCTTAATTTTAAGTCCTTTATTTTGTAAACTTCTGGAGTGGCTCTTGGTGACTTACGACAATAGCAGATGAAATCTTATGAGTTTTCCAACAATTCTGTTTGAAAGGGCATATTGTGAGATGTTATCTTTTATTGTTCTGCAGTCTTTTTTTGGTGTAAGAAGTAAAAGTGAGACATGCCTTTCTCATTTTTTTCATAATTCTCAGCGTAAAAGCTAATTAAAACTCTAAACAGAAACTGCAGTTAAATGTGTATGCAAAGACATATTTATATAAAATGTATCTAAAAATGCATCCTTATGAAAAATCACAGCAGTCAGGTGTTCTTAATATTTTGCATGGTTCTGTCTGTCTCAGAAGCTCTTTGCTTTTTGCAAAATGTGTGTGTTTAAATACAAACATATGCATGCAGACATGAACAGTCTCATATCTCCACTTACTCAACATAATTATGAAAAGCAATAGCACCAAGTTACTGCAAATTAACTAACATTTCATCCTATATTCCACACCCTGTATTTAACAGTAGTAATGTGAACATTTTTTTGTTTCCTGTCTCACAAAGTAAATGCCTTTCCTTTATTCATGCCCCCATTATGCAATGATTATGAAAAAATTATTAATATTTTATAAAACTCTAATAGGATTAGTCTTCATTAGTCTTCATTCATCAGTTGTGAGTTTAAATGAATTGTAGAGAATTTACAGCAGAATCTACAGGAACATATACTTATCTATTTTGATAAAATTCAATCATTTTGGAATCCAGATTAAAGTTTAGTAAAAAAAAGTGTTGTTTGTTTGGTTTTTATTAATCCCTATTAATATTAATTATATAGTATTAATACTGAATTACTGGTAATCATTACAGCAGAATTGCAATATCTCTTTAATTTGTTAATTATATGCCTTTTAGGATAGTTCATCTAAAGTGTTGCAAATATTTACCAAGCCCCATAATCAAAAGCTTATTTAAATCTCACAAAAGCAGCCTAAGTGTTTGTTTTTCAAAGGAAAATGGAGAGCTGTAATAATATTTTCTCTATAAATGTCATGTAAGGGAGAGAAATATAAAAGGGAGTTGAAATATTGTACAATATACAACATTTTTTTAAAAGGGCTACCTATTCCATATGCTAATAAATTAAGCATAAAATTAACGTATAAGTATTTTTCATAAACATGCAACAAAAAATTAAAAGTGAAATAATTTATATCCAAACATTGATTTGAAAACTCAGTATTTGTTAATTTGCTAAATAATTAATAATAAAATTATTAAAATTAGATATTTAATTATTTCCTCTTTGTCAATTGAAATCATAATTTCACTTGAACAGCTGAAATCATCACTGGTGACTTTCCGTTTATTGAATCCTTGCAGTACATGAACTCTCCACTACTAATTTCCTTTCATTCTGATAACAGTTGCTGGTTTCTCTGAAGTTCCAGTTTGAGGTGCAATTCACAGCAAAGGAAAAATCCCAGACACTTATAGCTACTTGACTTTCATTATATCCACACTTGTAACCAATTGAATTAACATTCTGTCTTGTTGTGCTTCACTGACATTCTGATGCTATTGGTATTTAAGAAATATAAGGATCAATAGGATAATTTATAGTGGATTGAACTATGGATAAAATTTCCAAGTAATTCTGACACTGAGTTTGAAAAGAACAAAATAAATAGTCTTTTCTTTTTTTTTTAAATTAATTGATCTAATTGTTTTAAACTAAATCTTTAGAGGATTTTTAGTAATATTCTCAATATTTGCATTGGCATTAAGAAATGCAATTGGTAACTGCACTGAATCTTTAAAAAATGTTTATAAATAGATTTCAGAGAACTCTACCTGGGCATAATTTTTGGATTCAGAATTGTGCAGCTTTGTAGTAGCTGGGAGTGTCAAGTATGACAGATGTCATAGAACTTCCAGACCATACAGGTGCAAAATATGCCGTAATCAGGTTTGAGAGCCCAGTACAAGTGTTGAGAAAGTAGAATATTGCTTATGCCTTTGTGGCATAGTTTAGTAAGCTTGTCAGATTTACTGTTAACTAAATTGGGCTAAAATTCAGGTCAGTTCAACAAATAAAGTCTTTCCTAACCCCTGTTTTCAAATTTTATGAATATAAATCATTTCAACCTATGAATGTATTAAGATTATTTGGAACAAATTGTAACTAGTCAGACATTTTACCCCATGGTAAGCTATCATTCATTTAGAGTTCTGGGCAACAAAATCCTTGCAACATGGCAAACCTAATTGAGCTTGCTGTCTTTTCTTAAAAAAAAATAATTCTAGAAAATGTTTTTTGAAAGGTTAACAGTTCTATAGTTTTCATACAATCCAAAAAATTTTAGGTAAAAGAAGACATCTTCATCTATAAAAATCAGTTCCATATCATTCAAAGCATTATTTCATTGCTCACCTGAAGTCAAAAAGAGATGTTGTCTTGTGGTAGTATTCTCTAAAGGAGTTGATGTAATGATGAGGTGAAGATCCTATCATCAGTGAAAGATGTGTGTCACCTTTGAAGTAGATACTGTATGCATATCTACACTATGATTACATTGTCTTCAACAAGGTCATGTAATAAAGTCTAAGAAAGGGCTAAGAATGGTATCAACATCTGCTCATTCTTATCCCATTGTTTTAATCAAAGAATAAACCTTCCTATGGTAGTCAGATGTTACAAAAACGGTGTATTGCTGAATTGAGAGCATACCTACATAATCAATATTGAAAACAAGAAAGACATAAGGAGCAATGCACTGCTATTTCAGATATTCCTTACTTTCAGACCTTAGCATTGCTGAATTGTGCTTTCTAAAAAATTTTATTGACTTTTTTCAGGCTGAATGCCATTAAATATTTTGAAGGAGATGCAGAGGGCTGTTCTCTTTAACAGCTGCTCAAATGGTTTTTCAAGCAAGACAGTTCTAGAACTGACCAAATACACTGAATATCCTTTGAGATTAAGCCAAACCATCTTATTTTTAGTCAATCTTTGGAATTTAAAACATGTGAAAAAAGAAATATTTAGATAATTACAACTGACTCTAGTTGCATCTGTCTTTTTTACCTTTGAAAACAAAAGTGGGTAGAAAAAAAGAAAAGGTTTATACTGTTGCTCAGTTAACTGAAAAATGGGCAGAATAAAATCAGAACAAATATCCAAATTTAAAAGAAAAATATATTTATTAGCTAATACTTGCCTTCTGATACATTTCAGGGAAAATGAGAGATTTACTGAAAAATAAAATGCTTGCTAACACACCTGTGCACTTAAATTTAAATTTTCAAAATTATTTTTCTCATTTTGAATACATACAGAACTCCCTCAGTATGATACAAACATTTGTTCACAAAAAATCCAGACCAAAACAAAACCCCCAGTTGTTTACTATGTGCTTTCAGAGAATGACCTTCAATTTTAGAAATTTAGTAGAAATTTCACATTGTGAGAAATAATTGACAGTCTTCTGGAAACCTCAATAGTTATAAAAACTATAATACCAGAACATCACATCAGCAAGGTAGACTCTACCACCAAATGCATTTTGCATGTGTAAATTAACTCCATATGTCGTAATTTTTAATAGCAATACAACTTGTGTGGACCATTTTGAAAGCCAAATACATTGTCAATATTATGTACTACTTTTAAGAATTACACCTAGAATCTTTCTGTTCTTCCTGTTTTTCTTCCTCATTTCCTTTCTCAGCCAACATCACTACAATTACTAAATTTTCTTTGGAGTAATAGCCCACAGAAAATGAATTCATACAAAGAGTCTGGTGCTTTCTATCTTAATAAAATGGTTTTAAAAATACCTACACATAAAAAAAGGAGCTCTGTTCAGCATTTAGTGTCTTAGCACCAACTAGTAATCACAGCTTTTAACATAAGGGTTACTGTTATAACTTCTATCTTTCTTCTTTCAGCAAGATTTTTCAAAAAAAGACTACCAGTAATCCTCACCTCAGTCTGTCCACAGAATGCCATTGCAAAAGGGGCTAATTGATCTATCCTGTATGTGAGACATCCTTTGTGCAATGTGTGAACCCAGAAATAAGAAAAATCCAGAGGTGTCTGAAAGGGAGCCTTCATATTTTCTGATATTTCAAAATTACGTCATCACATAGAAAACACTGCAATAAACTAGAATAGTATATAGGCTTTCTTAATAGTTTCAGAGCAACCTCAGGCTCTTCATGAACACAGTGTTGTACCTGGAGTTGCTTCCACTTCAAAGGGAATATCAGAAACTTGTAATTAGCTGGGAAATTATTTTCAGGAAAAAGAATTTAAAATGGCCCTACTCATTTTTTAAGAATTAAAGGAAAGTGTATTATTGAATTGTTATTTTTCAAATGTTATTTTATCAGTTCTTTTGGGATTGAATTCTATCCATTTATGACACTAAATTATCAGAGTTAGAAACAGGATATCTGCAAAAGACACAGAGGGTAATGAAAACACCCTTATAATTATTCATACAAAAGTTTATTTTTATCCAGTCGTGTTGCAACACTGTACAGTGCTCCCTCTTGGAAGGTGCATTTTAGGTTATCCATTTTATATTTAACATATATAATGTTGCAAATAACGATTATGTTGACTTTGCTATGTTTTGCCATTTTATTCAGAAAACACATGTCTGTTATAGAAGAGGTCAATATTTTAAAAACAACACTGTTTCTCTCCTTTGACTTTTTTCTATTGGTCCTCTTATGCCATACTACAAGTCCACAGCCCAAACCTATTTAGACTTCAACATAGTATTTATAGAAAAGCACTACTCAAGTCTGTGTCTGTCCTAGTGTACAACTCAAATTACATAAAGGTAAGACACAATATAATAGAAAATATTTCTCTAGGGAAATTAGTATTTTGAAAAACATCACCACTCTTTGTTTTCCTCACTGGTATTAACAATTACTGGTCACTTAGACCTACTTGTAAATATACATAAGCCTAATTCTTGAACTATCACTGAAGATTATTGATAAACATCTGAAAGTTTGCAGTCACCTTGTTGATCTCCAAGAAATTTTAATTCCACAAGAACAAGACAATTTTCCCTAAAAGCCAGAAAACTCACTTCCGTAAAGAATATATTATTCCTTTTTGTAGCTTTGTTTATGTAGTGGTACTTTAGTTCCCAGTACCAGCTTAGAAATGAACCCAACAGATATCTACTTGTTATTTGTGCAAAGTGGAGCCAAAGAAAATGCTGAGAGAACTGTTTTCCATCAGAGTTGATAGCTCCCTAATGAGACCAGACAAGAAATAAAGCTCATTAACTGAATCAGGAATAATCAGGGTTTGCATTTCTGGGTAGTGTACTAGCATTACAAGGAGAAATGCTCTATCTCTTGCATTAGCTAGGTACTCCATTTTACAAACCGAGAACAGCAATTTTCTTGGGTCTCTTACAAGCAGACTTGTTTTTCAGAAACTTATATTTTTCAACTAACTTAAATCTTCAGTTTTAACCTGCCATGTGGCATTATTTCTAGCTCAAAACTAGCACTGAAAATTTGCTGAGTGCCTAATAAAGTCATGAAATGCACTGCAGATGGTCTAAAACACATTTTTTAATAATGCCAGACAATCATTCAGGCCTAACAGCAAGTATTCTCAATGCTGAGCCCTTTCTCTCAGCTTAGCTTAATAGATACTGAGAAAAGGTAGGAAGGTAGTCCATGGGATCATCTATCCTTAAGATTAGTTTTGCTCAATATCAAATAGGATAAGCTTATGGGCAGGTTCATTAATTCCTCACAGGAATTAATTATTACTACATAATTGTTACCATAACCCTATTTTCTCCTCCTGATTGTGTTCTTGTGTTCAATAATCTGTCTAGAAATGTAATGTTGCAATGCTTTACCACATGGTAAAAAACTTAGTCACCCTATAAGATGTCTAGGAACCTGGCATAGTGAGAGTAATGTTAGATTAACAAACTGTTATACCAATGCAGGTTAGTGTGATTATTTTTTCCCCGAAAAGAGTTCAAAGCAAAATAATTATTCTTATTATCTTTTGCTAGTTTTAGCTAGAACTTTGACCTTTCTGATTTTGTTACTGAGTGCTCGAGCAGTTTTCATACTACATTTTCTTGCCTATTCTTCCCATTTCTTGTAAAAGTCATTTATTTTTTGCATTTTAAATCATCAGGAAGCTACTTGCTAGGCTTCTTTAATCTTCACCAATACTTGGAAAGGTATTCTGCCTAGCAATTCCCTGAATAAGCTAAAGTCTGTTCTCCACAAGTGCAGAGTCCTTATTCTCCAGATTATCTTCTCAGTCTTCATGTGGATCTTGAACTCTGTCATCTTGCAGTTGTAGCTCAGCCATTTGGGGCCACATTCACAGTCGGTTCATCCCTGTTTGTGAGTGGAGTCAAACAGACCATTTTCCCTGGTCAGCCTCTGTAGCATTTACATTAATGAATCCTCACCAATGGTGTCTAGAGCACTATAGCTTCATTGCACAGGAAAAGTACGTGCCAACAGAACACCCTATGAAAATTAATTCCTTTGAGTGGAAGCCTTTTGCTACTTATTTCTAGAAAGCCTCATATACTAGCTCCTCCTACCTTCTCCTGCTCAGATGATCAGCTATGACCTCCCAAGTGTTTTTTCCCCTTCTGACTATGATTTGGAGAGGTTCAAGAGACCATATCTCAGACTTTGTATTTAATTCTGCATAGTGAAAGAGTGCTGAGATCCATTCTCTTTGTCTTTTCTTCTGTGCTGCTTTTTGGCTGTGATAGAGTTAATTTTCTTCACAGTAGCCAGTATGGGGCTGTGTTCTGGGTTTGTGTAGAAAACAGTGGTGATAACACAGGGATGTTTTTATTATTGCTGATCAGTACTAACATAGAGTCAAGGCTTTTGTGCTCTACACTCAATACACCAGGGAGGAGGCTGGGGGTGCACAAGGAGTTGGAAGGAGACACAGCCAGGACAGCTGACTGCAGCTGACTCAAGGGATATCCCATACAGTATGGGTTTGTGCTCAGACTATAAAGCTGGAAGAAGAAGGAAATGGGGGATGTTTGCAGGGATGGTGGTTGTCTTCCAAAGCACTCTTTTCACGCGTGGCAGAGCATTATTTCCTGAAAGTGGCTGAGCATCTTCCTGACAATGTGAAGTAGTGAATGAATTCCTTGTTTTGCTTTGCTTGCACATGTTTTTTACCTATTTACCTATTAAAATGATTTTATCACAAACCACAAGTTTATTCCTTTCTACTCTTTTTATTCTCTCTCCAGTCCTACCAGAGGAGTGTGAGCGAGTGGCCATATGGGACTTAGTTCTTGGGTGGGTTGAACCACAACATCTATTTAAATATCCCTGCTCCAAATACTTGTGTTGTCCCTCCAAGTCTCCATAACATCAATCATATCATACCCTACAATCATGATTAGGCTCTTCATTCTAAACAAGGTACCATAATGGAAAAAATAAAAAAAAGTTAGTTGCGACATTAGATGCATAGTCAAGCACTTGGATACATCTGCCTTTTGTTTTATCTTGATCAGGAGGGCTGATGAAAACATTACTGGGGCCTCTGTATCCCTACTCTCACCCACAAAGTCCCTGACACAACTACGGTCATGTTGGGACTTTCTCTGGCTCTATTGTTTGTGCCATGGTTGAGAAGCAAGGTAGAGTAGTAAGAAGCACATGAAACTCAGTGTCTTATGCAATACTACATGTCCTGATGGAGATACCTTGCTGCTTCAAGTGGTGCTAGACATATCTGGCAAATGAATGCTTTTGTCCCAGGCAAGAGGTAGTCAGCAATCACTAGCACCTTTCACTTCATTTTCTATGGACTGATCCCAACTTGAAGCCTGGCCCAGAATCCTTACATCTGAATTTACTTTTTGTGCCTTCTTGTCAAGACGATGGGTTTAAAGACTTGTAGGGGGAGATGAAGCCTTGCTTCAACTGCCACAAATCCCAGGCTTCTAGCTTCCATGCATTGGGCAGTTCACGTAATCTCCTTTCCAGTTCAACAGTGACCATACCAAACTTCACATCTGTGGTCCTAGACTCTTGCCACTGCAGAGCTTTCGTGAATGTTCTTTTTTTTTCTTTTTTATCATTCCTGATGCAAAGAAGGCTGTTCCCTTTCTCATGTATCTCCTTCACCTTTCACTATGCCATATCCACCAGATCATACCTTTCTGAGGATGAAACACCCTCATCATGTGCATGCTGAAGGCTCAGTCACTGAGAGGTTTTCCAGCTTTCTGCCAGCATCCGTATGAAAGTCCTTGCTTTCACACAGACACTGGCTTAAAACAGTTAGAGGTTTTTGTAAACCAATCCCTTTATCTTGCAGGTGCAAGATTGTTATGCAGTATTGTTGTTACTGACTGAAGAAATATTTTGAAATGGATGTTGTAGAGTTCTCAGCCAATCATTCTGAGAGGTGGATGGTCAAAGAACCAATAACCTTATACCACTAAGATATATAAACGAGATGGTAAATTAATAAATAATTCCATTCCATTCCATTTCTTCGTGGACCTAGTCTATGTCGTTTCTTGCTGTCCCCGGTACAACAGCGACATCATCATATCAATCTTCAACAAGAAGTACGAAGCTCTTCCTGCATTCTCATACCTAGATGGTGGAATCCATCCTCAGGAGTTACATCTAGACAGAGAATGCTACAATACTAAAACGGGTGATTGCAACAGCTGAGGCAGAAAAGTTAATCCTGTGGTGTGTTATCATGATTCATGATTAGTATTTTCTTGCAAACAGCACTTCTGGGCCTCCAATACGCTGTTTGAAAACTACCATGTGCTTTGCTCCTATTTTACAGCCCATTCAGAATGCTTCTCATTCTCTCCAGGCACCAGCCAATTTTGGAAGTCAAACACAAGTCTCCTCACCTTCAAAGAAGTCAGGACCTCACGCTATCTATGAGATTCTGGTCATGGTTCACTTATCCTATGAATGTTGGGTCTGCTGTACATGATTTCTGCCCGTGCCATGCCTTTTCCCTACCAATTCTCACAAATGCACATAAACAGAGTCCTGTAACATTCTTTTCAGTACATTACAGAAAAAAAAAATTGTTAGTATTCAACCTTCCCTTCAGATCTGAACAAATGCAGTATTTAAAAAACTGTGTAAATACTATATATGAAATGTAAAATTACATGTATAATTAGTAATTTTCAATATATAACATTGCACGCTTTTATTGGCTATGGGAATAGGCTGTGGACATGAGCAGAGTCAAAACTGTTGAAAATTAAAAGGACGATCACTGTTAAAAAATACCAAAGAGAATATATTCTGCATACAGCTACTGAAACTCCTGCAGAACTACAGAATATTTTAAACATATTTCGAAGATATGAACCATTATATTAAAAGCTGAGATTCCCTGCTCCACTGCAGCTGCAAAAATATGTTACCTCACACCAAAGAATTAGTTTTGGTCCCAGCACATTATATAATAAAAAAACTCCAAAGAGCTGTTTTCTGGAGCAATGTCTCTCTGGTACATCTAGGAACATAGCTTCATACTTTTGTTATGAAAAGAATGTATATATATTAAACAAAAAAAAAAAGGATAAAAATATGAAACATTACATTTTCATCAGGTAAATGCAGCTGAGGTTAGCATGCCTCATCATGTATCCAAATATCATCTGAGAGTCCCTCAATAGCCTGAATTATTTTCTAGATCTAGATGTACTCTTTAGAATTTATCTTTTTTGGTTTTGTGTGATTCATAGGACCATTGGTTATATTTGTTTTTCATACCAAAAGCTCATTAGTGAAGGATAATTTTTTTTCAAATTTAAGAATGAACAGCTATAAAGAAAAGAAGTATTAATTGACATGTTCACTCATCAATTTTCACATTTTATTTGTGCTAGGAGTACATACTAATGTGTACTTTCAGTGTTACTCATTAGATTTAGGATTGCAGACTTTCTTTCTCAAATTGCCCAAAGAGAACGCTAGATAAAAACTATAGTTTGGTTTTTGTTGAGGGTTTTTTGTTTGGGTTTGTTTCTTTGTTTGTTTGGGGTGTTTTTTTGATGGTTAGGTTTGGGTTTGGTTTGTTTGTTTATTTTTTAATATGGTGGCAATGGATGTTTTGTTTTTTAGCCAGTGAACCTTTTTTCCCCAATTACTTTTTGGATGTGTATATATATATTTTCTTTTTCCCCCGAACTCCTCCATTTTTTTAAAAAGCTCCTCTGTTGTTTTTTTTTCCCTGTATCTTCCTTTTAAGATAATTCTTTAAATATTTTTTCTCATCTGAGTTTTGATGAAGTATTTCTGTTTTCTAGTTTAGTCTCCCTTAGCATCCTTGTTTTTCACTTGAGTCTGTCAAGTGACCTTTCAGCACCTCTTAGAGTGCATTTCAATCATGCTGTTTTGAATAACCTTTCCATACTTAATAGACTTTTTTTTTCCTAATTTCAAGTTTGGAGTGAAAATTTACTGTCTTTAAGCTACAAGCACTCTGCCTTGTCCTCTCAGGCCATTTTTATTGGTTCAGCCAGTGTAGCAATAGCATAGGTCAACTCTTCTTTGCCAGGAAACTCTCCTTTATGGACAGATCATTTGGTTCATCCACTCTGAAGGAGTATTAGAATGATTTGTCAATTATCTGGAGCTAAATACATGCTAGAAATGGATTCAAACAAAAGGTTGAAAAAACCTGACTTTTTATCTGCTAATTCAATTACAAATTTAAATACTTTAAGTTATTTCAATATTATTTCTACCTTCTGAATATATACCCTATTACAATTCTAGTACTAGCTAAGTCCTAATTATGAAAGTATATACTGAAGAAATGCACATAAGAAAAATAATAAAATGAGTGTTGGGGTATGAGTATGTCTATGTCCATATTTTGGGATAGGATATGCATAAGGAAGGTGATTCGTCTGCTGAGGATTAGAAGTTACATTATTAATTTCCCTGTGGCTTTTGCAGGGTTTTGTTTTTATAATGCTAAAAATGTTTTCTTTCTGATTCAATAATTGTAATTATTATTTATTTTTTTACCTTATTATTTCAAGTTTTGTCTCTCCTAAATAAACCTGGTGAGGACTGGGGACTCATTACATCTGCATGTAAAACACAAAGAAACAAAACAAATGAAAGCTTATGTTGAAAATGACTTTAAGAATTGTAAGCTCTCAAGTTTAATTTGCAACTGTTTCTTAATATTATTTTAACTCAAAAACTAATAAAATCATCTAAGAAAATAAGCAAACAAGCAACAAAAGACTTAAGTCTCTTGAAGACTATTTTATTGTGAGAGAATCAGCTCTCACACTTCTTGATCTATTCAACACACCAAACAAACACAAAAAAATTGAAAATCAAAATAAACAAGAACTCTTATTATATGTTAACTCTAAATTTAAGTCAAACTTTAAACTCAATCATGTTGGAGATAAAGTTATCACTCTGGCTTTTGGAGAGAACTTCTACATTAAATGTAAAGAGTGCAGAATTTTTTTTTTTGTGCAAAACACTAGTCTGTCACTGATTGCTGAGATTCTTTATAAATAATATAGATGACCACAGCCTCTACTAGTGGGAGAGAGCATTTCTTGGATATGTTCAAATAAAAGCCAAGTCGTTGAACATGGAATTTAGAAATTTTTTGCATGTACACATGTTCAATCAGCATGAAATATTAAAGCATGCCTGTACTGGTTTTATCATTCAAGGACAATAGACAATATTTCATTGCCTAAGTAAAACAGATTTAATTGCTAAACAAGATTTCAAGGAACCAAACTTCATTTTAATCACAAACAAGCTGCAAGGCAATTTTCAATTACAGCAAGCTTTTTATTTTTATCCAGCTGTGTATCCCTGCTGATTCCTGAAATTACATGTAAATTGTCCCAGATTTTGAAGTGCTATACCTACTGAGGTTTTTATTTTGTCAGCTGATGAAGTATCTGTGATTAGAAACACACTAAATTGGCATTTTTAAGACTCATTACCCCACCCTGTATATTTTTGGACTGGATGATTGAATATGAAGAAGGCTTTCTTGTCCCAAGGGATATCATTCTTCCTAATTAGGCTGTTGGTAGTGCAAATTGCTCACCTATCCTTCAACAACTTCAAAAGGTAATATAGAAACTAAGCTTCAGAGAAGAGTCTATGGGGTATTGAAGAATCAGGTCAATAACTCTTGCCTTAAAAAAGGTTTTAGATTAAATTCGCCCTGGACCAACTTGCATAATGATGCTGCCTTTAAACTTTCACCATGATTCTATTAACTGTTCAGACCTTAGACTTAGAGATACACACCTGTCTGTATTATATTTAACCCAATGATTCATATTACTGAGCTATGTATTTTAGTGCGAAGAGTCTGTTTGAACTCACAAGGTTGCCTCCTTTCCTATCATCATGCATGGCATTTAACAGAAAAACAGAAGGTCTATTTTTATTCACAGCTAACGTGTATATTCAAATACAAGTGAAATGTTTTTCAAACGGCAGATTTTCTAAATATTTTGTAATAGAATAAGAGTTTTATGTAGTAAAATATTAAGGAGTGTTAAAACGGGCTTTTAGGTTGCATCTGGTCAGCAAGAGTTCTGCACCTTTGACAGGTACAGCATAGCAGTCTCGCACACTGACAGTGTATCTCGCTGACAAGTCCAGAGAAGGGCAATGAAGCTGGTGAAGGCTCTAGAGCCTTCTAGCAAGTCCTATGAGGAATGGCTGAGGGAGCTGGGGTTGTTTAGTCTGGAAAAGAAAAGGGTCAAGGAAGACCTTATCACTCTCTACAGCCACCTGAAAGGAAGTTGTAGCGAGGGGGGTCAGTCTCTTGTCCCAGGTAACAAGTAACAGGACAGGGACATAACCTCAAGCTGTGCCAGGGGAGGTTCAGGTTGGACATCAGGAGGAATTTCTTCACTAAAAGAGTTGTTAAACATTGGAATGGGCTGTCCAATAGTGCTATAATCAACATCCCTGGAGGTGTTCAAGAAATGAGTGGACGTGGCACTTGATGCTATAGTCTACTTGACAAGATGGTGATCAGTCAAAGGTTGAACTCAATCTTGGAGAGCTTTTCCAACCTTAGTGATTCCATGATTCTACGATTAATAAATGAAATAAGTGTTTGCACTGTTTTGTAAATTAGATAGAGATTGGCAAAGTAATGAGTTAAAGATACTTGTATTTGCCTTTTCAGATATAACAGCATAGGTAAATTAAAATTGAAAATTTGTAAAAATTTAACTGAAGGTTTAAATTCTTCCTTTATTTCCGTAGCACTTAGGTTCAACCAAGGAAAGGGTTATAGTTAAGAGATGGTCTTTTCCAGGTTGACAAAGAACGAGTAAACTCAAACAGTGCTGTCTCATCAGGTATCAAATAACTCAAAAATGCCAAGATTGTGAATTATTGGCTGATCATTTTCTGGGATATAGGTCATAGATTAAAATTATTATGAGATTTTTGCATTTTACTATAGCTTCAGACTTAATTTTTCTTAACACAGCTCATTTACTTGACCAAAATATTACGAAGTGGTAAAATTATGCTAAGTAACACTGAACAAATAAATAAATGAGAAAAGTAACACAATCTATGAATACATTGTTTGTTGCTAATTTCATTAAACTGATAGTGTAATTACAGACATCTCCCTACATATGTAGGAACGCTTTTATTTTTCTCATCTCTATGCAAAAAACCACTTCTGAAATTCTAAATTTCATGAAATGCAGACCTCTCTTTTATGGTAAAATCTAACTGTCAAGAAAGAAAACGGTGTATGAAACTGCATAAAATCCACAGGAAGTCCTATTTATCACAGCTATTTCCATCAGAGCTATTCCCAAAGCTACCACAACTGCTGGAATACACCAGACACAAGCTAGCTCCTTGTGAGAGAGGTGGGGGTGTGGGCATATGCCTGCTAGGCAAACACGAAGGAGAGAAATGTAGACATAAAGTCTGAACATACAACAAGTGAGTCAACAAAGGCGTTAGACAGTGAGAGACTGAATGCTCAAGTGTTTTTAAAAACATAAAGATTTTTTCTTGCTGTGAATGACACTGGAAAGAACATGAGTTTAAGCAAGGATTTTTTTGCTGTTGCTCTCTTTTCTGCGTTGTAGTTAGTCAAAATGTAAGACCTCCTAAGAATCTGTAAGCAGTTTAGATCAGGTTATTTCCATATCTATAGGACTGTAAGGATATATATCCCATTTCCATTTGAAAATGTGAACTCTACATTTTCCTGTAGCATTGTCTATATAGATTAAGTATTATACAGATGTGTGGAGATTGGAATTAAGAAAGCGATCATGAAATAACTTTATACTAATTTAGTAAAGTAGTAAGTTGCTAATGCAGTGTTGAAGATAAATTCTCTACTAATTTTTAAGGAATGTAAGATCCTCAGTGGGCCAGAAGCATTAATTTAGGTAGTAATCAAGAAAATAAATTAGTCTAAACTAAGCTTAGAAAAGCGTTATACTGAAACAAATCTTTGCCAGATTTCTAATCATAAATACAAGAGTGTGACTATATTAGCACCTGAAAAATGGTAACATCTCCCCCTTGGCTTGCACTGAACTTTATTGTCAGTGAAACAAAAAAAAGTGCTCTTATGAATCTAAAGGGCAAAGTTCTGAAGTTGGAAATGTTACCCTTTGCTTCTTATCCTGAAATGCCAAACCTGTGGCCTGGCCTTTTGTTGCTTAAGAAGTTCTTTTCCTGCTTTGTCACAATAGATTAAACGGCTTTATGCCCCAAAGCTTGTCCCTTACACTCAGCTCTGCACTTCTTAAAAGAATTGGCTTTATTTGCAGCAAACTTTTAGCATAGTAAATCCTGCTCTATTTTAGCCCTATTCCGAACTTCCCTGCTTTTTGGATTAAAAAAATATCTTTGTTTAAGCTACATATTCATATATATTTTTGTTGCAGTATGTTTTGTATTCACTTTTTAATGGTATAACTTACTTACCATGTAAAGGCCAGGGCTATCAGAAATACCATTATCCAATCACTGACAATATTGGAAGTTCTGGCAATAGTTTTCCAGTTTGGACACACTGGATCTGCTCCATGAATGATAAGAGAATAACAAATCTGATTAATACTGTATCTGAACCAAAAGAATGAGATGGTAGACTCTAGAATTTGTGAGCCACAGATACAATATACACATAATATAATGGACACACAACCCATCTGTAGGAAAAGTAACATAATGAACTACATAGCAGCTTATTTGCATCAACAAATAGAACCAATAAATTAGAACTGTCTCAGAGAAATGGATTTAGAAACTTGATAGAAAGAATATTTTCTGTTGAAAGGCTGGGAGGTAAATACAACTCATGAACTAAAATGTAGAAGAAATATTGGTAAAGACTTTGTTTACTTCAGTAAAAAACCCTAAAAAAACAAACAAAAAAAAAAATCCAGTTAATGGAAAGTCATTATACAAATTTGAGAGGGAAAGAAATTAGGTATTTTGATTACTTGTTTAAAAGCAGCTTTTTTTTTCAATGTGGTCTGCCAGAAATGTCAAAAACATTGTAACTCAACAGTTTTCATTAGCAATGCCCAATGCAACTCAAATAACATCTGTAATAGCTACTTACAATAGTTGGCCTTTTACAAATGGCAGAAAAAAAGGATAAGGGGAATGCACACTCAGTATATTACCCTAGTGTCAAGAAATAAACAAAACCCAAGCACAAATAGAAGCAATACATGAACTGTTTTCCAAAATGGAAAACAATAGAGCATGAGAGGTCTTTTCCACTGCCAAGGCACTTTGCTAAATGCCCCCTGGAAAGACATTTTCTTCTGAACTGTGTTGGGTCAAAAATGGATTTGGAAGAAAATGAAAGAGGTTTCAAAGTGCTTCTGATATTTATTTATTTTTTTATTTTTCCATTTATTTATTTAATTCCTGGTTTTTAAGCTGTATAGCTGTATGTGCTTGCCTCAGGCTTGATGATCTGACAGGACAGTCAAGATATTGAGATACATAAGCTGCTAAAAGCCTTGATAAAAAAATATGTCTGGTTTAAATTCCAAAAGTCCCAACTCAGTTAACAGCTTTTATATGTATGCATGCAAATATTAGAACAATTAAAATGCAGATAAAACATCATACTCTGCTACCCACTGCTTCCTACTGTATTATCAGTTTACACAGTCTTTTCCTATGCTTGAGATTTTTAGTAAGCAATTAAGTAATTTTATTAAGCTACTCACAGGGTTCAGATCAGATTATACTTTCTGTCTTTGGGGTTTTTTTTTTTTCCCTTTTCACACCTCAGTGCTGCTCTCCCTGCTTCTCCTGAAAATGTGCCCCTCTGTGTCCACTTTTTATCTGCTGAATTTTTTCCTTGATAACAATAGGAAGCATCCTTGGTACAGAGGGTCAAAACAAGGATATGAGCAAATTTCACATTATATTAACCCTCAACTTGGACTTTTTGCACACATGTCCAAAATTAATTTAATCCATCTGTAAAAGTGATACCACAAGTATATCGTAATAAACTTGTAATTATATTTTCTCAGTTCAGAATATATCACAGTGGGAGATCATCCAGCTTAATGATAATATGAAATAACAAAAAAACATAAAGGTCACATAAAAGGCTAAGAGCAATATTTCTAACTTGTTCACACTTGAAAGCCAGATATTTTTGTCCAGTTTGACCACTAGCAACCAATCTTCCGTTTATTCATACCCACCTAATCTTAACTGTAGATCAAATAGATCTCTTCCCTTCTTCCCTTATTCTCCATTCTTACAACCCAAAAGAAGAAAAAAAAAGGAAAAAAAATTGGAAATAGAAAGCAATCCAGTAGACTTTTGAGACCAGTAAACCTAAATAAATGTGTATCTTGAAATGTGGATACATTTAAACATTAAGCAATTTATTCCTTTCATGTGATAACAACCATCCCTTCTGTTTACTTTTGAGTGTTTTCTAGGGCACTCAACCATGAAACAAATTTTAACAGGTCTTCAAATTATAGTACATGACTATAAGTTATTCAGCTCATATCCTGTTAAAATGACAGGATGGTACTGCTGCTGACATTATGGCTCAAGATGTCTTTAACTTTGAATGCTACCAGAAAGCATAACGCACTTTGCTATTTTATACATTCTAGGAATATAGATTCTATTAACCATATTTCCTGAATCCCAAAAGAACTTATTGCCCAGCTGATCTGTCAGTGACTGTCATGTCCAGAAAAATAAGCTGACAAAATTTCTCAAATGGAGGTAAGAGAAATAAACAGATATAAAGCAATAGTGTTTTTTGTGTTATAGTTTTGAATTTATACAATAAAAGTTTGCATATATAGACCTTATTTGCCTCTTATGATTTATGTTTTTTTTTTTATATAGGAGGAATGTGTTTTAGTTTTATTGTTATTTCACGTGTGTGTTTTGTATGTATGGAGAAGGCTATTAACTTAAAAAAAGACTAGTGATAGGATAGCTGAAAAAAATGAACAAAGCTTATAATATACTTAAAAATTGTAAGATTTTTAGGACTTTTTTCAGCTAAATTGGGTCATTTTCCTGCTACCTTCTGCAAAAAACATTTAGACTCAATGGGGTAAGAGGCTGAGCAATTGAATACAACATCTGGTGGGTTTCTTGCACATTCTCACAACCGCATGGGACACTGTATGTGTACACTCCCAGCTCTATGCAGACTTCATATAATTAGAACAAAGTATAGGATTTCAATACCTATAAAAGGTCATCTACAACAACTACTTGATGCACTTATAGATCATTTTGATCTTCAGTAAAGATCTTGCTGAGTCACAAACAGGATGAAAATAGATATGCCTTACTTCAGTAATAGAAGAAGGGTTTTTCACTCTAGTGTTGGAAAAACTGTGAAAGCAGTGTTTGGTCTGTTATGGATATCATATAATAAGTGTAACTGAATCTAAATTGAAAATATTAAGTTTTTGTACTGAATTAATCATAATTTTAATTTCTTTACCCTGTATATCTTGACAACTTTTCTAAAAAAGCTTCTACAATTTCTTCCCTAAGAAAATCCAAGTAACGAAAGAGTAGCTGTCAAAGTTAATCTAATATGGTAGATATCCCACAATGCTTGATGAAGTTTTTCTAACTAGGTTGCAATTGTTTTTTCAGAGTAACACACTAGAGTAAATAGTGTTTATTTTAACAGTGGGCTTCTGTCTTTGCTGACATTCTTAGACATCTCGTAAGTCCTAAAGCGTTAATGGAGATCCCAATATACACAATTGTTCTGGTTACCTATTTGTCTAAAAGCTACCTTATGTCTCATATCTGTGAATTTTAGATACACACTGCAGATAGCTATTATTGTAGTGAAGTACTAAGATCTACAATAGAATCTGAGGATTATAATAAATTATGCAACTAAGAAATAAAGAAGATGCCTTTTCCGAAAAACCTCGTAAAAAGACCAGTATCGGAGATTGAGAAATGCAACTGTTGCAATTGTTTACCTTTTTTGAGTAGGCAAGTATATAAACGCAAAATTGGATGGATTGGCAAAATTTGGGAATTATAGCAATTCTGAAATGAAAACAGGTTTTATTTTTTAAAATTTCTCCATGGATTGAGCATGAAATACAATGTGACATGATACATTTGCAGGGATGTGTAGGAGGGACAACAACTGAACTGTTGGTGACCGTGGTAGTCCAAAACTGGAAGAGAAAAGCTTTACATATGGTGAGAAATTACTGAAAAAATTATATTCAGTATATAATATAATATATATATAATATAGATATATAATATAATAATAATAATATATATATATTATATAATATATATATATAATATAAAAGGTCTGACACATTTATCACTTGCACGGTTTTCTTTGCATTTCTTCTGAAAAGGAAAGAAATATATGAGATCCATTATGTTGAGTCTCACCACTGAGTGCAGACTGCAAAGACATTCATGACACAGAACAGCAAACTACAGCATATATAATTATGTGGTGTGAGTCCACACAAGAACTACAGCTCTCTGCTGTCACCTGCTCATGATAAATGATGTAATCCATTACATGTAGGAAAATAATTCTGATTGGTAAGAAAATCCAAAATGTACTTTTCTGCCTTAGGTATGCATAACTTAGTTGAGCATGCTTGGGAAGCTACCAGCTCTCCCTGACTCCCTGAAGAAAAAAACCCCAAACCCCATGAAGTTACATATAGGTTTCCTCTATAAGGCAAGCTTTAAAAAGATCTTGAGAATATTCTTCTATTCTCCACCCCCTCAAAAAAAAAAATCTCCAAACAATTAAGCGTCTTATTCGCTTAAACTGAATTTTTCATATTGCAAGTTGAAGGATCTTGGCATTAACCTGAAAACTGCAGAAGGAGGTTGTATATGGAAATTAGTAAATTGGATAACTACCAATTTGAGTTCAGTTTTCCAGATTAGACAGATAACATTTTTGTCTTTGTGTTGTGGTTTGATGCTGGCTGGATGCCAGATGCCCAACAAAGCCGCTTTACAACTCCCCTCCTCAGCTGGACAGGAGAGAGAAAATATAATGAGAGTCTCATGGGTTGAGATAAGGGGAGGAAGAGACACTCAAAAATTATCAGCATGGGTAAAACACTTGAATATGTTGCCAACCATAATGATAACAAGAAGTAAACCCAAATCTTAATAATACCTTTCTCCCACTCCTCTCTGCTTTGCAGCTTAAATTTATTCCTGTTTCTCTACCTCCTTTCCCTCAGTGGTGCTGGGAGATGGGAATGAGGGTTACAATCAGATCGTCACACATTGTTTCTACCACTTCTTCCTCCTCAGAGGAAGGACTCCTTCCCATGCTCCAGCCCAAGGTCCCTCCCACAGGAAACAGTTCTCCATGAACTCTTCAGTCTGAATGCTTCCCATGTGCTGCAGTTCTTCATGAACTACTGCAATGCAGGTTTCTTCCATGGGGTGCAGTCCTTCAGGCACAGCATGCTCCAGAGTGGGTCACCCACGGGGTCACAGTTCTTGCCAGCAAACCTGGTCTAGTGTGGGCTCCTCTTTCCATAAGGCCATGGGTCTGGCCAGGATACTGCTCCAACATGGGCTTCCGCTGCAGGCCACCACCTCTACTGAAGTCTCCTTCCTAAGCAGTTGCATCTGGGTGGAAGCAATACGCTTCTCAAGGAGTCAGGAGTCACACTGGTTTGAGGTCTGAGGCAAGTGTCCACCATTAGGGCAGAGACCTAGAGCACTCAGCATTCACCTGAGCCATGGACCTACTTGCAGATTGCACACCCTCACCACATGAACTGCTGAGCAAGATGCCTTGCCATGCACATTGTTCCCACCCCATTCACCACGCTCCCTGGAGCTGTTTAAATCTCCCACCCTGATCCCAGCTGCACCCACTCCTCACCTGATCAGCTCTCGAGAGCTTCCAGGTCCAGGCAGGGCTCAGGGTTGCTGCTCAGGTGTCCCTAAGGTCGGGGACCCCCCTGCACAGCTCGATCTCACCGTCACCCTTGGACTTACCTCAGTCGCCACCTCACTAAGACACTGTTTTGGTCTTAGTGCATTTAAACCTCCTGTAGCGCTCCTGGTTTGTTTTTGTTTGGTGAGGGTGTTTTTTGTTTCTTGCAGGGTTTTTTTGGTTTTTTTAAAATTTATTTCCCTTTTAATTTCCTAAATTCTCCTTGTGTTTGACTGCACCTGGACATTGAGGTGTGGATTTCAATGATCTATTTACAATGATTTAATAATATTATGCTTGAGAAGAAATACCTAATTTCATGCCAGCTGCTGTATGCACACAGCAAGGACTTCCTTTTTTCCCCCCCACTTTACTTCAGAACATTGAATTTCATCTACTACTTCACTGAGCAATTACTCTTATGTGAGATCTTGCTCTAATTCTCCTCTCTTCATTTTATTTTTATAGAGCCCCAAATACTTTACATTGCTAGCAAAGTTCACTATTCACACCCCTTGCAGAGAGTTTATGAATTTCTACAGCAATCCTAATTTTCCATGACTGATTTGTAAGAGGTTCCGTTGGTGACCATCAGCCATTGCTAAACCTGATCCATATGGTTACTCTTCACTTACTACATTTCTCTGACATTAGTAATTTATAAGGCTTTCTTTTTACCCTATAACAACTTAAAGATATTAACCAAAGTGTTTGAAGAAGGATGGGATAGCTGGATACCTGTATCAACTCAGTGACTCCTTTGAAAGACTTCAAGAGATCTTTGAGGCACAATATACACATCTCTGACTTGCTTACATGTTCCTTTTTATTTTGTTATCACTGTTGTCATTTTTCTTGTTTCTGGTGAGGAGGCTGATTCAGACAATATATTACACACAAAAACTCATTCAAGAATTCTATATCTGAATTCTAGCATCTTAGTTTTTTCTCACTGTATCAAAATGTTCTAAAACTTTATCATGTCACTTCAGACCAATGTCTTATGAAGGTTTTGATGCAGGAGTATACCTTAGCTTTTCCACATTATACATCCATACAAAGAATTAAATTAATATTTCTGGTATCATTTTGTCTTTTTTCAATATGACATTGACATGAAAAAAGACTGCAATTATATTTCTTTCCATTGTTGGTTCTCTGAAAGACAATCATTTCATTTCACTCAAAAGTCTTTATTGATATTTATCATTATTTAATACCTCTAACAAGTTCATCAGTATTCCTCAATATATTCAGCAATGTTCCCCAATATTTTCATAATCCTGCCTTATTATGGATATGTATATAATTTCTGAGTCATATTTTTAAAAAAGCTGAATTTTTAACATTTGTTTTCCTTACATTGCTAGACTGATGTTAAATTGGAATATCTCACACAAACTACAGAGAAGACTTTTCAGCCTACCATAGAAATATCAATCAGAATCACTAGATATTCACTGATTTTCTATTTATTTCCTAACAGTCAACGCGTTGAGATGTAAAGTAAACTTTCTTTCACCAAAAGTACTTCTGCTATGCTAAGATGATGCAAACACTATTAGAAATTAGGATGTTTATTGAGATAAAAATTAGTGACTCTAGTCAAACATGAAAAATGACAGTTTCCTTTAAGCCTCCGTTGAGATTTCTTTTAATAATGAAATAAACTATGGAGATCTAGAAGTAAAATAAATAAAGTACATCCCATTGATAGGCGTATGTTTGTATTGATAATTACAAACCCTTCCAAACTGGGACAAATTTTAGTTGCCTGTTCATTGCAGTTTTAAGTGCACTTTGTGAGACACAAGTAAATAGGAGACAATCCTCAATGTTAGTGTCTTTAGATCTATAAAAGTTAATGGAGAAAAACATTAAGGCTATAATTCTTAAAGTCCACAGGAGCTGCACAATTAAGGAGGGAGCTTACGACAAAAGATGCTGTTTAAACATATAAGCAAGTCTCTGACAAAAACAATTTCTAATAATCTAAAGTGTATAATTGCTGAGATGTCTTTCTTATGAATGGACTACCATTAGTGTAAAAATTCCTTGTTCTATTTAACATAATTACTCAGTCAACACCGAGGTTCTCTTCTTACTAACTAGAGATTTGCTTAGGAAAAATATTATTTTATAGTAGAGCAATAAAAATAACTTTTCAGCTGAAGAGGCTGAAGAGAGAAAGGTATCAAATACATTAAAAATGTTTATGATCAAAAAGTACCAGCCTGCTCCCTGATACACATTGTTTTGCAAATAATAATGATCTTGTGATGGCCGTGAGAAAAATAATGAGCTTAAAAGTTACAGTTCCTGTAAATTCTTTCATTACATTTTCTGTTTGGTAGCTAATTGTGTGTGAAAAATCAGAGGTCACCCTGAGACAATCTTTCTAAGGCCCGTTTACTGAACTATGAATCATTAGTATATATATTTTCTTTTTGCTATTGTTCAAAACCAATCAATTTAAAGTGCCTGTCTGAACTGAAGGTTCAGAATGATGAAAACAGAAGTATAAAACATAGTTTTCAAAGGCAAAGAGTATTTGTTGCCAAGTTTCAACCAAAATAAATCTTATCACACAGTATTTGTATGATAGTATTTGAAACTCATTAGTAGAAACAAAGAGATGCAGTCTTAATGAAGGCGGTAATCTCTATCAGTATCTAAGAAACGCAGGTAGGTCTGACAGGTAGCATGACAAATAAAGAGAGAAGAAGAAGAAGAAGAAAAAAAATAAATGTTTGGAGAAGACAAATGTATGTACATGCATCTGGACAGATGCACAGGGAAAGGAAAATAATATGGGTGAAGGTAAAGGAAAAAGGAATAGAAAAATGAACTGCAAGAGACTGAGCAACAACCATATTAACTAAAGTAATAGACAGCTTGTTTATACTTTGTCTAGCAAACCAGTAAGGTTGATATTATAATAAGCAGAGATGTTGGCATATTTAGACGTTAGTAGTATTTCCACATATGTGAGCCTATACAATGTGTGTGAATGCACACAGGCACACACAGTCATACACCTGGTTCCACAGGTAGTTAGTTACATGCAACAAAAGCGCATTGGAAAAGAAATCTAACCCAGAACAGTAGCCAAGGTAGAAATATTATTATAAGAAGATAGAAACAAAAGTAAATGCAAGTCTAAAATACACATTACAAAAGATACTATATTAAAGAAATAAGGCTGGTTTTTAGTCAAAGGTTGGACTTGATGATCTTGGAGGCCTTTTCCAACCTTAACGATTCTATGATTCTATAATCATGAAAATAATGAATCTCTTTTATATGATGTCAGGTCAACCTCATGATGCCTATTCATCCATATTTTGTCATATTCTTCAATCTTAACTCTATCCAGTGTTCACGCTATGTAGATTATTTGGGTGCTGTTCAGTACTGTGAAGAGAAGCTGAGAAATATTCCCTTCCAGAAAGTAAATTACTGGGATTGAATTTTTCTTTTTCTTTTCATAACTGGAGTAGATTTTTTACTTCTACCCACCACTTTCTTAGAAGAAACTTCATAATGGTCAAATGGATGCAACAGCCAACTTTCTGCTCTCAGCAGTTTCGCAGAGCTGTGGGATGATCTGTAATGAAGCTGAACTTTCCCTCTATCAGGACACTGCTGTCACATAAAGTGTTTGTCCAAGCTGTGAGATTAGGATTCCCAAGCTATGAAACCTAAGAGAGTTCACACAGAAATGAAAGGAATGCCTGATGCTTTGTGCTATTTCTGGGCTTCAAGGAAACTTAGGAAAGGGAAGAGCTGATATCCATTTCCCTTCTTTGAATTTCTTCTATTCCCATTTTTGTTATTTCAGACAGAAAATTTGTACACCCATTTTTCCAAAGGAAAAGAAAACATGAAAAGGAATATAACACAATTTTTGTCCCGAAATGCTGTTAAGATACAGATATGAAACATCAGAATATTTAAGCATTTCCTTAGGAGAGAGAGAAAATATTCTGAAGTTTTCACCCTTCTATATTTTTATAGGTTAATCTAAATCTACTTCCACTATTTATTTTCATTTGCCACTTCTGTCTTCAAAAAACCTGTTCTTCATATCAGTTGCTAATGCTAACAACATAGTAACAAAAGCTTTCTTTTAATGTGCTGGCCTTCTTGAGAGTTGTATTGAATCAAAGAATTTTGATTTGTCCTCTTAGTCTTCTTAACAGTTCAGCTCTTGTTTCTTTTTCTGGGCTTTTTCCTGCACAGGCAACCCTTAAAATTTGAGATGGTCTACAGAGAGGGCTGGATAGAAAGCTGTGAGTTAACTGTATTCATTGAGCTAAGTGTTAGACGTTTCTCCTGATCATGACTGCAGATGGCATATGAAGACTGAAGAGATGTCTGAACCATTAAGTAGTTTTTCTAGCCAGCCGTGACAGCACAACTTTTACTGCAGCAAACATGTTGGGTTAAATTCAAAGCAAGTTTCAGCACTATTAGTTTTTATACTATAGTAATTTAGGTCAAAGTAGGGAAGATTGTTATCACAAGATTAAACAAAAGTATCCACCTTGCAATCTGATGAAGAACAGCTATAGAAGTGACATGATAGTCCTTGACCATGGCATCTAGTCTTTGCACCATCTTTGTTTTTACATCTTTTTTTCAACTCAGATAAAAGGTGAAAAAGGTCTGACAATTTCAGAAATATTAAAATATTGAATTTACATAGAATTCTGTGGCTGTTGCATAACCTTCATGTGTTCCACAATCTGCCCACATCACTCATGAAGTAGGACGTAATTTTCAGTTAAAAGCAAGGTTTCAAAGTTCACTGGCTACGAGGATGGCTCATAAGATTCACGGCACACTGACAAGTTCTTTACAGACATTCTTTAAAGGAATATAACAACTGTGTGAAGCAGAAAAAGTAAAATTCAAGCATTATGAGTGCTTGTGGGTAGAAAAGTTTTGTAAAGTAGATGACAAAAAAGTTTTACTTCTCTTAATCAAATATAAAACAACCACTATTAAATAAGCTGCAAATCACTGAAAATTTATTTCATATATTTGGTGCAAATTGACTATGGAAGTTTAATCTGTATTACTGCATGCTATAGGGATTAAAATTAGTCTCTTTTAATAAAAAAAAATTACAGATGAATTACTGAAATCCTCATAAACATAAAATACTTTTTTCTCTCTGAGGTCATCCCTGTTTCCTTGACAACATGACTTAACTAAGTAGAAGTGACAATTCAGATGTTTTTCTTATGAATTAAAGTAGTTTCACTTATATTATTGCAGGCATAACAAACACTGAAAAGCCTGTTTAATAATGTTATTTACCTATTTATGGCTATTTATCAAGAGTGTATAAATTAAATGGCAAAGTCATGGAATAGAAGGTTTTGCTGAAAGAAGTAGGACTTACACAACCTAATGGGTAAACAATTTCCAAAAGTGAACTGGACTAATAGAGATGGAGAGAGTAAAGCAAGAATTATGGGAGACAATATAGGGATGCACTGGGAGGTTGAACATGGGTCTTTGTTATGAATGACTCATGCATGAAATTAAGTTGAAAAGAAGAGGAATTTCCATGCCTAAGGAAATATTTTTCATAAATTCATCACAGAGCACTGAGTAGCACTCCAAAAAAGATGTTTTCTACAGGATTTTTCAGTATTTACTGGCTTCCAAATATTACATTATACGTGTCTCAAAAATACCTCCTGAATATATAGAAATGAACAGCAAAAATAAGTTACAATAGTGATAAACACCCCTTGGACCCTACCCTGCATCGTCAAAATAGTACAAGACCAAGAGACATCTCTTTGAGTCTTCTTACTTATCCCTGCACTGCTAAAGGATGACTGTGCTGTACATTTTATGGCATCAATAGAACTACGCAGTACCTGAAAACTGCCATTTATTGTATATTAGATATGCATTCCATTAATTTTTAATTTTGTTTTCCTCCTATTACATGGTCAAACGCTTTTGCTGATATTTCTGGAAGATTGTAGCTGACCAAAGTTGGGTTTTTTTCCTTATTCCTGGGAAGAACAATATGATTTAAAGAAAGTACTGGTATTCTTGGATACGTTTGAAAAAAAAAAAAAGAAGATCTGAATGCAAATAAAATAATTTTCTAAGTTTAAAAACTGGCTTCCAAAAATGCTTGCATATTTCAATACTGATCATAGTAACTGATTTCAATCTGTCCTAAGTTATTTTGCAATACAGTTTCAAGAAAATAATAACATCACATTCTACACAAATTCTATACAAAAGAATGTCTGCTTAAATAAAATTGTAAAAACACATTTTCAATTTTAACTTTATCATATTTCCCTCGATCCTTATTTTTCTTATTATATATGACTCATTAGTTTTCATTGCTATCCTACCTCAAAAATATAAAAATCAACTGAATATTTGTTCATTTCATCCACATAGTTAAATCAGTGTTACCCTAGTATAGACAATTTTCTCTGTATTTGTCTCTTTTTCTGAAAGCTGACATGTTTTCAAAGCAGATTAAAATACATCCAATTGTGAGTCTAATAAGAATCTAATGCACCTTTATTTATTAAACACAAGAAATACTTTAAAGTTATTAAGTTTGCAAAGCTGAATAACCAAAAGAAATAATATCACGGGATTAATCTCACTGCATTATGCAGATGCATTGAAACAGTCTTCAGTATTACATTAGAATCACATTGTAAATACTTTTCTACTATGTGGAATGCATGGAGCTCGTAGAGTTTACAATTGTTTCCCCTATCACTATGTTTCTACAGTATTCTAAACCTTCTCTGAGTACAAAACTTTTGTTCACTAACTTCTCTATGGTATTCATTTCAACAAAATTTGCTAATATTTGATGCAGCAACTACTACACATAGACATTCATCTGTGACAGGCCATATACCCAAACAGCTTTAGGGACAAGGTCAGGATGTTGTAGGGAGGAACAAAATTTCCTGAGACCTTTTAGAAAGGGAAATCCCTAAAATGAGGTAGCATAAGTAATACCTGTTGTATCAGAAAATGAAGGATAAGAAAAGATATGTGAAGAATGCTCCTATGGTATTTTATTCCATCACAAAATGTTTTGTTTTCGTATCAGTAACATAGGAGACAATAGTAACACTAACTGGCAGCTTCCCCAACACGAACTCATTTTTGTAGCACCATTATGTGACGAAGGATATGGTTATTATTTATGTCCTATTTCATTAATAAAACATAGGTTGAGAATAAAGACATTGAGATAATAAGGTCAAAAACAGTCACTAATAAGTGCCCAATTTCACATAACCTGGACCTGATTTTTATAGAACATAATTGTATCTTACAATATATGTATTCAAAGCACAAGTCTAACTAGCTTATGCTGCAGTTATGAGTACCCAGTTGTTTTGCAAATCAGACCATAGGGAATAAAGTCAGTCACCCAGAAAATGAAGAATACATAATCATTGTCCACCTGTGAAAATGTGCTTTAAGTGACTGATCCAGATTTACATGAGAAAGCTGAGCAGAGACATGAAACCAGATCATTTCTCTAGGCATTACTCAGCAGCCTTCTCCATGACTCCTGCAGGCCTCTGCCTCATTTACTTAATGCCTTCCAATCTCTAGAACAATTGAAGCTGGAGTCCTGCCGAGAGCAGTCTCCCTTATATGTCCAGCTTTAGAATATGTGGTTAAAGGGAGCACGGAGAGACAATGGCAGGCTATGGGTTAGACCAGGCAAATCATACCATGCCTAGCAGCTCCCATCACATCACAGAAGAGCCATCAGCCCACCAAAGGCCCATCTCCACAACAGCAGAGGAGCACAGGGGGAGATACCATCAACTGGGGATACTGGGATCCAGGCACAGCCTCTGGGTGTCTAAACCCAGCAGGGATAAACATATTTCATAGGTATATTTATTTCCACTAATGAACTCTGCTCTGGCTCAACCAGAAAGGGCAGCAGGATGAGCCTGTTGATGCTGTCTGTGTTCATGTGAGTGCTGTCTCTGTGTCTCTGGAATCTGTGTGGACAGCCCTGCATATAAGTGTGTATATGTGGATACTGAAATGCTGCTAGCAGATGAATTTTCCAGGTTCTTGCATTAATTCTTTGAGAACATTTCCTTTCTCACGCAAGATATGAAAACAGTAAGACAGTTTATGTAAATAATATTCACATCTGGTGTTTTGCTAAGTTCTGTTTATGGTACACTGAGAAATGTTTTACCGTGGATGTGATAGAACCTGAACCAATCAGCCTAGGAGGAGTGTGAACACTGTCCAATTGCTTTATGGAACTAGACTATATGAAAATGATTGTAAAATTAATAAATAATTCATTCTTTCGCTGGATTTGTGTGTTGCCACATCTCTCCGTTCCTGGCTCTATAGTGACATCTATATACGTGGTATATAAATGTTCTCTGTCTCTATGTGTCCACTCAGAACATATTTTCAGCCTCACTTCAAGTTGGACATGGGGGCAAGGAGCTATAGCAACCTTGCCTCTCTCAGGCTGTCAAATCTAGCATGAAAAATTTTCCTCTAACTACTGGGATTTATTCTCAGAATTATGTGCTTTGTAAACTTAATGGATCAGGGAATCCATAGTATAAAAGTTAGGTCATAAGTAAAACTGTAACAGAAGGTGTGCACATAAACAGGTCTTATTAATGTTATGATTAATTATATTAGTCATAGCTTTTCCTAACATTTTAAGGTTTTTAGCTCTGTAATGCCTTAATATCCTTCTGCTAGGGCTCTACAATGTTTTGTAAGCAATTAAAGCAAAACTGCTGTTTGTTTGTGTAGGTGCTATTCTTATTAATGTCCTATTTTTATTATTTTGAAATAATTCTAATGTTAACTTCCATAACCTCATAGAATCTCTGACATCACGTGACCATTACACGCTGTTAGGATAATAATGTATGTAAACATAGCACAGCAGTTGATGCTATAACTCTGAAGATCCAACGGCTGAAAAAATTTCTCAACTACAATTACAATGTTTCCTGGCAAATTCCATGTTTAACTTTTCTTTATGCACTAAACAGATTGCCACACTTTTACCATACATGTTTTTAAATACTATAAACACCCTTTAAAGGAAAAAGAAATTAGCTACTTAATATTCATTGACTATTTTTAACCATTATTAAAGTGTATGAGTTAATGAAGGTCATGAATCACGTTTCTACCCACATTTTCTTCTCTGTCAGATACCCAGCAATTCTAATATGCTCAAAATAAGTTTGCTCACTGATAAAACACCGTACAGAGGTACTCTGCATGCAGAATAGGCTGAAGGTGTTAATGCAGAATTAATTCAGTGTACGAAAGACAGACGAAACTACTTCCTGCTTATTTCGCAAAATCTGAAACAGTTCTCATGAGCACGGAATTTCCCAGGATTTACTATTAGTTTGGAGCAACCAACCCACTGAGATAGCTAAAAAAATAAAAAACACAGGCACTATCATCAAATTTAGAGAACTTTCTGTGCCAATAAAATTTCTACTGTATTGCACAGTGTTCTACATGCTTTAACTTTTGTTATACTGAGGACCTTTCTCTTTCAGTTTTGTAGCCTGCTGCTCATTTATACTCTTGCAACCTTTCATTACACATCTTGAAACTGCTCTGACAGTGTCTTTACCCAGTGCCTCAGGTGCTGCTATCCTCACAATCTTGCAGCGTCAGACTCTGAAGCATAATTATGTCTGTTAGATCAGGTTTCTCGTAGAAAGTGAATGTCATTATTGTTAAAAACACTCTTTTCTTCTTCTGCCTGCTCACTCTTGCCTTATAGATATTATTGTCTCACTTCATATGTTTCAGTTTGTAACTTGAAGACCTACTAGGTAAAATAACAGACAACTGTTATTAATATGTCAAAAAAGTACACATTAATTTGGGAGAAAGTCTCCCGTCATCTTTTAAATTTTTTTCTAAAGTAACTCTGAAGTCAGAGCATGCCATCAGCTACAGACCCCACTAATAAAGCTTTGTGCATGTAAAGTTGCCCCAATTTTATTTGTACCCTCTAGAATAAGAGGGTAATAACATTTGTTTGTCATTTTTTTTCACTATATTTGTGACTGACTTTATGATGCATACAGCATTGAATGAGATTCTGTTCTTAAAATTTCTTTCTGACTCTTCTTATTTATTCCAGAAGAAAGGCAGTACATATTGAAAAATAACAGTCCAGGAGCAAATCCATAAGAATTCTTTACTTGCCCTTATCAAGGCACACAAATAAATTATGATATATCTTAGGAAGAGCACTAGGAGAAAAGTTGCACTTTACATGTTCTACTGCAGCACATTCTTTAGCTTCCTCTACTTTGATTATGATTTAATCCTATATTAATTATTTTAATATTTTGATAATTTTGCCTTGGCTCTGATCCCCATCTTTTTAATTAGCATTTATTTCTATCATAGGTATGCCTTGTTTCTAGAGGGGGGTCACTGCATCCAAATCAATTGGGATTTTGCACCCTTTTTTTCTTTTCCGATATCTGGTCGTGGGGTTTTTCTGCATCTAAAACATATGATCCTACTTTTACCACTATTATAGAATGATGGTAGAACACTAATTCCTGGTAAATAATTTTTGCAATTGAGTTCAGCTAAGTAATGTCAAAAGCCTAATTTTCAGGTAATGAAAGGCCAGTGCATTCTTAAACTTTTAAATATAACTGGAAGCAGTGCTTTCAAATCTAAATCCAAACTCAGTGGGAGTTTTTATTTATTCAGTTATCATGTTTAGCAGAGAGTAATGTTTAACAGGGTTGCTTACTTAGCTTTCTTTTTATTTTTCCTATCAGTAACTACACCTTTATTTTGAGCAGATGTTAGGTTTATGCAAAATCCTTGTTTCATAGTACTGCACACTCAAATAAATTTAGCCCTGCTATTTGAGTTTTTTTGTAATAATCTTGATTTTTCCATTGAAAATTTAGCTGTTTAGTTAACATTATTTACCACCATTCTCTAGCTATACATCATATAATGTAGGTAATTGACTCTATTTCTTATTTCTTTTCCCACATATGCAAGCTTGACTGCTAGTCTTTTTTTTTTTTCTCTAACATAGACTACAAGTATTTTATTTTCTCCATTTTTATTCAGGTGGCTGTCTAGCATATGCAATTTTAATCTGATGTGGTGAGATTTTAACTTAATAAATTTCAAATATATTATGAATCATTATTGCTGGTTTTTTGGTGGTTTTTTTGTTTGTTGTTTGCATTGTTTTTCATTTTTTTTTGAATTCTGAGGTGGGTTTTTTTTGTTTGTTTCATTTCAAAACAATGAGTAAATTTTTTTACACTTAAAAAAGATCTGCTGCCAAGCTTACTGGTTCTTCATCAAGACTTAAGTAAAAAAGAGTAATCATCAAAATTGGGAACACATAATTTTTTCTTTAAATAATTATGTCAGCTAGACCATCTGAAAGAGACAGTATCTGAATTTAGATAGGAAAATATAGTATTATATATGAGGAAAAAAAAGTAGAAGGTGATCTATTATCTTGTTGAATAAGAACGATGTAAGGCAGTGCATCATATTTTCATAGTTATTCTACTAAACTAAAACTGAAGTTTTAGTATTTAGTATTAACTAAAATAAAATTGTTGAGAAATGTTTTGGAATCTACTGTTACAGAAATGGTATCTACTCTGTGATTCCTATTTCTATGGCACTCTCAAATACAGTGTGAACTGTTATTTATTATTCTTTACATGTCTTTCGTGTTTATAGAGAGAGCTGCCTCTATTTTTTCCTCTCTTTTTCAGCCAGGTTATTTTTTACAAAATTTCTACTAATCTGAGAAATTCTTGCTGGTGGCGATACTTTTCAAATATAACAAGAAACCTCTTTAAAGATACTAGAATACTGAAATATAGATTATTAACTCTAGTCTTCTGGCCAAATTCATGTTGGGACATCTACCTTTTGAACTTTAAAGATCTCTTGATGTTTCTGTTGGAGAAGTTATTTGTCTTTATTACTGGCCTAAGGCAGGACTGATGTGATTTGTTGAACAACTGTTGCATTTCAGTAGCAGTAAATTGATTAGGCTTCCTCAGAACCCTTGAAAAATTTGTAAACACTGAAAGCATCTGAATGAACTGCTCTTTGCTCACACATATGGCTATATATTTGAGTCATAATTATCTGAATTTTCTTTATGGTCCATACAAAGGTTTTGTTAGATTCTAAATATGATTTCCGTACTTATGGACAAATGTAGTGGAGTTTACATTCAGTTTAATGCTAATAAAAATTATCTATAAATTTAGTTTATAGCTTCCAAATAATTTCAGTCTCAATTTAAAATATTTTAAGATCTTCTGAAAAGATCCTTTGCTATAAGCTCTATTAGAATTTTCAAAGTTATAGATTCCATGTCTTAGTGACATGATTCTGAATAATATGAAAAAGAAAAGAATTTAACCTTTCAATTACTTTAGAAAAAGCTGGCATGATAGGTCACATACCTAAAAAATTGTTATCACCGGTTTTTCTTTACAAAAAAGGGTAGGTAAATCGAGCTCTCCCTGCCGCAAATAAACATTTACTACCATAACTCCAGGTATTGCTGCCAAATGCAGGACTTTAATATTCATGTGGCTTACATGCTTCTATCTACTTGCATTGTAAAACTCTCAAAGAACTCTAGAGCAACAGCATACATAATTAAAGGAGACTCAGATATTGAAGGCATAATAGATTTTTGTTTCAACAACAAATTAACTAGTGGTCTAGACAAAAATGTACCACAAGCTATGTTTTTTTCTGATGTCAGAGGGACCCAACACAGACAGTCACTGTATCCATTGAATGACTTACCTACAATTTTGTAGATACAACTCCTGACTGTGAAAATTCCTTCTGGCATTATGTCAATCTTTAGAGCCTCAGCTAAGAACTGGAAAAGAGACTGTGCATCACAGTATAAAGTTGAGGATAAAGAAATGGATTTGAATGTCTTCTGTAGAATGTAACCTGAAATACCTCAAAATCTGTCCCAGTGGAATCGAACAGGCAACATGACAAGACTGAGTTCTATATTTAAAAACCCTGGAGCATAAAGCTGTAAGACAGAGGAAAAAAAAAAAAAAATGCTAAGAAGTTAACTCACTGTTTATCAGTAAAATCACTTTTACTTCTACATTGATTTAATAGATTGTTATAATCTTTTCTATCGGGTTCATTAGAGCTTTGCTAACAGTATCAAATTCATTGCCTTCCCTCTCCTGTTATAAATTATGTCTGAAAGGAAACTTAAAGAATCAAGTAATGGTTGGTGTTGGAAGGGACACATGGTGGTCACCTAGTTTAGTCCCCCTACTCAAGCAGAGCCAGTTGCAATATTTTGCCCAGGACCGTGTCCAAATGACTTTTGAGTATCTTCCGGTTATCTCCGTGCTGTACAACAACTACTCCTCTACCATCTAATATTCTGCAGCCTCTATGGGCAACATGTGCCAGTGCTTTAAAAAACTATTTCCTGATGTTCAGATGGAACCTCCCATGTTTCAGTATCTATATATTTTTCAAGTTTGTGTATTTATTTCATACTGTAGCCTCTGCATGCTTTGCTTTTGCTATTCTATTTTTATATGCAATTGTTAGTTATCCTTTTTGGTTGGAATGTTTTAGTCATTATTTAGACAAAGTGTTAAATGCAGCTGTCAGTTTACCATGAAAAAGTGAACATAAGGAATACTCCTAATAGCCCTCAAGATAAAATATCCACAAAACAGGATAACAAAATACCCAGGGCTTTTCTGGTTTGTTTTTTTTTTTTTTCTCTTTGTTTATACAATTATGAGCCAAGCAGATGAATGAAATGGGAAATTATGCATCCACACACTGTATCTCTGTTACAGGCATTTAAATAGAAATTCAAATTACTGAAAATGTAAACAACACAGGGATAACAGAGCACACAGAGGATATTAGCTAGATAGTTAGAAAAGGAAAGCAGAGTGAAATATTTCACAGACAACTTACCTGTCAAATAGAGAAATATGCAGCAAACTCTTTCAGTCCCAAGCATCTGAACATCTTCCAAATATTTTCAAAATGGAAACATTCATAATATCCTTAGCTAGGAAAAATGCATTTATAATCAATTTTCTGGAAGCATTTATAATTTCACATCTCAGAAATTTACTTGTGGTGTGTATAGTCTCATAAAAAACATAGTTCACTAATACTACATGTAACTTGCTTCTCAGAAGAATAGATTTTAATATGTAAAAATTCTCTTTACCTCTAACAGTTTGAATTGTTTGGATGTGAAAGCAACACTTGCCTGCCAACAATGGTGACTCTGATATTTCTGGCCACACAAGAGGGGCTCTTCAGTTAAAACTATACAGACAGAGATCAAGACACTTTAAGAGCTGTAAATTCAAAGTGTGTTTGATATTCTAGATATATTGGAATATCAAACAAAAATATAAGTACTAATAAAGATGAGTTGCCAATAATAGCTGTACTAAGCAGTTTTACATTTCTTTCCTTATCTATCATGGTAAGTTAACTTCAAATCTCATCACTTTTTCCTTCAAGTACAAAGAAAATTTTTTTAGCCTTGTCCTTTTAGCAAAAATTTTAGCTCCTGATGTCAAAATACTTTGAGTAGGAAGCTGTAACTGACCAATAAATAAGAGGAGAATAATGAGGGAGATGAGCCTATAAAGCTCTGAGAGTAACGCAGGCTGTTAGTGCCCATAGCTGTTTCAGAAGCTATTTGTATCTCAGGGCACAGGGCTCCGGAGTGGATTAACAAGTAGTGTAAATGTTTACCCCTGAGTTCATTAAAACAGTGCAGGTGTGCCCCTAATTTAGCTAGACAAGCATGGGGGCAGGGAAGGGGAGGAGTGAATATGTAGCTCAGCCCAACACGGACTATGGAAACTAGAGAAAATCAAAAAGTATTTTGAAGGGAGTAATAGACTTCAGCTGGCTTCAACTGATGTATTTCTTTCTGAGGGCTGGGGATGCTCAGCCTTGTGGCGGTGAGGAAGCACATTATAGACACTGATTTTGAGAATGACAATGACATTGGACTGTGTGTTGCGATTGCTATGTATTCTGTTAGACGTAACTTACATTCTTATTATGCTATGCAATATAGTTTGCATCACTCTGCTAACTTGTAAATCTCATGCAACATCAAGTATCTTTCATAATTTGTTATTAAACACTAGACACTCCATGTGGACTATCTGAAAGAACCTGTTTGAGATAGTATAACAGAAGAGTCATACAGAGCTGGGGACTCTGGTAGAAGAGTAATAGAGTGTGTTCATATGAACATAATAAAAATCATGTGATTTAAAATCTTGCTGGAAATATCTTTACAGTATCAACATCCCATTCTAACAATTTAGACAGTATTTTTTTGTTTGTTTCAACAACAGCAACACAAACAAGTGACAAAATAGCAATCATAAATGAAAACAAATGTTATGCAGTATTTACTTTTAGTTTACCTTTGTATTGTTCCAGAGGATTATTTTTTGTATTTTATGCATGATTATTTAAAAGTATTTTAGAAACTCTGTAAATGAAAATGGCTTTTAGTATATGTAAATCATACAACTCAAACTTATGTATATGACTATTTGTACTGTTAACATAGCTAATAGTTGAGATAACCAAAATATTCTTTATAATGGAATATACAGAAACTAATATTAACAGTCACATTCTTAGCTATTAAAAATGGATGAAATTTTTCTAGAGCTAGTGGCAGTTACAAAAGCATAGTGGTGAATTTTGAAAGCTTCAGATCTTTTATAGGAAATACAGTTGCTTTATACTTCCTGATTGCCGTAGTAAACTGGTAGTGTAATGTGTACCCTGTGTTTTTGAAGTTATGTATTTAGTTATGAGACATGTAGGAGACAGGTGGACTTCCCCCCCCCCCCCAAGAGAGCATCTAATATCTCTGTTAATTGTTTTTGTTTGGTTGTCATTTTTTGTCTTTTAAGTTGTCAAAGTTTTTTCAGAAGCATTTGATATAAAATAATATTGTCAGTCTCTGTCAAACTTCTGTTTGGAAGCTACTAAATCCTCCCATTTTATCTGCATTTTCTAAAGATTAACCATGAATGGAAAGATTTGCATAAAAATACAAACAGCAGATCAATCCCCATCAGTGTTGTTGATGTTTACAACTAATGCATACGGCATTTACTATTTTCTTCCACTTTCTTTTATGTTTTATTTTCTATGAAGATAATACCACTATTCTAGTTATTTTCATCTAGATTTTCCAGTTTATTATTTTTGTGAAATATCATTGATTTTAAGAGATTATTTAAAAAAATTTAAACAAAAAGGAATCAAATTTGCTGATGTTCTGGTATTGTACTCTAAGGAATAAACCACATCATACAGTATAACAAATTTCAAGCATGGTGCTAAATAACATTATTCATATTGAGTTTTCATATTGAATTAAAGTCTGAACTATAAATCTAGTTTGTCCATTTGGCCTTCACTAGATTTACTTTGGCCTGAAAACAAGAGTATGACACATTGAATTACTTGAGAGTTCTCTCTGTCCCTTGTTTCCTTGGAGCATTTTGTGCTGCTATGATTCAGTCGTTTCCTCCTGTTGACAAGACAGTGCAATTGTGCAGTGAGGTTCATGGATCAGTGGCGTACAAGCACCAGCGCTCATGTGTCAGCAACAGAGATTTACTCAATCAGGAGGATACTTTTGGGGTGGAAGAGGGAATCTGCAGCCTGGAGAGCACTTTCTGTGACCACTGGGTGATTTACTTCCTCTCATGCAGTTAACCAACTGACAATTGTCTTAAGAAAGTATGACTTAACAACTCTTCTGTCTCCCGAAGGAATAAATGAAGTAATCTTATTTTTAATCCTTCGTTGGTTAATTAGCTTCTTGATCTTTGTATGGCCACAGCTCCTTAAGCTGCTTTTCTTTCCTCTCGCTCTTCTGCTCACTTCTTTATCATTCCAAATATTTTCCCTCATACTTCACTTTATCTTCACTTCTTTCTACATACCGAACACATCCACCAAGTTTGAAGTATCAAGCAAAAAGCTGAATTGCTTTCAGAACCAGTGTATTATTTTTGGTATTATATCCAATTCTTTTCATCTGAAGTTATGATACATTCATTCACTTTTGAAGTAAAAAAATGATAAAAAAGGTAAAAAAAATAAAATTGAACTGGCAGATTGCGTCTCATAACAATCCATTATAATATGATTCTTATTCACAGTCAAGGCAAGATTTTGAGATCTGTGAGCCTAAATTAGGAACCTAAATAGTTGGTTATATAATGTACTTTAGAAATAGCTGGGTATTTTAAAAATTAATGAGATTAATTTAGTTTTGGATTTTATTCCAGTTCAGTCTTTCTGGCTTCAATAGCAACAGCCAAACGAACAAAAAAGACTTTATAAACCTCTGTTATTGGTCTCTGATTTAGCTTACTCCATACTGATGTCCTCAGAGACAACCACCCTGACTTTAGGTCACAAAATGAGTATCACTATTTCTCAAAAAATCCATCCAAAATCACTTGCGCTTCTTTGTGATGCTCACTGGTTTTCCCCCTTTTGTCAAATTGAACTAACTTTTTCAAGTATTTGACTATAGTAATAGCAACCCTATCTTAATTACATGCAATAAAACTCTGACCATAACTTGCTGAAGGTTTTATTAGGTAGGCATGTATTTATCTGCATGCAAATAGAAATATTTTCACCACTACCTGAACAAGCTGCAGTTAAAAGCAGCTATATATTCAGATGAAATTAATAGAAAATTCTCCTTGAATATTTTTGAACACTTGCTGTGAATACAGTTCTATATAAAGAAATAACCCATGAATACTGGAACTTAGCCTGCAGTAAGAAATGGAAGCAGGTGCTTGCCACTCTGCATTCAGGTACTTGACACTAATCCTAGAAATTTCATTTCTACTGAAAAGCAAAGTTTACCAGTACCATTCCTTTGCCTCTCACTGTAAGTGCATAATTTTACTTCAGAAATATTAACTCTGATTTTCTTTCTCTTTGTGCTAATTTTAACATGTAGCCCTACATTACCAATAATGGGCTGTGAGCCTTATACTGAAGTCAAGGTGTCTCAACTGATGTTTGTCAGATTTGTTCTGTCGGAATCTTTCTCAACTTTCCTGTAGCTTTGTTTTCACTTGGTTTAGCTCTATCAGCATTTTCTCTAAGAGACCAGCCATCTATGACTATTTTATTTGACTTTTATTTATCTGTGTATGATATAACACAAGTTTTAAATAGACATTAGTAAAAAGTAGTTACTATTCTATTCAGAATGAGATATTTATAACCATAACATGACAATGTAGGGTAGAGAATTACTAGTTTAATTGAATAACAGGTGCTTTCAGAAGTGTAGACAAAGGAGACACTGTAGAAGAGCGCAGCTATGGGGTAAGGGACGGGATTTAGGTCTGGTACAAAAGACCTCAGGGCTATAATCAGCTCATCCATAGCAAATTAAAGGAATACAGATCTGGGCAAAACTATCTAAAAGACATAAAAGGCACATATATCATAAATTTGGAGAAATGTGGAGCTGCAGACTAATGAAGAAAGATCAAAGTTGTAAAACTGTTATCAAACATGTAAATACTGTTCCTGGAGCAGAAAAAAGAAACCATTAACATGAACATGGTATTTCTCCAACAGGTGACTGCAGATGCTGACAACTTCCTATAACACACCCCTGTCCCCACCATTTTCTCACAGCCATCAGCCCTTGAACACAGAAGAGTACAGTAAGTGGGAGCACAGCACCAGAAAAAGGGGTAGAAACAAAAGGGCTATTACCAATTTTAATTGCATTTATACTTCTATTTCCTGTATATGGTGCGTTGGCCCCAGGTGGCAGGTAAAACCCCCCCCACCTCAGGTGGATGAGGGAGAGAACTGGAAGTGCAAAAGCAAGGGGAAACAATCCAAACTTCTGGGTTGAGATACAGCCAGTGTAATACATTATGGGGAAAAAAGCCAAACCAAAACAAAACTCCCAAATAAGCAGACAAAAAGAAACCCACAAACTCAAATGGTGCAAAAGCAGTCACTGCCACCTGCAGAACAATGGCCAGCCAGTCCTTGGGCAGCGGCTACTTTGGAAACACCCCAGCCCCAGTTTTACTGCTTACCATGACATCATAAGAGCATGACATGTCCCTTTGGTCAGCTGGCTTCAGGTGCCCTGGCTGTATCTCTTTGCTATCATGAAATCATAGAGTGGTGTGGTTTGGAAGGGACCTTAGAGATCCCCTGGTTCCAACCCCACTGCCATGGGCCAGACACTGTTCACTAGAACTCGCAGCTTCTTGTCCACCCCTAGCACACTTGCTGACAGAGAAAGAAGTAGATTATGTCTTAACCCTGTGCAAGCACTATTCAGGAATGGGTAGAACCGGTGTGCTGTCAACAGTTTTGTTCACCAATATAGAATACTAAATTGCCAACCTAGATACAGACTGCAATGAAGAAAATTAGCTTGCTCCCAACCAAATTCATTACAATCTCTATGCTTTTTTCCATATCATTTACATCATGCTTGGGCCCTACATTATTCAAAATATTTTTATTAGCCACATCAAACTCCTTTTCTGTCCTTTGACATATACACAGGTGGTATTCTGTTAGTCCAATGCCTATCCCCATTCAAATGTCCATTCAATTCATTTAGTTATTGACTTAAACTTTTTTTTTGTGATGGTCATTCAGGACAGATTAATGAACTAAATTCCATTATATCTGAACATGACACTAATATGTCTCAGCCATATATTGCATCAATCTAGCCTTTCTCCATAGAAAATACAGCACGCAGTTCATTTAAGTAGTCACTCTAGACATAGATTTAGAGCAGAAAATCAAATGAAATTGTGTCATTGCTCAGGCTTAATAGGGGAACCAAAGAATTATCATCCATGATGTTACCATTTTTACAATGTAGAAATGATGAAACATCCTATACTGGATACTAATATTGTCTTAGAGATCCCCTGCATCCCTTATCTAAGAAACCAAAATGAGTATAAAGAACATATGCATCTCACTATTATAAAAAGAATCACAGCTTTTTCTCTCTTCACGTTTATTTGCAGTTTCAGGAGTGTGGCCCTTATTGGTTTTTTTGCATGATTTTATGATTATTGCTAGGAGCAATAGGCACGTTTTACACCTTTCTGATTCTTTCTTCTCAGCCTTCTTCAGTGAAGAAATTTGTTCTTAAGACATCCTGGAGGAAAGAAGTAGGAGGTAGAGCAGCACATTCTTTATTTCTGAGGATTTCTGCCAGTGTCCTTTTGAAGGTATATTATTTCACTATAAATGCAGTTAAACCTCGTCATAGAACTTTTCTTTTTTCTAATTGTATTTTTTTATGATTTATTAAGTAGTATAACAGCTACAGTACAGTATATAATATAGAATACACATCATATCACGGGCTGCTTTCCTAAATATGCATCATGTACCTCCTGCAATAAAGCTGTCTTACATTTTAAACTAAACAGTCTTCTCTTATTTGGCCACCTCCTGCTTTGGCTAAAAATTTCACAAACTTGTTTTTCCTGTTTTATTTCTAGGGGGGTGGGGGCTGTGGTTTTTGTTTGCTTGTTTGGGGGTTTGGGTTGTTTGGGTTTTTTTTGTTGTTGGAGGTTTTTGTGGGTTTTTTTTGTGGAAATACTTTTATTTTGAAACATGTTTTCCTTTTGTCAGCTCTAGATGTCATCTCACAATTGATACCCTATCGTCCTTTGATTCTGAAAAGGCAAAACCCTACACCCCCTGATAAGTGGAAAGGCTGAGAGTCACAGTACTAGCAGGATGTTTTCTTTCTATAGAATTGGACTCTCAATTAAGTTGTGATTTTGTATTGCCTATCTAATCATTGAGAATGTTACACCTATGATCAAATAATCAGAAGAATCTCTGTAGTGTTCAGATTTCTCTTTTTCAATAAAAAAACATTGGGGAAACATGGAAAGAACTGTGAAGAATTAAATCAGGCTTGTTGCTGGGCAGATAGGAATCTGCACTCTCCTGTAATCAGTATATAATAAAAATCCAAATGATTTATCAAGAGTACGGGTTATGTGAGGACTGGTTTCCATCTACCAGTACTTTAAATAGACTGTGCCTTATAAACATGAAACCATTAAAATGGTGTTATAATTATAATGTGTGTTTCCTGACCAGTGCTTGACACCTAAGCAGGTGACTAAGTAGCAACCACAGATTTGCAACAGGCCTGAGATAAAACATGCTCTGCTAGAATTTACTGCTTAAAGACATACAGGTTAGTAGAAAGAGTTGCAAACATAGGGTTAGATAAAGCAAAGAGAAAGGAGATATTATTGTAAATAATAAGACATTTTCAGGCTGGCTTTCTGTTTATTGACTTGAATATTTGGTTGATTGACTACTTTAATGTAAACAAGTTAATAAATAAAATATTACTCAATCTTATGTTTGTATTTGGATGCAGACAAAGTAAAGAAATTACATAGCTGGGAACGTATATTTCACTTTCTCAGCATAGGAGTAGAACCAGAAAGAAAGACATTGTCTTTTTTCATGGAATCCATTTAGCAACTGAAAAAAAGAGTAAAGACACTCAAATATCATCACTGCATTTTTGCACTTGCTTTGTTAATGCGTCCACATCTTATTATTGAGTTCTCCACTGTGCTTTTTACACTGATGTAGGGTTACTGATATCAGTGAAGCAGTATCCCGAGATCCTGGATTTTTCACTTCAGAACATCAGAGAACTTAATTTTTTTCATGTTGTTTATTCTTTTACATTTGAGAGCATAATATTTAATTGAAAGTATTTAGTATTAAACAGTTCAGTGATGCCTGACTCTTACTGGGAAAAAGTATTTATTAGAGAGCATTTATTGGATTGCATTTTGTCCTTTTTATCACAGGTTAAAATAAAAAGAGAACATGCAAGAGCAAAACAGAAGGAATGCTTTGGTCACATTCTGAAGGTTATACTGCCTGATGAGCAATTGCTTAATATTTCTTTACTGCATGATTACCTACCTTTCCCTCCTAAAAATCCCAGAAGTATTCAGAAAAAATGCCTGACATACCACAATAATGTGCAGACACAGCCTGTCAGACACACATGAATTAAACCTGACCAGAAGACTTCCATATAAATTGAATTTCCCTGAGTTTGCTAGTCCTTCAAAATGAAAATTTTTCATGGTGCTGAACCAGTATCTGTCATCAGTCACTACTTTAAGTGCAGCTCAAAAGGAAGGATCCTAGTGAGTTCAGTACTTTCCCAGCACATTTTTCAGTTCATAGCAGTTGATACAATAAGGAATGGTACTCAGCTAGAAAACATTAGCGACAAGATCCTGAATGTTCTCTTCTTGTTAATACATGGATTTGACTGTATTTCTTTCAGTTCCAAGTTCCTTTCTAAGAGGGTGGGTTTCTGTTTGCTTTTTTTTTCTGAGTTCCCCTTTAGATAACTAAGATCTAGCACATATCTGAAGGTTTTTTTCTTCTTTTTATCTAGTTTATTCAAAAAAAGGCTAGAATGACTACAGTTTGTGTGACTCACTCTTCTGAACTGCATGATATCCTCAGCGAACATTAAATTCAATGTGCCCTGTTACAGCAATAAAATCTTTGTGTAATGAGCAGTAGATGTGGCACTTCCCCAGCAGCTTAGCAAAGAACAAATTGTCATTTAGAAGGATAGACTTCCTTCAGGCCTTTAGCTTACCATGGAATGCTCAACACATGGCAGAGCCTGGTTTGCCTGCCCTTTCCTGGCCAGCTAGCATTAAACAAATATTTTTCTACACTAATGCAAATGGAAATCACAGTCTGAAAACGGTTGAGAATTTTGGTTTGCAATTACAGAAAAAACAAAACCCAAACAGTCCAACATTTTTAATACTTATCTTTCAGTACTACAACTTCTGTAGGTTTTGTGCATTTTTTTCACCTTGTTGGTTTTTAATTTAGAATTTATCAGATTACATATTTGATCTGTAATCTAATATGTAACTCTGAACTATCGAGTGTATACACGTCCTTCATAATTTCATAAATTGTCCAGGTAATAAGTTTTTAAAGAATGTTAAGGTACATATAATAATAATTATGATTACTCCTAAATAAAAAAAAATATTTCAAAAGAAACTGTTTTCTAATGCTCAAATGAAAGCTTGGTAGTAAAGTACTTTATCTAATGGACATATATACAGTTTTTGGTCTCCATAGCATGAATTTATTAAGACATTTGCTAATTGTCCAGAGATGAGATGAGAAGAACCTTATTATTTCAAAAATATAAGCAGTAACATTAAGTAAAAGGATAATAAAAAAATAATTTCAAAACCAAACCAATCCAGACTCAAATATATGAATCAATAAATGGCTGAAATAACATGTGATTGAAAACTTCCTCGTGTTCATTGCCCAAAGAGATTTCTGACTTGTGATTTTCCATGGTATTCTTGTCATTACAGTAGGTTTAACTCTTTAACTTTGACCTCCCATGCTCATTCACTTCAACTGCTACTATGTAACTGGGATTGTTAGAGTACTCACGTTAGATTTGTGTATAAGCTGCAAAAATATTTCAGAGGGGAATTTTCTTGCAAGATCAGCATTCCCATCTCCATATTGTACAGCTGCATTCAGAAGAAGAGTAAAGCAGAGATGTCAGGATATACTGCATCCTTCAGTTTTCACCAACTGATTTTCTTTTTTACATTAGTTGATTAATTCAGATTCAAGATAAAGTATTTTAATGAATATAGGAACACTGGAAATTAGTGCTTTGAGATAAATTGAAATAAGAGAAATACATCCCTTTCAAATTAGAAAAAAAAATCCATTAAAACTGAACAAAGTTGATAAATCTTGTACATATTTCCACTGTTACATTGATAAACATGGAAGGGATTAGAAATTATATTATCTCCACTCAGTTTTCCCTTCAATTACTCTGTATAAGCCCTGAAAAGAAACAAAGAGAAAATGTAAAGAGATTTATGATTGAGTTTCAAGTCTCAGGTGTCACATTTACACTGCCAGAAGAAATATATTTAACTGTTGACACTCAAGAAATAATGGAAGCATAACAGAAGCTTACCTCATAACATATTTCCATCCCAGTAAACCTATGTATAAAAAAGTGTTTCTTTCCTAGACATCCTATTATTGTCATCCTTATGTGATTTGACTCTACAGGTTATGTCAGAAATAAAGCTTAGTGTTACCATTTGAATCTCAAAAATGGAAAAAAAATCATGATCCTAAGGAATCTTTCTGAAAATACATTCTAAAATACATTACAAATAAACCTTGCAGACTGGATCATAAACATGTATAATAAGTGGTTTTTACAACAAATCATGGTTTAAAAAAATAATTTGTTCTATTCCACAGAATATCTGGAAATGTATGAGGATACTCTCAGTCAATCATCCAAAGAATAAGAAGATGGAAAAAAATAAAAACTTGACAAGATATGAATATAAGGTTTGATTCAAAGCCCAAGGAGGAAGCAAAGTTTCTTCTCAATTTCTTCACTGGGCCTGTGTGTTGAGTGACACACTATTACCTGTGACTAAGGAACAAAAATACGTGACAAACAAATACCTTTGCTATACTATGGATGTCATTCTGAGATATGTATTGCACTAGATTTTATTTACATATTCTTTTAAAATGAAATGGGCTTATTGATAATCAAAAATTATATTTATTTCCCATTATTATTTTCTTTTGTCTTTCATGGATGAAAAATTCTGAACTACAGAGCTGAATTACTGTGAAAATAATGCAAAACTCTATGTATTTGCTGTTTATTAAATTTAAAAAAATAGCTCAATATACTTACAGTACTTTTTGCTGGAACTGTAGAAACATAATATTTTCGGGAAATCTTAATAATATAGAGATGAACAATATGGTTTTTTCCAATAGCTAAATGTGGTATTCTATGCCCAAATAAAATTAATACACTATAAGTAATCCTAACTATTTAATTTAAAATTGAAATATCCACAATTAGTAGTTCATTTACTATGTGGCTTGTTTATATATACACTAGAATTCAGAATAGGGCAAGTTTGATGGATACTCAGATTTTAAGAGTTTGTCTGGCATTATAGACAATATGTCTGATAACAAAATTCATTACTTTATTTTTATAGTGTATATGTAATACTGATTTTTTTTAAATCTGACTAGAGTCAGTGGCAAAACACAACATAAAGCACTCATCTGAAGTATCTAATTTCCAAAATACCATTAATTGTGACAAACTATTTTATACTTCATTAAGTAGTCAGACCTATCGTAACAAATAAATTCCCTCCTAGAGAGACATTTATTATTTCATTCTTGCATTTCTCTAAATTCATTTTAATATGTGGCTATTTTATATGTGGCTATTGTGTACAATAATTCTATTGAAATCATTAAATGTTGTGACATCTGAAACACCTTAAACTTTTACTACAACACAAACCCCTGCCTCTGATCTATAGGATGATTACTTTTTAGTTTGGGTTACATAAACTTTTGTTAAAATATGTTAGACCTGAATCTCTCTGCTCCCTGAGCCTCAAATTCATGTCTTAGCATGAGTGGGAAATATATCTTCAACAGTTTTACATCTCATTAAACAATGAAAATTGCTTAAATTTGATTATGTAACTAAATGCATCTGTCATGAGGTATAATCATCTAATCAGACCTTTCAAACTCAAGACATTTGATCATGCAACAGATTTAGACCCTGTTATAATAGAAAAAAACAGAAAACACTTGGAAAAGTAAGTATAAGGACTGGAAAATGAAAGAAAGCCACAACAAGCGTGATCTGTCTTCGGTCTGACCCCTTTGTTTTAGACGAGCTCTATTCTATGAGGACCTAACCTTTTTATAAATAAACAAAAATAGCCTGAGAAATCTTGAGTGAATTAAATAAATTTTATTGATTTGAAGACTTGTAAAAAAATCAGATTAGAAAAAGATATTGAAAGAACAAAATACAATATAATCATTGTAATGAACTATGTGTAGGGGAGAACATAGTTTCTCTACAGATATACTACACAGTGTCCTGGTTCTTTTCTAGTGAGGAATTACCATGTTTCATTATGTTTATCTACCTTCTCCAAGGTTAATTTTATCAAGGCAGGACTTTGTAGACACCCGTAGGTTTTGGCCGACCTCCCTCTGTGGCTCTGGCCAGGGCCCAGGACCCCATTTAAGCCACTGTCCAGGACCATCAGCCCCTGATGCTGCAGCAGGGCTGGTCTCCACCTCCGTACACCCCTGACCTGCCCGGGCATGGACCCTGCAGAGCCAGGCTCACCCACGAGCACACATGGCAGCCCATTCCCATCACCAGGGAGGTGCCCAGTGGGTGGTGTGGGACTGCCCTCCGGCAGCTCCTGGCTGTGGAGGTTGGACAGACCCTGGCCCTCATGCTGCCACTTCGTTGGGGTGTCCCTGCAGCTCCCATGCTGGGCCAAGGCAGCCCTGGCACCTAGAGACACACTCATACAAGAGGCAGGTGTCAACACTTTCAGTCACATCGATCCCGTTGAAAGGGTGATAAAGAGCTCATGAGTGCACTATCAGTTTTCAGGCTCTTCACACCATGGCCTTTGCTGTAGTGTGGCCTTTTTTCCTTAAGTTCCACATGTGAAATTACTATGCAAAGCATTTTTTCTCTTAAAAACTACAATACTTTTCCCAATCATACTGAATGTGACAGCACATATCCAGAAAACAAACCTACAGTGAATTCAGAAGACAGACACCATTTATCTCTACTCACCAAAATACTTTTTGTGTTTGTATTGACAGGCTGCAGAATTTACAGTGGTTTGACCATGAACAAAGAAATAAAACCAAACCAAAAATGTACATATCCTGTTTCCAATTTACAGGTTTTTCTGATCTAGGCATGTAAGTTTGGAATAAAATGGCTTAGTAATTAAAGCAACCTCTGAAAAGCCTAAGAGTAGTAATAACAACTAATTAACATTCAGAGAATGATAAACCATGTGTTATACTATATTTTAAAGTTACATGGAGATACCAACAGTAGATTGGTTTAGATATATCAGGGTACGGTGTCCCACTGACAGCATTGTTTCTATGTTGTAGTACATTAAAAAAGCATAGTAGCTCTACCACATCTGTGGCTACAATGAGAAATATCAAATGTAATCCAAGCTAATTTTATAAATTGCTTGTAGTATGAGGAAATAGAATTTAATTCTTCCCTCTTTGTTACATGGACAAGCTTTATACTAATTTTCTATTGTTTCGATGTGTGAGGTAGGACAGATTTATCTGTATCTGTCTGTCATTTTTATCCTAATATTTCTTGTTTTAATTTTCTCTCTTAAAATTCAGAGTAATTTCTTTTATTAATTTTACAGTTTTTCATAGATAATATCGGCAGCAAAAAAAAATACCAACCCAAAGATTAATCTGTTTCAGACCACTTCTAAAATTAACATGGATTTTCAAACCCACACAGGAAAATGTAAAACTATATTGGTTTCAGCTGATTTTCGTTAATGAGAGCCACATTTTGATTGTTACGTTAATTTTCGGTTATATCTTGAGTGCTGAAACTTGAAAAATGGTTTACAATAAACTATCACACAACAGCTTCTTCACATAATTGGGTTCCATCCTCTGAATGTCAAGAGATAACTGTCTCCAGCAGAAGATTGTAGGATCATTAATACTTCTATTATTTCAGCAGCCACTACATTAATGTTCCTCTTTGGACTGAGGCCATCTATTTCTTCACTATGAATTCCACTATGTATAATTCACCTACATACTGTTTGCATGTTATAGTTTGATGTATTTTGAGAAGGACACATGTAAAAAGAAGAAAGTTAAATATAATAACAACACAAATGTAAGAGTGAAACCTTTAAAGTGCTTTCTCAGCTGATTCTTAAACCTGAAAATGGCCAAATGTTGCAAGTTCCTCATGTTTTAATCTAAAGGTACTCTAGCTAACTGAAATTCTCGTTGCATGTGTTGCAGGCTTTACTCTTAGCAAGGCTAAAAGTATATCCCACGCTCACGAGCTATTTTTACTCCTAAGTACGGATGGCTACAAGTAAGTACATGCATGCCTGATGTTCCTGAGAGCCTGAACTGATAGATCAAAACAAAACAGAGCAGCACCTATTGCTTCTTTCAAACTGTACATAATGATGAAATAGGTGCCGCAGCTCTGTCTCAAACTTTTTCTCATAAATATACATTTATCTGTGTGTGATACTTACTAATGCGCTTGAAGCATCCAAAAAAATTAAAAGAGAGGATTTTACTAACACTAAGGAATAACAATTATTTCTGATCATAATTATCTCTATATATTTTTATTTAACTCTTCTGCAATATACCTCAAAATACATGTTCTGATTCAATTTTTGTTTCATTTATTATATCTCTTTAAGATAGCTTTCTTAATGCTCTGAATATGGTCTGGGAGGTTTTCTTTTTTTTCTTCAAGTGTGTGATCTTGGGCTTTATTGATTGCATGCCATCAAAATCTTGAGCTTTTTGGAGAACTATTAATTTCATTTTGGATTTCCTATGATATTCTTCCAATACCTTAGTGTTTCACAAACATCACTTGATTTATCTTTATGACACTACTGTGAAGTAAGCTCTTATGTCCCAGCAAGAGGAAATTGTAAGTACTCAATGATTCTACAAATCAAGTCACATCTTCTACAAAACCAGTTCAGTGTTTAGAAAAAAAAGGATCCACATTTATTTGCAAGCTGTGAAATTTTTGTCATATGTGATATGCTAAGCATTGCACAAGAATTTTGTCATAAGTGCTAATACAACATCCAGTTCAGTGGATTATTTTACATCCATGAGATCATTTCACAGCCTTATTTACCATATATTAACATCTTCTATTGGAATTTGCTACAAATTTAGTTTTGTCCATGTAGAAAGAATCTTTTTGACGATGCGATTTAAAAACTGTATCATGGTGTTAATTTAAAGATGACAAAATTTAAAATGGACAAGCATCATAAATGCTTATTTCCAAGAATGTAATTGTATGTCTTTATAAAATTCATTTTCTTTTCATTTAATCTTAAATTTTATAACTTTTATGTTCAGGTCCAAACACTGCTTATTTAACTATAAAACAATATTGCAAAATAAAAATCAAGATTTATCTCACGACAGAAGTAGCCAACATGGAACACAGGGTAAAAGAAATTTTTATATGTATAAATGATGTTTGTCAAAACACAAAAAAATGACTTTTACTATCAATAAGAATGCACCAAAAATATACAATGATAATGTCAGTATTTTCATTTTAAGTAGTCAGTAGTGTTGTAAGCATTTTTGATCAATTCCCACAGCTAATTAAAAAGCATCACTTTTCGCAAGACTCATAATTGTTGACATGAGCCTCCTCAATTTAGGCTGGTAATAAATACTTCATTTAGTTATACCACCCCTCAGTTTATCCTTGTTTATTATTATCATTCAAAGTGAAAAATAGTAATCTCTGCTCCCCAAAGGTGTATTTCGAAGGACTGAACTAGTAGAGGCAGGGGGAAGAGCTAGATGGAAACTAAAAACATAACAGACACCACAACAGCAATGAGTGGTAGGTGCTGTTCCCAGAACCACAGTACTCTTCTAACAATACAGCTGCAAAACAATATTGACATCACACATATTTAAAATCAGGGTATCAATATTGTAATAGTAACAGTCAAGTTTTTCTATTGTGTAAGGTACTATGACACACATGGAAAAACTGAATGTCCGGGGTTGGAATATACTTTAAAGATCATCTAGTTTCAGCCCCCCTGCCATGGGCAGGGAACCTCCCACTAGAACAGGTTGCTCAAAGACTATGCAGCCTGGCCTTGAACACTTCCAGGACCAGGGCATCCACAACTTGTATGGGCAACCTGTTACAGTGCATTACCACCCTCAGGATAAAGAATTTTTTCCTGATATCTAAACTAAACCCCCTTGTCCTATCACTACATGCCCTTTTGAAAAGCCCCTCTCAAGCTTTCTTATAGCCTCATTTACATATGGAAAAGTTGCTGTTAGATCTCCTTTGAGCTTTCTCTTCTGCAGGCTGAACAACCCCAAGTCTCTTAGCCTGCCTTCAAAGGAAGTGCTCTGATCATATTTCTGGCCCTCCTCTGGACTCACTTCAACAGTTCCACATCCATCTTGGGTGCCCCAGAGCTGGACACAGTACTCCAAGTCAGCTCCCAGGAGAGTGGAGAGGAGGGGAGGAGCCCCCTCCCTCAACCTGCTGGCCATGCTTCTTTTGATGCAGCTCAAGACACAGTGGCTTTCTGGGCTGCGAGCATACATTACCAGGTCATGTCAAGGTTCTCATCCAAAACCCCTAAATCTTTCTCCAGAGGGCGGTCATCAATCCATTGTCCACCCAGCCTGTATTTGTGCTTGGGACTGCCCTGACCCAGGCACATGTCTTTACACTTGGCCTTGTTAAAATTGATGACGTTTACGCAGGCCCACCTGTCAAGGTCCCTCTGGGTAGCATCCCTTCCCTCCAGTGTATTGAGTTCACGACACAGCTTGGTGTTATCAGCAAACTTGCTAAGGGTGCACTCAATGCCATAATCCAGGGATCTGACAAAGATGTTAAAGAGCTCCAGATCCAATACTGATCCCTGAGGAATGCCACTTGTCATGTTTCTGCCTGTCCAATATAGGGACAAGGATATCATGCAGGGCAATGTCAAATGTTTCACACAAGTCCCGGCAGATGATATCAGTTGCTCTTCCCATATCTACCAATGCTGTAACCCTGTTGTAGGCCACAGTTTGATGAGGCATGATTTACCCCTTGGTGAATCCTTGTTGACTGTCACCATTCCTTATTTTTCATGTGCATTACCATAGTTTCCAGGAGGATCTGCTCCATGATCTTTTTGGGTACAGAGGTGAGACTGATTGGCCTATAGTTCCCTAGTTGTTCCTTTTTTCCCTTTTTAAAACTGGGGGTTATTTTTCCCCTTTCCAGTCAGTGAGAAATTCACTGAACTGCCACGACTACTCAGATATGATGGATAGTAGCTCAGCCACCACTGGGGTAGGTGGTGTAGACTCTCCAGTTGGAGCTGCAGCCTTTGCTCTCAGATGAGTGCCTGCCATTCTGTCTTGAGGGCCATGTCAGACTAGTGCCCTCGGCCTATGCAGATGGTCACAGGTGCCTGGTTGCTGCATTATGTGTGCTTCATGTATCATGTATGCCAAGGTCTTCTATTTATAAGATGTAACAAACACAGTTTCAGGTAGTACAAATCAACAGATTGATGGCCTGTTATTGTTAAAAGTAAGGGCAAGAAGGCATATGAGAAACTCTTCCCCTTTCATATATGCAGAAGAACGAGCTGTAAATTGAAAAGTCACTATTTATTTTTCACCACAATTTATGATGTACCTGCATCAAAAACTGTGTCAGGTCCATGCCAAGTTAATGTTCACTGGGATGTTTCAAAAGTCTCTGACCTAACACTGCTACCCTAAAGTCAATGAAGCTTTCACTACCAACAGAAGCAGATCTAGGGCAACAGTGAGTGCTTTACACGTTCCTGCATGAGAAGATGCCCAGGGAACCAGCCTGAAGGGTTTACAACCTACTGTTACCAATGATGAAACACCTGGGACTGAACAGGAGAATGAATTTGATGATAGTCATGAAAGAGAAGTAGAAGGAGGGAAAACATAATTTAGTACCTCAGCAAGTGTTTTCCTGCAATATAAATTATTGTTGTTAGTAATTCTGTTTAGAAATCAAAGATGTAGCCTGACTAGTGAAACACAGTGTTAACACATCTCTTAAAAGGGTGGGGGCACCTTGTATTGGCATTTTAACTCAAAGGTTTAGAATGGTTAAAAACACACTTCTTTAAGAAATTGGCACACTCTCTGGAAAGGTAAGACAACTTTATAAAACAGAACATTTAGATCTGAATAGAAAACATAAAATAAATGTCTGGATTAGGAACTCTGGTGAATATTGTCAGCATTAATTGTATACAGGTAAAAATTATATAGTGCTTAGGCTGATATAAAATCAAAAAATGTAATTCCTATGATTGAAACTCTTGTTAACAACAATATTGAAATGTCTAGGTCATTAATGAATTGAATTATTAATGGACACTGGCAAAACAAAACCTAGCTTAAAACCTTGGCCTAAATTCAGACAACAAGAATACCCCCAGGCTTCTCCATGAGATATGTCATGATTAAAGAAAAATTGGTTGAGACATTGATTGCTTTGGTTAAAATTATTGAATGGAGCAGGTTCATTACTAATGGATGACTAGAATATGCATTTACAGATGGATTTTTCTGCTGGGTTCAGTCTCTCTTCCCTAGGGTAACAAATGCAGCAGCATGTATTTGTAAAACAAGAATCCATCTCTTGCATGAACAGATAACAGTACAGCAAAGTGCAGTGTTTGTGAACAGCTGCTGAAAATCATTAAGCATCTTTGAGTGCTTAATTATTAGAAAGTTCTAAATTTCTTACTATGTTTTCTTTCTTCAGTTAATCGCAAATTCCTCTGTTTGCTCACTTTATCAACTAATATAACCTATTTCCTAACTAGTACTTCTCCTCCCATGCCATTATCCCCTTCTGCTTTTTTTCACTCTTTTTCTTGTAATCACTCCCGTTTTCTATCATTAAGGCTTAGTTTATTACTGTTTCTAGTATTCATTTCCTAAAAAGGATTTGGCAATTAATCTTCGTATGACTGACACTATATATATATAACCTTCATTAAAGCTTATACTAGGGACAAGGAAAGGAATTATCTGAAGAACAGCAAAGACCAAAATTTCATGAAGCTGAGTAAAGAGATGTGTCTTAAAGGGTTGCTTTCTGAGTAAAGCTCTGGACTTGAATTCACATTCTATAAATTTCCAGAAATTACGTTCGTCTATTTAAATCACTGGCAGAAGAAAATAAACATAATATTTACCTTAGAAATACACCAGTGTCCTAAGTAGCAAGTGGATCTCCATAACTCTGAATTCTGTCATACACTGGTAGAAAATTTAACATGTCATCTAAATGTAACCTACACAATTTTCAGGTTTTTGGTTAATAAAAACATTAAAATTATACAAAAATACACTGAAAACACTCTTGTTATCAGAATCAGTATTTCAGTAATGAAGAATATGATTTTCATTGATCAAAGCCACTAAATCATTAGTGTATTTTTCTGAATTAATACAATTAAGGCATTTTAAATAGCTGTTTACTCCAGTAATTATATTCACTTGTTTTGAGGGGCTTTCCCACATCCGTTTCAGTATATCAATTATCATTTATAAAGTTTACAGTTTTTCATTGTAGTGTTAAATCACACCTCAGATTTAATTAATGCACAATGATCCAAATTTACAGAAAAATATTTATGTTATTCTACATTAAAAGAGACATCAAAATGTAACAATTTGTTTTGAGACATATCATTCCCTGTTCTACCTTATAACTTGCCTTCCACAAACCCATGGTCCATAATGTTACAGCACAGGCTTGTTAGACCCTTTCAGCAGCCAATAGAGTTTTATCAGTGAGTTATGTTAGAAACCTCTATATTCTGAACTGCATATCCGAACAGGAGCACGATAGTCAAGTGGACAGAATTAGTAGAAGATGTTTACATTATTTTAGCAAAAAAACCCCAAACAAATATTTTTAAAATGTGAAAAGCTGAGGCTTTCATGCACCCATAATTCAGGAAAGTTAACATAAATGTTGTAAAAGATTAGCCTGTTCAGAAGCAACCGTATCTCAGATTCTTCAAGACAGAAGCCATGGTCTAACAACATCAGGTATTACAACAGTGTTGCAAGTATGCACAAGTATGGCAGAAGTCTTACATTTAAAAAAAATATATTCAGTGATTTTAAAGAAATTTTAACTAATAAGGTCAACAGCTTGTATGACGCCCATAATACAGAAATAAATCCCATACCATACTGTCCTTCCAAATATATGAGGAGTTTTAAAATCTACAAAAAGAATCCCCCAAATTTAAAGTCAACATTTGAATATGTTTGTCTGTAATTTTAAAATTGTCTTGAGAAATAACAGATTTTTCTATAATTGCAAGAAATGCTACCTGTAAATGGAATAACAAAATAGGTCTTTGATACAAGAATTTAAACAAAAAAATCTCCAAAATTTCAGATGTTAACAACTAATAGGAAGAAAAGCGCAAATACATTGCAATTCTAGCATCTGAATTAAAAACAGCACTAAGTTTAGATGGATATAGCCTTACTTATTTTTTTTCACTACTTTTCCGCACGTAAGTTTTCATCCTATGGCCTTTTATAATGAGGCATTCCAGATTCATACACAGAGGGATAGAGGGAGCAGGAAGAGGAAGTAGAATTAACTGTAACTGCCCTTATTAATAAAAAGGAATTAAGTATCTGGTTTTTTCTAAAAATGATTTTATTTCTTCATTAAATATACATGTGAAGATCTTTCTAGTTTTGAACACAGTCTGAAAAGAATTATTGTAGTCCTTAAAAATTGCGGAGGATCAGTTTATTAGATTGGTGAAGAGTTTAGAAGTACATGAAATAATATGTGCCCTGAAGAAATTTTATTATATTAAGTGTCTTTGATAGATCTAAAAGACCTGATTTGTATTTCAATGAGTAAGATTTGTCTTTTAATCAATGAATACAACAGCTATACACATTCCCCGAGGCAGTAATTGCCACAGAGAAGCACTTTCCAGCCAAGGAAAGAACTTTAGCCAAGGGTGTATCATGTTGACATTACAAACAATTGTATTAGATTTTATCAGTAAGTTTGTCATGTAACACAGTTATTATACTGTTTCCAATTTCTTAGATTAAAACTGCACATGCTTTAATTCATAGGAATAACAAAAGACTCCTTAATCTACAATTTTGGACAAATCTATTCTTAGTGTTTGAAAGGCACATCAGTCCACAAACAGTTGCACCTCTGCTGAGCCTTCTCCACAGAGGCAATTTCTCAAATCAAGTATTACTGTCAGTCAGAGTATTCTGAACAATTTTTGTATGGCTATTTTTCAAAAAGTTAACTACTGTGTTTGAATACAGTCATGATAAATTTTGCAAAGCAAGCAAAATCAGTTAAATATTCATTTACTAGTTTTACTCAAGGGCAATCCTTTATCCTATACATGACTTCATGCCACTTTCTCCAACTGAAAATTGATTTCCCGTTCTGGTAAAAAAAAAATTATTGTCCACTTTGCAAAACCGTTAGCTTTGCTGTTCATATGCTAGCAACTACCAGTAGTTGCTAGACCATTGGCTAGACCCGTGGAACACAGTAAAAAATAATCAATTGGCTTTTAAGGAAAATTTGGTATTATAGCAGATAATATTCCCCTTCCTTTCTTCCACCACCATTTGCTTTCAGAAGCAAATCATCTGAGTATTTTTTGTTACCCTGAGTCTCTACCTAAGTAAATTGCCCTTGACTGAATATCGCAGTTAATAAAAGATGGTCATCTCATGACCTCTATTTCAGCAAAGCAATTTATCAAAGTATTGTTTTATGTTGATATGCTTTTCTTTTCAACCTTTACATATATAGTGTATTAAGATCCTATTCAGAAGATTAAGCTTCATGTTTGGACATGGAATTTTCATTAACTTCTTTCTTCAGATATAGACCTAGTTACACTTATATTTAACTTTGAAATCATTGAGATCATTTAAATGACTTGAGCTAGACATATGTAAAAGAGCTTTGCTGAAACAAGGTCTAGAATAATATATTTTATTATGTTTTTAATTGTTTTTCACTTTATTGCCTTAATATTACTACCAAAAGCTTAATGATATGAACAGCAGAACAATAGCTTCCCTTCAAGTCTAAGAAAAATGTTTATTTAGTGTATCTAAAATGGCTTTCAGGACTTGAAATCTATAATCTTCTTTAGTATAGGCTACCTAGTGTGTCATGCACTATATAAATCATGCCCAATTGAAAAAGCAGATGCAGTTGATTTTTTATAACCTGTTTAAAAAGCTGAATGCACTGCTTTGATAGCATAATCCTCTAGGGAAGTGAACTATGCTAGAGACTCTATATCTTGTTAGGATTTGCTATACAGTTTTCTTCTTTTATGCCTTCAAAACTAATAATATTTTAAATGCAATAAAAAAACTTCAGAAATACTGTGATTTCATAGAAGGATTAATTTTAGCAAGAACTTCCACTGGCTATATCCTTGTAAAATTTTCAGCCTATTTTCAATCCCAAACTCAGGGTGGGGAAAAATGAATAACGCAAATATTCAAATGAAGGCAGAACTGAAGGACGGAAGAGTGCACTTAAGAAATAGGATGGAGAAGTAAGGTGTAAGAAATTAGGACAGCATGATAGGCACAGAGGTAATTAGGAGTCTGCAATACAGAGATAGGCAGAAGGTGATAGAAAGGGCAGAAGATTACATAATATGCCAGGTGAAGAATGTTATTATATATACAAGAAAGATGGAGCAAAAGGATGAAAAAGGATGAAATTGCACAAACATCTGCTGATTCAGATGAATGTGTCAGCACTCCAAAGGCAAAAAGCAGACTTGAACTAGATAAAAAGTAAAACACAGATCTAAGAAGTTATGTTGGCTTATTTTATTTTATATTATTCCATTTTATTTTATTTTATGGACTGAGGAAGATCAGATTAGGTGAATTAGAAGAAAGTGTACTTCTTTTTTTCTGTGATATACACTTTTTGCTTAATGATGCTCAGACTTTACTTCTTTTCTTCTTCTTCAAGGGATTATATTTTATATGCTATTTAATTCATAAACCTGCATATCCTTGATCAATGATGAGACGTAACTAATACATTCTAGCAGTCTTCTTTTTCTGATAATACTGTTAACCAATGCACTAGAAGAGTTTAGTTTTATTCAGTACTCTGTGCAAGTCTCCTGAGTAATTTTGATAGATGTAGCTGCAAGGTGTAAGTGGGCCCAAAATTATTTAGATCCAATTACCTGTGCATTGGGAGCCACTTATTTTAAATTAGGCGATTCTGTTTCATCACATCTCCAATATAGTGTAAGAATACTACACTAGCAAGATCAAAGACTGTTATGAGGTCAGGTATGAAATAATCCAAATAATAAGCAAAGCATGAAGTTTCCTTGTTCTGTCCTTCATACTTGACTGAAATAAAATTGAGCCTCTCATTTGGTAGTAGAAATGGATTCTTGATTACTGAAAGAAAAAAAATACGAGGGGGATTAAAATCTTTTGAAAGCATTAAACAAAATGAAATAGCCAAGCACATAAAGCAGAAACAATAGATTTTTATGAGGTTAAAGAATGTATTAACTATATAAATAGCAATATGTGAAGTATAAGGAATGCTTGGACTGCATTACTTTAATAGACACCCTACAAGCAACTTCTGACTGACAGTCTGCTCCAGAAATTTAATGTAAATTGTAATGTTCCTGTGAATTAGACATAGAAACTGGTATGGGAAAGAGACAAATATGAAGTATTTTGCCCAAGATCATGCAGCAGGTGATTGCAGCCAAAGCAGAGGCTTATTGCTCTGACAAAACAGAAGCACAATAGAAAAATATTATCATGTGTTTGACTTAAACACTCAAATAATATAATCGCTTTGTAACATTACAATAACATTTTAACCAGTAACTGCTGTATAAAACTAATAACCTTTTGTAACAGTTAAGTATAAATATGTGTAAAATATCAATAGTCAAAGGAGAAAAAGAAAACCTGTGGTGGTATAAAAAAGGTACAGGAAAATGTAGCAATATGTGTAAGATTGAACAGGTGAGTAGCTGACTGATTGAACCAGAATAATCCTGAAGAATAAGCAAGACAGATGTCTGGAAAAAACAAGACAAGTCCTGATTACAAAAATAAAATTAAGAACAAATGCCAAGAACAAATAAGATCACTACTTCTTTTTGTTTGTAAAAATGACCAAGAAGCATAGGAGAAGATGACATCATAATTTGTGGAAAATAAAATTACTATATAGATATAGATTGGAGAAACCCACATCAGTCATCTTAGATGGAGTAGATGCCTATTATTTACATGACCAAATAATGAGAAATCCATTTTTTATATTTTCTTTGAGTTCAAGCTACTAATGCTGAAATAGTTTCAGGCTTGCTGTGGTTTTGTATTCTATTTGCCTTATAAGCTGGCAACTCAAAAAGTAAGACAACAAACAAACTGAATGGTCTGGCTTTGGCATGATAGTACTTTTATTTTAGCTTCAGAGTATCTGAACTGAAGGCCAAAAAAAAAAAAAGATTGAAGATGCCTAGAATCAATTTTAAGTAGTTGTGCTTTAGAAAAAGATAAAAAATGACTGCATGTCCTGTTTCCTCATCAAAATTCAGAACTCATTTTTAGAAGTCACTTCTAACTATGTCATGTTTTGGACGATTTTCTTGCTTCTTTAATTTCTGTTTCTTCGTATACAAAACGATAAAATTAGCACTGGAGGATCAACATGGGTAGAAAACTGAAACTTGACATTAAGTAAACAGTATTTTATTTATAGGATTTTTGTTCTTGAAATTCATCTATAATGCCCGATAACTTAGAATCTTTATATATTGCTTGGTCCTGAGACTCTCGGAGTTTGGGTTGAAAAGGACCTTAAAGATCATCTAGTTCTAATCCCCCTGCCATGGACAGGGTCACTGATCATGTTGCTCAAAGCCCTGGCCTTGAACACTTCCAGGGATGGGGCTTCCATAAATTCTCTGGGTGATCTGGTGTCCCACCAGCGTAACAGTAAAGATTTTATTCCTAATATCTAATCTAAACCTACCCTCTATTAGTTTAAATCCATTCCCCCTTGTCCTATCACTACATGTCCTTGGTAAAAGTCCCTCTCCAGCCTTCTTGTAGGTCTTTAGGTACTGGAAGATTGATATCAGGTCTCTCCCAAGCTTTGTCCTCTGCAGGCTGAACAATCCCAACCAGCTAAGTCTGTTTTCATCGAAGAGGTGCTCCAGCCCTCTGATAATATTTGCAGCCCTCCTCTGGACTCACCCTAACAGGCTGATGTCCCACCTGTGCTGAGGACCCCAGAGCTGAACACAGCACTCCAGGTGGGGTCTTACAAGAGTGGAGTAGAGGGGCAGAATCACCTTCCTCTGTTCAGTCTTCTTTTAATGCAACCCAGGACGTGATTGGCTTTCTGGGTTGCAAGTGCACATTGGTAGATCATGTTGAGCTGCCAACATCCACCGACACCCAGAAGTCCTTCTCTCAGGGCTACTCTCAATCCGTTCTCCTCTGAGACTGTATTTGTGATTTCCCTGACCCCGTGCAGGACTCTGCATTTGGCCTTTTTTAACTTTATAAGGATTCTACAGGCTCACCTCTCAGGTCCATCAAGGTCCCTCTGGATGGTATCCCTTCCCTCCAGCATGTCAAATGCACCACACCGTTTGGTGTTGGCAAACTTGCGGAGTAGGCCCTCAATGCCACTGTCCAGGTCAGCAGCAAAGATGTTAAACACCACTGATCCCAATACCATCCCCTTAAGAATGGTATTAGAATAATTAAGAATTCCCCTTAAGAATGGTATACATAACTTCATCGTATTTTATTCTCTTCACTCCACTTTTGTTCTCTAATTCAACCTAAAAAGTTTTGAAAACTCGAACACATCCATATTAACTTACGCAATGAATCAAGGTAGCTTTTCCCCATTCCTAACACTGTGTCTTTACATAGCTGTATGGGAAGAGAGAATAGAAGACAAAGAATAAAAATAATCCAAACCACAAAGAATCTGTAGGAAATCTCTTTGACAGTCATGAGTCTCTTATAACACCGATTCCTCAGAACCAGCTTCTGAAAAGATATCATTGATGTGAACTAGCTAACGTTTTTAATCACAGATACTCACATTTCAGAATTTTCTACTCTCTGCTTGGGTTTTCCAAAATCTTCAGACACAATTTCACAGGAATTAATGTAGAGATGCCTTAGATTTTGGTTAATCTATGAATTCCACGAAAAAATGAAATATGGTACTTCTGTCCAAAACATATGAATTTTGTGTTTGTTAGAAAGATAAAATCCTAATGGTAAAATAATAATTGCTAACATTTCTAATAATTATTTAGACAAAGCTACAGCGCAGTGAATCAGGAACTTTGCAGGATAGGACAAGTTACATAATTATGTTACATAAGTTACTTGATCATGATTTAGGAGACTGGAACTGCTATCTTAATACATCACAGAAGAATAATTTCAGATGGTATACATGAAATTTGATGTGTAAAGTTTATACCCTTAGGTAGAAATATTCCTCAAAAATGTATAAAATGTTAATAAAAATGAATAACATTATCTAACAAGAGGAAGGGGTTCATGATGTTAGAAAACCAAACACTGCAATTCTGAATGCAGTGTTCAGTGATGAAATCAATTTTATGCTACAATATAGATCTCGGAAATTGCTATTTAAGCTTGGTTCCCTTAACATGTGTTATATAAGCATAAAAATAATTATACTACTGATAAAAGATTATGGAGATGACCTAGATACTGAGGAATTAATTTTTTGTCCTGTGTCAAAGGATTAACTTTAAAGCATTTCAACACAAAATCAGCAAGCTACAACTCTGTTTTAGCAGGAGGTATTCTACAACAGTAACTGTAACTGGAAGCATTGACAACAATCTTTGTCACACAGACGGAAGTTTCTGTCTTAAATTATACATTATTTTACTCACTAAACAGAAATGTAGTATCTAAATACCATTTCAAAATTATTATCCATTCCTAACATTTAATATTTTGGGACTAGAGTTTAGTACAGGATTTGCAAGTTTTGGAAATTATGCTTTAGCCAAAGTGCTTCCTTGTCATGACACTGTCAAAGGTCCAGGAGCATAAGTTCTTTCTTTCAGGATTTTTACACTGTGATATCTAGTGGGTTTTATGCTATATATGCTATGCATCTTTTAGATATCTATATATATATACAACTATACCAAAACCACTAAAATACTTGTTTTCATACATTTCATACACATAAAAAGAAGCTGTTTCATTTCAGAGAGAAACATTCAAAATACAGAGCCACCATTCTCTGTGAGTTATGTCAAACAAATTTCTCTCTGCTTACAGAGCCTCTAGGGCAAATGGAATGTCAGGAAGCCTCAAGAATGGAATATAATGCAGAATAAGAAACATAAGTAAAATGTGTGGATTTGTAATCACATTACACACAATTCTAGTCACAAAAAGAAGGACATGGTTCAACAAAAGAAGCTAGAAATGATAAAAAATGGATACAGAAGAGAATGTTGATAAACATCTAGGAGCATTCACCTGAATAATAAAAGGAAAGGGCTGAATGAGGAGACATACATAATTATGGAATCTGACATAATTTTATTTCTTAGAGAAGGGTGGTCCTTAAATGAAATAGCAGTAGCAGTCTGAAAGAAACAATATATATTTTTTTCTTACTAAACTAATTGAATTAATTGTCATTAGATGTCGCAGACCTAAAGTATTAATAAGCTTCACATGAGTTAGACACCTATCAAAAAAAAAGTCCATCAAGGGCTACTCAAACAGAAAGCAATAATCTCTGTTGAAGAGGTTATTAAGACAAAGATTATAAGAACCTGGAAAGGTACAGTATAGGGAATATATCTGCCTTGTACCTCTACCTTTGTCCTTCAGTGATAATGTTCTCCTGAGAGCAAAACTTGTCTCACAGTTGTAGAAGCTGAATTAGCTCATCTTCCGTTTCATCTGATCCATAAGAACCCACACCATTCTAGAAAGGTTTTAAAATAAGATTATATTATTTTATAGAGACATGACATTTTTTTCAGTATGACATAGGCCAGTTTTTGGTTTATGAATTAATATTATATAAACTTAATATAAATGTAACTAAAATACTGGAAACAGCAATGAGGTGAGCAAACAGACAGCAACAGCAGCAATCCTAATCACAACAGTGTATAGAAGAGGGCAAAATGCTCACAGAGTTCGGCCAGTGCCACATGGCTTTCTGAGACAAAGAACACCCTGCGCCTTCTGCACTCCCTTCCTTCTTGGCAGTGAGAATCCCTTATTTCCGCCCCCTGGAGACGTTGTGAGTAGTGTAGAATAACAACCTAGATGCACTCACCTGCTCCAAGCTCCACCCGTCCAAGAAAATTAACTCTGTCCTGGCCAAAACTAGTACACCGTCCTATTTCAAAATATATGTTCTGGTTATCTTTCAGTGATAGTGAAATCCTGTATCGTCTGTCATGCCAAACGAGCAATGGACTGCCAAAATATTTGCAGTCACAAATTTGTTTCAGACATTCATTAAGTTATTTAACTTCCATGTTCCTTCTTTGTCTTCCTGATACCCAGAGACTTTCATAAGAAATTTTTTATGTTTAGGTGCCCATGAAATTTTAATGGTATTACATGCGTGCTAGCCTTTACTGTCAGAGATCTGAAGATTGCAAATTGAGGTAAAACCTCAAAAAGATACATTCATTATTCTGCAGTGTTGATAGAGGGCAGAATTCATCTCTTTTCAACACACTGCTTTTTATCTACTTTCTGTACTTATTTAATTTTATTAGGTTGAACTGTTCTTAGTTTTTTGTATATCTCTTCCTTATTTCAACATAAGCTATGTCTATCAAAACTTCTGATTCCTAATACTTACAAAAATGACAGGAACTATTCAGATGAGTTATGTGGTGAATAATTCTAAGTAAATTTGGTTGCTCATCATGAAGTAAGTAGTTTTCATTCATAAAATTTAGCTCATGCTAAGCTGCTTGTCCTATTATTCTAGTTTTCTTCTTTTAAAAGTTATTTTTCCCATTTTTATGTGTTAATATTCTTTTATCTTTGAATGTTTTACAAGGGTATGCAGAACATTCTAACGCACTATGTTACCTGGTAAAGGACTATTTTGTATAAAAGAAATAACAAAAAGCAGGGAAACAGAAATTAAACACAGAGACACAGAAATTAATGAGCAGGTGATGATGGAGACAATAACAAAAACCAGAACTCTTCAGCCACTGACTGATGGGCCATTAAACAAATTACTACCCTGAAACAGCCCTGGAAGGATCAGTCTGACTTAGTATTTGATGAAAACTGGAACATGATTATCAAAATATTATGAGATAGTTAAGGAGTCTTAAAGGACTCTAAGAAACTTCTTACGGGATATCAGAAGGGGCATTATGACAGTCCATCATAAAATTTATTATGGGATGTTTGCTGAAAGAACCAAAGATGAGGAAGGGCTTGAATTGAGGTGGACTGAGCAGGGAAAAAGGATGTGAAAGTACAGAGAAGAAGACATAGTGCAATTCTCTGCATGTAAGCAGATATTAGTCAGTACCAAGCCTTATGCCTGATACCTGAAGTATTATCAAATCCTTTTCTTAACTATTTTTGCTTTGTAATTTCTGTGACCTCTGTATGAGGGCTGCAAGGTCTAACTGCAAGCAACTGCAGAAGAGTTAATGGATCACACGGGCTGTAATTTTTGGAGCCAACAGCTGGTGAGGCCAGGGTGTGCATGGTATATGTGTACAAGTGAGAGGTCTGAATGCCAGCAATTGGAACGACTTGGACATTTTTATACTTTCCCCAGTGAACTGAGTCCTCTATGCATGTATATATTTGGTTTATGTGAAAAGCCATTGGCAGCAGGGGTGGTTGCTGTGGAAAGACATTAGGAGCTGTTCCCACTGCACCGCCAGTTCCAGTCACCCTTGACCCTGCTAGCCAAAGCTTACCAGCAGTGCCTGTAGCACCTCTGTGATTATATAACTAAGAAAGAATAAGAACCTTATGGCAAAGAAAGAAATGGAAACTACAGGACTTAACAGAATTTGATTTTGCTAAAAACTCGTACAAAACCAGTTTTGGCTTGTTTTGATCTTCTGTAATAGGGAGATCCTACTATTGATACATGGAAAAGTTAAATACAACTTATACTATGTCACTTACTGCAGTTGGAACAGGGTTTCTGCCTACAGGTCTTTATTATGGAAGGACTAAGCTTGTTCTAAGGGGTTTGTTTCCTGCCAATTTATTTCACACATTTCTTTGCCTATGTAATTAATTTCTGTGTTTGCATCTGCTGGAAAACCTGTTCTAGTGTGCCTGACCATCCATGGCAGGGGGGTTAGAACTATATTATCTTTAAAGTCACTTTCAAACCCAAACCTTCCTATGCTATGATTCTATAAATGTTTGTTCAAGAGAACTAAAAAAATTAAAAATCCACATTCTGTTGGTTGCAGATACTTCAACTTAATTTAACTCGGAATAGCTGTAGGTCTACAGGCAGGAATGTACTGCATCCAAAATTGTGGTCTATAAGCTATTATAGAAAAAAAATAAGGCATTCTTCTCCAAGTACTGCTGTGAAATTTTGTTCAGTTGCTCTAAAATTCACTGTCCATATGGATAGGAAGTTAAGGTAAAATTACCTTTGTGCCCTGCTATTTCAACATTCTCAAGTATTTGAATATGACAAAAACTTTCACACAGCTGCCCTACAGTATATGAAATTTCTGAAGATATTTTTAGCATTTGTATTCATACAAATTGATGATACATTTAAAATTAGGGGTAAAAAACTGTTGCAATTATGGAAGTAGCATGAAATGTGTGCACACATTTTGTTGTGAACTCTTTTTCATTATAAAATATTTCAGTCTTATCAAACAAAATCAATTAATTTTCATTTGTTGAAGTACTCAAAGTTTATTAAATAATTTTTAATATTAGCCTCACTTACCCTTGAAAGATTAAGACAGAATTTTGTTGGTTGCAGTTTAAATCCTAAATTCCTTTTTCATTGCCCCATTTATGGCTAAAATATATTTTTATATACACACATTTATGATTAGATGTATAGCTCACATTTATCTACTAGCAATCATGTGGAGGCAGGTGGACCTGCTAAGTCAGAGGCTGACCGAATCCCGTGGAGGGAAGAGCCCCAAGAACTGCTCCGTGGTTAGGGTGACAAAAAAGGCCTCCCCCAGGCTTCCCTGTTCTGTTATGTTAATGTACCCCGGTTCTGTTACCCTGGTTGGCCCATTGGCCATCCTGCCCTTTCTACCCTCTATGTCCCTAATCTGGAATGTTCTCCCTTCTTTCCTCTCCCATTGGTCCCTGTGCCTCAGCCACTCCCCTGTTGTTTCCCCCTTGGCTCCTATACCCTGGCCCCGCCTGTGTACTGCCCCCATGCCCTCAGACCATTGGCCCTGATGCTCTCTCCGCCCCTGCCTTCCCCGTGCAAAACCCCTGGACCCTCCCTCCTTCCTGGTTCTTCGTCACTGGACCTCTTCCCGTGTCTGGCTGCCATAAACCTCCCCCTGTAACTCCACACGAGGACCCTTCCTGTGTCCCTTTGCCGATGGCTTCTACAACAGCAGCTATCCAGCACAAGTGTGTGTGTATGTGTGTGAGTGTGGCACCGCCGAGCAGCTCCCATATCCGGAGACGCTTTCCAGAAGGTTGCAGCATCTTCACCACCTCAGCCTGCGGCAACAACCACGTCATGAGCATTTTTTACTAGAAAACATAAGAGAATGGAAAAGCAAGCTTGAAATACTTGAAAGTATATGGTAAAAGGTAAACGCACTCTAATTTCTTACTGAACAGATTAAAAATATTTTATGGCTAGAACAAAAAAAATTCCAATTTGGAGCAAAAATGTGTTTCTCATTTTAGTTTCTTAATGAAATATTACTATTTTGTAATAGAAAAAAGTGTAAAAAATTTTTGTCTGTTAAAATTTGTCATTAAAAATATGAGTCTTGAAAGTTACAAGTTATGCAATATATTGCTGAAATACACTGTTCTTTTTAAGCCTTGTATTTTAGTTTTATCAAAAGTTTACATGCTAGGAAAAAAAATTCTATTTTGTCATGCAGAAAATATTAAATAAATAAAACCAGCAGTAATTTGTTTTAGCAATGGAGATTCCAAATTAATACAGTACACATTTTCCATTAAAAAACTGAGATTCTATCACCTGTCACAGAAAGTAAATGGTTCCATACCTTAATCAAAAGGGAATAGATACTGAAGGACTAACCTTATTTTACATTTGTGTATGCTCTGCTTTGCATCTTCAATCCTTTTGCTAGTGGTACTGATTTTTATGGAAGACTGGAGAGAGAGAGGCATATTTGTCAGAAAAATCAATGCCAGTTTTCTGATACAACGAATTTCTGTTGAGGAATGCCACTAAATATGTTTTACTGCTTGCTCCTGAAGTTGAATCTCTGAAAAAAAGGACATTTCTACGTCTTATTCTCTACTTTAATATTCTGACGTACAGGAAGAAGCATACATGACTGAGCAAAAGTTACAGAGCACATTCTTGGTGCATTTACTGCAATGAAGTTGCTTCTTAAAATATAATTAATAGTGACAGGACAAAGAGAAACAGCCAGTTCTCTCTTGAGCTCCCTAAAAAAATAACAGTCTTGTTTCCTGAAAGAATAAAGTGATTATTGAAAAGTATAGTTAGATTTTTGTAGGATTACCAGAGGAATAAGCCATGATATGATCTGAATATATTTAAATGGTGCTAAATTCTACAATTTTTTGTTTGCTGACACCACTCTCTCCTGTCTCTTTCTCACCGCTCTCTCCTCTGCTTACACAAGTGTACACTTATAAGAAGGCTCCAGATCAGACCAAGCTTCCTCTTCTGTTACTGGAACCTGTCTGGATTTCCCAGCACTGTTAAGCAAGGAGATGAATGTATTAAAAAAGGTCAGTGGGCACCAGAAGAAGTTCTGTGATGAAACTTTTTCTCCCTGATGGTGATCAAACACTAGAACAGGCTACTCAAAATGATTGTGTGAGGTTTTGGGATCTCAGTTTCTGGAGGTGCTCAGAACTGACTTAGACAAGGCCCTGAGCACCTGCTTCAGATAAATCAAATCTGAAGAGGAGGTTAGATTAGATGACCCCAGATCCCTTAAAACAAATTAGCCCATCATCCTATAAATTAAAAACATAATATTCCTCCTAATTTTGGGCTACCTGTTTGCCTTGTTTCAAGCTTTTATATAGAGCTTTTCTTTGTAAAAACATCCAGTAAAAACTGAGTTCGTCACAACTGCAAACAGCATTTTGTGCTTCTCAAATTATCAGGTTTTCCTTATTTGAAATTACTACTATTTTTCTCAGTGTATATACAACAGTGTCGTATACATGATAATTTCTTAGTCTGATACATCTCTAGATGATATCCTTCAAGAAAAAAGTCTATCCTCACTGAGCTTATCTTGTAGGACAACATTCCTTCTTCATTTTCAAGTCTTTTGAAAACCCGACTCAGTTCTTATGAGACTCTTAGCAGGTTTAGCAAGCATGGGGAATAATTCAGGAAAAAAGCAGAGGCAATTTTTTTAAGACAATTAGAAAAGGAGAAGGAAAGAAGGGATACAATTAGGCCCTCATAATATTGTTGTCATGGTCTTTTTTCCACCATCTTTTCAACTATTTTAATAAAATTGCATGTTTGAATCTTGTAGAATCCTTTTTTTTTGGTCTTTTTCACAATTTTTAACTTCAGATTAGCCTTGGCTTTTTTAACCCCATCCCTACAGGACAAGGCAGCATCTCTAGACTTCTCCTGAGTCACCTGCCCCTGCTTCCAACTCTTGTATCTTCCTTGTACATCTGAGTTCAGTCAGGAACTTCTTGCTCATTAAAGCAGGTCTCCTGCTGCCTTTGAATTCAAGAAATTGTCTTCAAATGCCTGCCAAATTCTATTCATAACACAAATTTTAGGAAAATAGAAAGTAGACGCTCACACAAAAAGATAATAAACTCCAACACTGACAAGTGACTGGAAAGTGCTACAAAGCACTGTCAGATTCAGTTAGCTGTCCACACAGTAATGGTATCTTCGAAAACAACTTGCCATTAATTTTCAGGAGACTGGAGAAAAAAACCACGTCTATTATAAAACAAACAGACAAAAACAACCACTAGTATAAGCTTACTAAGTAACTCTTTTAATTGCTTTTCCTCCGCTAATGTTAAGCCCTGTTTCTTTAATATTTCTTGATCTTTTGTGATGTGGAAGCGTGAGCTTGTATATAAAAAGCTTGTCATCATTGTTCTCAATATTTTCATCAATGTTATATTCTTTTCCCAGTTGTTGATTCCAGACTTGCTTATTTTCAGCATTTTTATTATCTACTATGAATTGCCAGTACAAACCTACTGCTAAATCTAAAATATGTTCTGCTTCTCTTTGGCATGAAAGCAGAAGAGCACTTAATGAAATTTATGCTAACAAGGCTTAGATTCAGGTGCAAAATGTTTAATACAAATGTATCTGAGGTGAATTCCATTATTAAAGTAAACACGTTTCTTCACTCTAATTATTCTTTTTTTTACAATCTAAGAGTTAGGGACAAAGTCAGACTATATGAGGTCAACATTATTGTAGTAAACAGACAGTAGTAATTAAGACTATTAGTTACTTAACTATGATAGAACTGCTTGTCCTTGTTTGGTTACACATCCCACTGGATATAACACATTGATTTACTGTTCTCTCATGAGACACTTGAATTCGGCATACAAGTAACGAATGAGTAAAATTCTTTTAAATTCCCAGTCATAAAACTGAAAAAGCTAGCATTGCTACATACTAAACTGTTGAAATTTGGGGCAAAATGATGCAACTTTCATAAATACGTAACATCCAAAAATGAAAATCAAAATGACTGGAAACTGAAACCAAATTCATACTTCATTTACCACTGCAGGTAGGAAACACAAAGAAAAGTGCTTAGGTTTATTTCTCCTCTTGCATAAAACAATGGATAAATTTGCCTATTGCTGTAGTGAATAATCTCTTACTTCAATGAATTGAACACATTGATAGAATTCCCCCTGAGACCACTCTTTTTTAGCTGAACAGTTTCACCTCTCCCAGCCTTTCCCTTTATGAAAGATGCTCCAGATCCTTAATCATATTTTTGGTCCTGTCCTGGACTTGCATACATATATTTATTGTATTAGGAAGCCCAGAACTAGACAGTGCATTCCAGCTGTACAGAGGAAAGCAGAGGGAAAGATACAGAAGTACACTTGCATTCAGTAGCCTTTCAGGGAGTAAAAATGATAAAGATGAGAAATTTCTGAATGTTTATTTATCAATATGTCTTTAATGAGTTTCCCTCTTTAAAAAAGTTCTCAGCCTTTTCATTCCCAGTGACTTCTATTTACACCTCTAGCTTCACTGCCCTCTGTGTATAATGTCTTTTGGGAAGTCTGCTCTACCAATAAAATTAATTCACAGATTCAGTTTAAAAATAACTCTGCATTGAGAGTGGGAAGAGATAGTATTTACATATTATAGAATATTATGGTGTGGCTTTGCTAGTAGTTGTGCAGACAGTGGCCAAAAGGAGCCAAATCTCCATGCCAGGCTAGGAGTGTTTTCAGAGACTGACAACAGCTCCATCACAGAAGAAAACTGTGTTCTGGAATACTGCTCTAAGAAATTACTCTTCTGCAGGAAGACTCTGCCTAGATATGTGACATACATGCACATCCTGGTTCTAACATCACAAATAATATTTTCTATCAGCTACTCACCTACACAGACCGTACTGTTTGCATGTATTTATATTTTCAAATCTAGTAACCGTTTCCTTAATAGTACCTACAACCAAATAAAAATTAGTCTTCAGTTTCCCTGTTGTTATGTCTGGTACTGCAGACCTTTCAAGATAAGTCACATTTAACAGGAATGTTAAATGAGCGTACTAGTTTACTCTCCAAGGAGTGCTCAAAGTCAGCAGACTCAAAAGTCAGTGAGTCTAAATTGGCAGCCGTGAGAACTAGTTTGGCGAGAGAAGTCTCTCTTGGCATACATTAGCAAGCAAGAAATTTATTGGAAATTTATTGGATTGAACCCATCACTTGAGCTAACTGGAAAGGTATATTGTAGGAGAAGGTATAAGAATCCTGAAAAGATTCAGGAGGAACAGGATTCCTATAGAAAAACCTCTCACAGGAAAGCAGAGAGGCCCAAGGTAGCGTTTTCCAAGATCAGTGCAGAAAAGTTGGGATTCAGTTATGGCTATCTAGATTGCAGTAGTTTCTCTTGTTTTATAGATGCTGAAACAGGAGATTACTTACTTGCTTATGTGGGCCATAAAATACAAAACCCATATTTTTTATGAGGTCTCAAATCCCGTTTTGAAAATAAAATGCATCAGGCTTTAAAAAAAAAAGAAAACCCAACCCCCTCCTACTTACATAAATATACGAGGAAATAACCTCAAGATATATACCTTTTTAAAGTAGTTCTTTCACATATAATGGGATTTTATGTCAGTTAAAGACTCTAAGGCAAAGAACAAATTCTACACTGTAGAAATTGAGAGTAGGAATGATGAAATTTATTAAAAGCACATCTGTCGAACAATTTTTTCATGTATTATCTTCTAAAAAATTTTCATTTTCCACATAGTTTATGATATTGAATCATCATAGAATGGTTTGGGTTGGAAGTAACCTTAAAGACCCTCTCGTTCAAAGCCTCCTGTCATGGGACGGGACATCTTTCACTGGACCAGGTTGCTCAGAGCCCCATTCAACCTGACTTTGAACGCTTGATGAGGCACCCACAGCATCTCTGAGCAACATGTTCTAGTGTCTCATCACCATCACAGTAAAGAATTTCTTCCTAAGATCACATCTAAATTTACTCTCTTTCTGTTTAAAGCCATTAGCCCTTGCCCTATCACTACGTGCTCCTGTAAAATGTATGTATAAAAGTACATAGACATTTATAAACAATTATTCTCTCTTTGTTGTGACTAACACAATCAGGTTGTGAGAAAAAAAATACCTGGACCTTGTAATTTTCCAGTAAATTAGCACACTAACACACTGTGGAAATTAAAAGACTTGAATAAAGCTTAAAATGCTCAAATGAAAATTGAAAGTGACTATTAATTTTTTTCCCCTCACCTTTACAGTGAATTTCAAAACCAGACATGGTTCAACCTAGTAACCCAGCTGATAGGCAGCTATATTCCTCTTTCACTTCCTTGTTTTTGATTGAATTCACACATTGTCACATTCAGTTTATTTTTCATAACTAAAATATTTATCAACATTTTGATAGCCTTTAACTGCTTCAATTGAAGGAGAGGTCACAGTGTTATTGTCAATGCATCAATATTTATGTTTAAGTGTCAGATTAGGTACCTAACCGTGACTGAAAGATTATTTTAGATTTTCTCAGTTTGTTATACTAAAAAAATTGTCATAATATCAGTCCCTTTTCTATACATTCCTTCTGAAATAGAATTACATACTGAATGACATCAATAGAAATCTAAAATAAATTTTAAAAATATTCGTGAAATCATCAGATTGCTGGCATTTAGTAAAACAACAGTGTTCAGTCTTTTGATTTTTGGAAATGTGTTTAAATAAACAGACCAGAGTGATGAGAGTTCCTTATTAAGTTGGTGAATTACACTTGCTACTATTTATAAGAATATTTCTTATGATCAGGAAAAAAGGAAAAGATAAAGTAAATCCTTATCTCTTCCAAAATCTAGTTGAATAGAAATATCACCTCAAAATGTTCCTGAATTTTTATGTTTTCTGTATTCTCAAGAGAGATAACAAAAGGATAACAAAACATGCACCCCCACAAAAAAACCCAAACCAACAAAAAATCAAAGAACACAATCAAAACAAGCAACCTTAGTCTAAGAGAATATTTTTGATACAATCACCACAGCTTCATGAAGGCCAGACTTAACTCTGTGGTTAGTCAGGCCTGCAGAGTAGATGGTAAGATCTTTATCAATTGACACCTCAGAACACTAAGAATATAGTGCATTTTCCTGAAGATGGCTCATGGATTATTTTATTGTATCAAGCCAGTACATTGTGACTAGGACATCAGCCCCTAGCTAGGGGGTGAACTGATGGCTACTATTGAACTGATGGCTACATAACATATATTTGGTCGTTCTGAGCTGGGATTCACAGACACATTCCCATGTGGTAAAAATTGGCATCAATCTAATTAATTTTTGCAGTATATACATTCTAAACATGTAGTAAAATTTCAGATAAACTCCCCCTAAGCATTTTTCTTATGTCACAATCCACAGTATCTAACAGAAACTACTAGTAACTAAGAAACTTCTAGCAGCTAGAAGTATTAGCCTAAAATGTTCTATACCTGTTTAACTGTAGGAAAGTGGCATGCTTTCCTATATAAATTTAAATATACGTTTCTCTATAATATGTTTCATTGTGGGGAAACAAAACAGCTCATTGAATCTTTTTATCCTGCTTACCACTCACACTTCTGTACTGTAAGATGAGTACTAGTCATTTCTATTTAATAATTCCAACAGTTTGAAATGAGTTATTATCTTTGCTGTGAAGTTATTCCTGATTTGTGACAACATGGTCCTTTCTCTTTAAATAGCACTGTACACAATATTTTCCAGAGGATGTTTGGCTTCCTAAATAAATGTTTGACTTGAACATGAGACAAATTAATTTTGATTAGTATTTGTTATTTTTTCTTGTTCATTACTTGCTACTCTACTTTCTAACCAAATTTGCTCTCTCACTCTACCAAGCTTGAGTATTCATAGCCAAGAAAGAAAAAGAAAACAAAATCGATGAAGTTTTCAGATACCAAACAAAAAGAACCCTTTTCTTAGACAAAAAAAATCCTTTAATGTGACTAGAAGCACAAACATCATAAGAATGACAAGTTTGGTTATTAACATAGTAATATGCTCAACTAATTTTAGTATATCTATAATAATATTTTTTAGCTCATGGGCAAGGTTGGTAAGTATTCTAATAATATGAATTTGGGCTAAAAAAAAATTCTACTGAAGTAATTAATGACCTGATAGACCTCTATACAGAGCACTTCCAAATACACTGGAAAAGTTTTTAATAACTCACATTAATTTAGTCTGTTTTCTATCAGATTGCTTCTCTTTATCTAATGGACACTTTTATTTAAGATCAATGGCATGATGTGATCCATACCTCATGATTTCCAATGAATTTGATAATATTACTAACATATTGTGTTTTGAGAAGAAGAAAAAAGTTTATTTTGATTTAATCTAGCTTGAAGCAAATGTAAAGAGCTTGATCTGTTTAGCTTGGGCTGTGAAGTCTGAGAACAAAGACATCCTTTTAAGCTGAGCTGAGTGCAGGAGTTACAGAAAAGGTCTGAGTCAAGATGTGCTAAACCTTTTCAGAATTCCACAGTCTAACAACTTGTGTTCTGTGTGCTAACTGGTTTCTCAATCTTCGATTAATTTTGCCATTCTTTATGAAAACAACTCATAGATTTTCAATTCAGGATGTTTAGGTTGCATCAAATTCAGAAGTTTCATCTGTTACAAGCTAGCAACAAAGCAGTCTACAGTGTAAATGTACATCTTCAGGATTAATTGACAATCCAAGTACAGGGACAGGATAGTGCTATATATTCCTTTCTCCTTCTGATTTGGCTATCCCTTGTCTTGCCTGCCTTTACAAAAATTGTCTCTTGCATCCACAGTATATATAATACATTGGAAAAACAAATCTTGTCTACCATTACTGTCACATAATAAATGTCTCTACTATTTCTCATATGCAAAAGTATGTGGCCTTTGTGAACAAAGCAGTCTGATCAGGAAAGACATCCTTGCTACATCCTACAGTATGGATTACAGTGGCTGGAAATAAAGCTGGATGGGCAAAATATGCTGGATGAGCAAAATAAATTCAAAATCAGTACAGGTGAAATAATTTTGTATAATCAATATTTCACAATGCTCTACTTTTCATTGATCTATATGCTAGATACAAATTTAAGTAACAGGATGCATTCTTAAAATCTTTCAATTAGAACCTCAATGTCAATGGCAATTAATAGGTTGTTACAAATCTAGTGCTTGCTGGATCACAGACTTTTTCTGATTTGGGTCAGAAGATACCATCTTGAACTTAATAAAAAGAATGCTGGAAAAATGGACTAGTGTGGCATGTTTATGAAAGACTATTTCTGTGTAGACAAAATTAGTCAGTACAATCCTCACATCTTTCAGTGAAAGTCAGTATAACCTCCCTTCATGCAGCCTTTTTCTCAGACTAACTTGAAGGTAAATTATATTTGTAATTCATAGGTGCTATTATATCTTGGATAGATCAATCTACATCAGATTTACTATTTCTTTCAAGCACTCTCTACCCACTATATCACATCTAGGTGGTTTTCTTAGCTATTTACAACATCTCGCTTGAGATGCGAGTTTGATTTTTTCAAAGTGCTTGGATCATTTCTATTTAGGCACTTGGCTGCTTCTTACAATCTCCTACACTTTTTAAATCTTTTTCATGTATTTTGTAAACACCTCTGGCTGCCTCACTTATGGTGAATAACAGCTATGTCCCTCCCCCGTTCCAAATCTTTTCTCTAAACTCTGTCTTTTCCTGACAGTATTTATAATCTTCTCTCAAAAGTTTCTCAGTTTACTCCAACTTGTCTTAGAGCTCCCCTTGCTGTTGGATGCTGTTATGAGGCAGTGAAGCTTAAACAAAAATTGGCATCTGATAGAGGCAGCATTCAATTAGCAGTTTACAGTATTTTGATTGTATTATATAACCCAGAATGATAGAGCCAATTGGGCAAATTTCTGATTTTCAGTAAGAACTGCTAAATAATGCAAAGTTTGTTTATGCCACCCACAAATTTTTGAAGAAAACAATAGTTTACGATACAAGTTTTCTTCAGAAATATATAGAAATACAAGTCTTTCTATCAAAAGATGATGCTTATGGAAAATATTACTTTTACTTTCAAAATAATTATTTTTCCTGCTTTAAAAGTATTAATATTACCAATATGGACTAAGCTACCAAAATAAAGAAGTATTTTAACAGATAAATTGAAAAATTATCATTCAGGTAGCAATATATTTGCAGACACAATAAATGAAAAATTAAAAATCTAGAATATAATTATGGTGAGTTCTATACATCTTTCAAAGACTGAAGTGTCATTTCTCATACAATGGACTGCAAGGTATCAATCATTCAAGTATCATTTTTAATAAAAAGGCTACTAAAAACATAACATTTTAAGTTAGCACAGCTTTTTAAAACGGAAAATATTTTTTTTATACAAATAACCTATTCTTTGTCTTTGTGAAAGTATTATAAAAGGTTATTCTTAAATCTTCTTAATTTAAACAATGGGTGCCTAAAAATATCATCAGCAACTCTGTGACTAGATATAATTTATTATTGCTATTGGTGGCATTTTGTAAATACTAAGCCAAAAACCTTCTCTACTAAAAGACATGGGATTTTAAATACAATACTTCAAGAAGAATTAGTCATATTTGAAATAATTAAAAATCTTGATTTATGGATCTAGTAATTGTTTATGTAAATATTATCATATGCTGTTTCTAACAGTATAATAAGAGGATTGGGGTTTACTAATCACTGCTACAATACTAATGACTACAGTATTAATGGGAGGAATTTTTAATTTATAAGCCTTATAAACAAGAGTTTAGATTCACATTCAGAGTATGAGACACTGAGACTCAGCTTTTTGATGGAAACTGTAAGAAGGTCTTTGTAATTTGTTGGAGAGTACTGCAGTAAAAAAATCAAAACACTTTAAACTTCATTATCTATTTTTGAATACTGAAACTTTCAAAACTACGGGGTTTTTTTCACACAAAATCGATAATTAAATCTT
>VZTE01006248.1:186636-214025 GCA_013397775.1 Eulacestoma nigropectus | reverse complement strand
GGGGTGGGCATGGGAGAAACAGAAACCCCAGAACACTATCAGTGCTGATAACAAACCACTTGAGAATCAAACTTATCTGGGGATCTGGGGTACATAGAGACTTCATAAAATATAGAACACAGTATGTAGTACATAGAATATAGTTTATAGAGGAAAATTAGTTTATGGTTATAATTATGTTTAACGGATTAGCCTTAGAAGATTTTTTTAGCAGTGCTTTTGATCTGCTTGGGATTTTCTCCATCTGCACCACTAACTGGCACTGAATAAAAAGAAACAAAAAGATAGACTTGTTTTTTCTATCACTACAAAATGTTATCCAAACCCAAGAAAAGCCAACCAAACAAAATATAGGATGACATCACTTGTCATATTTCATTCAGATATTGTGGATATAAATGTATTTTCATTTGTCTGATCCTCACTTGCATTGAAAAGATGTTTTGTTCCTTGTCAGTGTCTGGCAGAGCAGTAAAGAAGCATAAGCAGAAAGGCCCTGCAGTATGAAATTACCTGGCCTTTCTAGTAAAGTGATAAAATGTCCTCATTAAAGGCTGGAGAAACAAAACAATCTCACTTTCCACCAAGGTTTTGGAAATTACTTTTTTGATAATAATCTGACACATCCCTTTTTTTATTGGTATTTGGAAAAGAAAAAGTTTTATGACTATAAAAACATACTAACATCCTCTGCCTGATTAAATGAATGCATTCCTAAAATTGTATGATGACTGTACCTGTTTTTGATATTTGTTTCAGCATTGAACAATTTCTCTTCCTTTGTAAAGGCCTTCTCTGCATTTCATTCAACTAACTTTTGTCTTTTTATTCTTTTCTTCTTTCTCATCTGTTTCTGAATTGTCTTCATCCAAAGTTAAACATTTTGAAATACATAATTTTGGTAGATATTTTTAGGAGGTATGAATTTCATATAATTTCCTAGGGTATTATTAGTTGTTGCTGTTGTTGCTATTATTATTATTGTTAAATTGTCTCACTGGTAGTCTCCCATTTCTAGTTGTTCAACCCAGCTGCTGGTGGTTGAGGTCTGTGGAACAACAAGCTCAAGATTATCACACTCTGAGTTTCTGAAGTTCTAGTTTTATTCATGCAAGTGAGCAAAAGGATCAGCTAACTAAACTGTCACTCAAAAAAAGAACCTGTTTAAATGCATCACAGAAAAATATCAAGTCCTCTTACTGCAAGGTGAAGCCATAAAAAATTTAGGCTCTATTTTTCAAATCATTATTTTTGTCTCTGATCTTAATGTATTTTCCCTAGTTCTACAGTCCATTCTTTCCAAGATCTCTCACAGACCTAAATAATAACTATGATTAATATAATCAAGTGACAAATAAAGGCACTGGATGTAGTTTTTAATACTGTTACTTATTATGAATTATAAAAGGCATAAGTCAAGAATATAAGCATGCTAAGGTTTCTTCTAACAGCAGGAAGACTGGGTGATTTCCTTAATTAAGCCCTTAGCAGAAAACTAGAAAATGCTGAAATATTGACTTTAGCGTCTAGTTCCTACTTCAGGATTGCTTTCTATGTGCAGGATGCATTGCTGTACTCAAACAAAGGACAAAAAGGGAAAAACAATAGGTCCAGCAGGCATGGTGTGTAGGATAGATACATTCCTTGTGTTGTGGCTGAAAACTGTAAATTCTACATCACTGTATGTGCTGACTGAAAATAGAAAGTATCTTCTCAGGAGGAAAATTCTGGTATGTGCTTTAGAAATGAGATGAGAGTGGTGAAGTGTGCAGGAAGTTCAGCAATACTCACACATTTGCTGTCAGTACTCCTGTTTTCAACACTAGGAAACTAAATCAGTGGTGCCATGTTAAAGGAGCTGCTTCTAGCAGACACAAATATAGCGTGGAATGAGCAATGGCATGTCTTTCAGAAATCTAAATTGTCACATACTTATTCTTCCAGAGCTACTCACCTGACTTCATTATCCTAATGAAGCTGTACTTAATAAGTAATAGGAAGGACGCTAATATGCTGGAGAGATTTGGGGAACCTAATTTACAATAAAAAAATCTCTCATACAAGAATTTTAACTGGCACAATCTCTTAATGAAAGCTCCATTGAGACTCTTTCTTTGTCTCTCTGGGTTTGATTAATTTGATAAAAAACCTATTACCTGTGCAGCGCAAAAAAATCTTCTTGTCTATACAAAATTGAACACCACCTCTTACAGGAAAAAATGAGTTTGTTTGAGAGACAAAGTCTCAATGTTCATATGCAAAACCACCTTTAAAATAATTTAAATCATCAGAAAGACAGTGTAAATGGTCCTCATTTACTGCCAAAGGCACACTCTTGAGATTAAATTAAACCTATTTGACCTGAAAGCCTTAATTTAGTAATATCTGGAAAGAAAATAGGAAGGAATACCTAAGAGTGCTGTAAACTCTTCATGCCAATTTATGTTATTGAGGACACAGGATTCATGAAAGGAATTTTCCAAAAGGGGGGAGTGGAGTTGGGGAGAAAAGAGAAAGAAAGACAACAGTAGCACAATAAATCAATTCTCTGGCTAGATATAACTCTATTAATTGCAGGCACTCTTACATTAAACTGTTTCCAACCCCCTGCTGATGAAACCTCTCAAAATAATTTCACCCTTTGACAGCTTAAATTATGATCTTACCACTCTATAATAAAGTGTTTGACACATTTGTACCAAGTATTTAAATGACATAAAAAAAAAATGGTTCTGTTTTACATGCACCTGAAACATTCTTGAAATTCAATTAATTTTTTTTCTTTTCTTTCAACAAACATACTCTGAGTTTATCTACCTGCTTATTTATATAAATTTATTATCTAGAATACACGGTGGCAGCTGCAGGTAAAGCTATTTAAAAATTTCACCTATAAACCCCTTAAAATTTCAATTGTACAATTTTTATCATTTTTCTCAAACCTTTTGTTTGAGGCAGAAAATTCTAAAATTTACTCTTTGTTTAAAGAAGATTTTTAAAATTCTAAAAGTTAATCTAGTTGTATTTGGTAACAGCATTAATCAAAAACACAAAAATAATAAAAATGTACTTACTTGAAGAGATGGACATGTTGAATAGATAAACAAATGTGCATGTAGATGTGCATATTATCTTTGATTTTTACTCTGGATGTTATTCAAGGATTTTGAATATAACTTTTTCCTATTACCAAGGAATACTGAGACATCAGGAAACATTTAACCTGTTGTTAGCTAAAACTTCTGTGACAAAATAAGAGATATTTGCTACAAAGATTTTTTGGTAAATTCACTCTCAACTCCTAAACTTATTAGAAACTGAGCAAATTGTTCCATTCTTTTGAATAAGAATATTTAAACTAGATGCTGGATAATGCATTTGTGATATAATTCAGAATGCATAATATAAAATATCAAGGCAGATCTTAAACTAGAGCAGTTTCTCTGGTGACAGTATAGTGATACAACAACCCTAATGACTCCATGGTTTTAAAATTATTTGACGTTTCAAAGAGTAACAAATCTATGTAGGCAATTGCGTGTAGGATAGGCCACAATTTAAAAAGGCACACATTTTGTGTAGTCTGCCTAATGAGACCATTAACAGCATGGAAGTGTATAACCCGTGAGTAAGAGCAGGTTTCTTCAATGTTGTCTTTTAAATCCCCTGGGCATCAGTCACATGTGCCAGACATTGAAACTGATGAACCTTTTGCTCCTCTAACACCTGTGCAAAGTAATAGCTTAAGATGCCATGTGAAAAACAGTATTTCATCTGCCAAAGATGATCTAAGTTGAGCTATTAATTACTCCTTTGGGAACTGGGTATCGTAAATGCTAACATGAATATATAAACATGTTTTTTTCAGATACAAAGCTAGTTGAATCTACTGAGCTTATATAAGCAATCATCAAGATATGAGCAAAACTATTCCACTTCAAGATAGATTTTTAGGTCTTTGGCTATATTTGGTTGAAAATGTATTATGTGAAATTAGCTCATTTTAAATTCATAAAACTGTATGGTAATTGTTCAATCAGAATTGATTTCACTTGTAAGAAAGAGCAAAGCACTGTGATTTCTCATCTGAAGACATTTACTTGCTTTCATCATCAGTGACATGAATAATTTAAAATAATGAGTTCATATACTATTTCTACAATTTTTGTCTGAATCCAACTGTGATAGTAAATTTGAATTCTTCAATTCAGTCAGTTAGAATTTTATTTTATAACCACACTACTGACTGCAAGTTTAAATTTTACATTTGTATTATATTTTTATAGAATTTTCCAAATTAAGTCTAAAATAAGATGTCAGCAAATTCCTATAAATAAGAAGATGGTCCTCCTTTTAATCTACACAATTCAAAGTGTATTTCACGCTGTACTAATGTTCTTAGGTAACTTTTTTATATAAGGAATAAAGGTATTTGATCTAAAAGATAACCTGAGAGTTGTAGATATTCAGACACAATTATTTTATCAGCAAATTCACTTGAGAACATCAGCTGAAAGAAGACAGCTTGAAGGCAATCCCCATATATTCACATTCTCTCCCAACTAGTTACATTCATCTCTAATAAATTTAAAAGTGTTCTTTGGTTTGAAAATACCTGAACCGTGTGTCCATCTTATTTAAATGTATGTTTGGAGGATGCAAACACCCTGACTATTTTAAATAGATTAACCCCACAGTGAGGATGTATGTGCGTATGTTGAAAGGGAGTATTTAGTTAACAATGAGCTGATTTTCAGTTCTGTAAAGCCATGTCAGAGACATTTAGTATTCTAATGTATGAAATCAAAGGCAAGATACAAATTGAAAATGAACTGAAGAAAATACCATTCTCAGAAGAAAATACCATATACTAAAAGAAATTAGAGTGAATTAAAGTGAAGAAAGGTATAGGCATAATTTAAACTGATGAGTAATCATCTTTATTCTCAACAAACAAGAGATAGACTGACAGAGATTTTGAGTCACAAAATTAATCTGTGATGCAATGATCAGATGAGGTCGTAGACAATATTCCAAACTGCAAAATAATTTGTTCTTAGTTGTGTGGAAAGCTTCATAGGATAGTGTATAACTTGGAGACAAAAAGATCATCAAATGACAGAGCACAGTGTAGAAGATGCATATAGGGCCCGATTCAAGTCTCCATTCTGAGTACTCTGTTCCAGATTTCCTGTGCTTGTTTTGAGCCGTGACCATTCTGAGTAGCAGACTTCCTTGCATTATAGACTAACTATGGTAATGAGAATAAAGTGTTAGCTAGAAAGACTTGTAAAAATGTTCCTAAAGAGTGGGCTGTTAAAAAACATATTCAAGCAGATCAGCTGTACACTTTCATGCTACAGTGTGCCCACTCAAAAGCACATTGTAACCGTGTTGATCTGTATTTTCACAGAAATACTTCCACATTGCTCTTTTAATTTCTGAAGTATATTGCATTTCATAAATAAAAACATACATGGAACAATTTTAAACATCAGGTTTTGAAAAAAATACAGTGAACATATTAATATGAACCTATACGTTTTCAAAAGTGAAAATGATGAAAGCTATATAAAGCACTTCTGAAGTTCATGTTACTGTTAAGTGATCATTGACAAATATGAAAAGGGTCTATCACACTTTCATTGTTAGGGAAATGTCATAACTGAAGTTAGTTATCACATGAAGTTTACAAAACAGAATATTATATGCTGTAATTTTTTTTTTTTTTAAATTTTTTTTTTCAGCAGAGGAGGAGAGAACGAAGAGACAATGTTCAGCCTCTAGTACAATGAACTGTGTTGTGATTCCTTGTGCATCTGAAGTTATGGTCTACAAGAATACTTAAAGGAACTGTCAGGATGGGGGCCCGCTCAGAACAGTGTCATGAAAGGCATTTGCTCACACTTAGAGGAATGGAATGAATGAAAGGGAATTTGTGCAGGAAAAGATAACATCTCACAGGGGTTCATTGAGTGCCTGGATTATAGCGTAAGCTCTGTGACATAACAGATATCCACATATTCACACCAACATGCATGCCATATGCATTCTTACAGACACATAGGCAACCTTAGGACAAAAAAAAAAGTTTAAAAAACTGAAACATTTGTAGTATCAAGGCATAAGAGTCTGTACACCTAAATTTGGTGTTTCTGATATCGGTATGTAAGCATTTCAGCCTTATAGGGTATTGCTGGTATGGTTACCTAGCTGTCAATGATCTTGCTCCCTGCTGGTTAAATGTAGCTTACCTCAGAGAATTAGTATATGTTGTTATCTTTACTTTAGCCTTGACTGCCCTACACACCTCTAATCAATACCAAGACATGCCAGGAACTGCAAGTAAAGCAGGCTAATAGATAAAGTTTTTCCAATGTCTTCTTAAAGTTATCAAACCATAACAGCTCAAGTTCTTTTCTAACATATAGTCTTAAATCTAACAGTTAATTTCTGAGACAGAAGCAGCCTGCTTAGTGGCACAGTGTGTTAAGTGACACACAAACAAAAAAAGTCTGTGCGAAAACAGAATTTTTCATATCCCATTTTGTTCTTGTTAGGAAAGTGTATTACAAATAGCAGCACAACTTGAGAGAAGACAGGGAAAATGTAAGGCGTGCAGAAGGATAACACCTTGTTTAAACAAGAGAAGCATATGCAAAACTTGGACTGAATTCAAAATAACTTAAGAATGAAAAGTCTGCCTCTTATCCAAAAACACAACTAACATTTCCCCATTTACTTAGGATCTTTTGCTGATTTGGCTTTTTGATACGGACTGATAGTATTTATGTCTGTTTAATGTTGTTTATTCTTTGTGAGATACAAGTAAAACTGTAAAACATAAAATTAAGACTTTAAAATCATCAAAAGCATTATGCTGAATGACAAAAACCTAATTTTTAAAATTGCATATGATTCATGATATTTACATGAAGTGATTACATTAGACTTCACAAAGGTTTTGAAGTTCCTCATGTTAGGACTACATAAAGAACCTTAACCTTGGCATAATGCTGGATTTGGTAACTTTATTAGTACAAATTTGGTATTATTTCCTACTGTAATATATGATACATATTAATTTTATTACATTAGTCTAGAGGTCAAATAATTTTTAAAAACATAAGATATAATTTTTAAAGCATGTCAAATATAAAAACATTCTCTTTCTTCAAAGAAGAAAATTAAGAGGCAAGTTAGAACAAACAACAGACACTCAGAAAATTGAGTAACTTGTTTGGATTCAACATTTGCCTTATTATACAGCATGGTTTTTCAAATGTTGGCTTACATCTTACTGTAACATGGTCATGTATTTCATAGAATTAGACATAAAAAAATTAGTTAAAAATAAGTTAAACTTAAGAAACTATGTGAAAAATTGTAATCCAAATAGACGATCTCCAATAAATACTTTTAATTTTCAATCTGGTTTTTATCCACTATTTCTGAGTGACAAACTCATAAATGCTTAAATGAATTATACTGCTGTATAGGACACTCAGAAAAAAAGAAGAAAAATAAGGGTGAAAAAAAAGAAAAAATAAAGGAGAGGCAGAAGAAAAGCAAAAAAAATCAACACCCAAGGAGTGTCAACTGATTCTATACAAGTCTTTTTTTGTAGAAAAACGAAAGGACTCACAGAAAAACGAAGCCATGAAAAGTTCATAATAGATTTTGTGGGGTTTCTTTATTTTCTTGTGTTTTGATGAATAACAAATAAAAGAGTAAGCATAGTCTTGATAGCTGCACAGCAATTGCATACCAATGCAAGCCAAACAAGTAGTTAAGTTGCACATACCAACTTCACTGAGACCCAAGGTCTTACATGGAAATAGACTTTGTAGACAGCAGTTCCTCTAGTTCCCAGGTAGTTCAAGTTCAAAGTTTAAAAGTATGTAGATGTTACATTTTTAGTACTGATGCAATCGACACTTAGGTACCTTCCTGAATGGTGGAGTTTGCAGACTTGAGATCTTAACAGAGAGATTCAAAAAAATTACCTGAGCATTTTGAGTAGACATACTCTATGAGTTAGATACTGTTGCAGGGAAAACAATGCTTACTTCATTTAGTTTAAACTAAATCAAGAGTAAAGCAGTTTATTGATGTTTTATTGACATATAATTAACTGACAATCTATGAGCCATATATTCTTCTTCGATATCTGCAATACAAGAGGTAAGCCACAACAATTGGTGCCTGCGAATTGTTTAATAAACACCTACAGTCCTCTAAACAGCCTTCTATAACTAATTGCCTAGAAGTTCTATCCAGACACCACGTTATATGAGCACAGACACAGTCTCACAGGATGTCCACACCTTTAAAAAGAATAGACTTCGTGACATTAAATAGAAAGAAGTTAAATTTCCAGAAGCAGATATTACCTGAGTGGGACATTTAGTTCTTGGAATATTTTACAAATATGTTTTAAAATTTGAGAGTTAGGTGTCAGCTAAGTAAGATTTTTCAAGGGTATAAATAACTGAGTTCATATGGTTCTTTCTCCCTTAATTATGACCCAGACCTTGCTTGCTCTGAGTAGGGGATGCATCAATATCCTTTAAATACGAATCTCTGTGAATGGTGGCAACATGTATGTCAATTGTTAATATGCTTCTTCTTTCCCCAAGAATAATCTTCTGGCTCAGAGTTCAAATTCAGCCACAGACAAATGTCAGTACTGGAATAATCTAGAGAATGATTTCTTTACCAAACCCAAGCTTAAGAAGTATTTAAGATGTCCTTTTGTAGCTGAAATACCTGCCTGTGGCTCTCAGGAATGACCTGTCTATTGGAGGTTGTGCTGGGTTGACCTTGGTCGCATGCCAGGTGCCCACCAACACCACTCTATCAGTGCCCTCAGCTGGGCAAGAGGAGAGAAAATAGAACAAAAGGCTTGTGGTTTGAGTTAGGGACAGGGAGAAATCACTCACCAATTGCTGTCATGAGCAAAAGAGACTTGGCTTGGGGAAATTAAATTTCTTACCAATCAAATCAGTATAGCGTAAAGAGAAATAAAACCAAATCTTAAAACACCTTCCCCCCACACCTCTTCTGCCAACTCCCTCAGTACTCTTGGGTGGATTCCATTCAACCCCACAGAGTTGAGAGTGTCTGAGTGGAGCAGCACATCACCGATCATCTCCCCTTGGCTTATGCTTCCTTATGCTTGGCTTATGCTTAGGCTTCCTTCTTTGTTCCTTTGAGAGTATTTTCAAAGGTGATAAAGTATCTGTTCATGGTCAGAGTTACACAATGTTTCAAATAAAAGAAGACTAAGCCAACTTTGTTTTGGTAGGTAGTAGGTAGTTGCCTACCTAATCAGAAAATGATCTGTTATTACAATTTTTTTAATCCCTAAACTTGCCAAAGTTTATATTTTACTAAAAATCAAGCATAATTTTTCTTCATGTTTAAAGTGTCTTCCTGTATAATAATGCCCCCCCAAACCACCAAATGAAGTAATTACGAGAGATTTAAGTAAATTATTTTACTTGCTTGTGTGTATAATTGGACTGCTGTTCACTGAATGATCACGAAAAAAGAAAATTTTCCTTCTAAATGGGGATTTCTCTGGTTTTATTCTTTCATTACAAAATTTTACAGGAGTTACAAATTTTATCTTTATGAGTCTTAACCACATGTCATTGCAAAGAGATACCAAAATGAAACAATTTTCTTCATTGACCCTATGACAATCAAAATTTGGCTGAAGTATAGATCTTTTGTGAAGAAACACTCATTACAGGATTCATGGATTAATTCTAAGTGGGTTTTTTAAGCAACACCCTGCCCCTCTCCCACTTCATTTTGTTTCAATTTAAGAGCTCATATACCACTACAAGTATTCCCGTTTTTCGTATTATATGATGACTAAATCTGCTGTTTGCTATTGATTTTATTCATTGGTACTGCATGCAACCCTACTTCAGAAAGAATACACATTTTTAATGGCATTCAAAGAAAATCACAGATCCAAAGTCTGAATCTATTTCAAGATACTTTTTGCTCATCTTTTAATATTTAAAGGTCAAGCAAGAAATGTAATTCAGTACAGCCTGTATACTTTCCATTTCTGCAAAGTCTCAGAAAAAGTAATTAAATTAAAGTGAGAAGAGTCAATAGAAAATATCGAAAAGCCTGAGGGAGATATAAGTTCAAAGAATAACAAGCAGGACAAAAGAAAAGAAATGGTCTTAATAAAGAATTCCTAAGCATGAAGAATTAGAAGGAATACTCAATACTTTTTAGCTATACAAGGTACTGTAACAAAACAACAGAAAACAAACCCAGAATTAGATACATAAAAACATGCTTACTTTAGAGTCTCTTTTTTATGAGAGTTTACTAATATGAAAGGTTAAATACACATTTAAACATACTTTTAAATATACATCACTGCTTATTTTTGTGACCCGTTAAGGAAAGCAAATACTCTTTGTAATTATTTTTAATCCTTAATCATAGAAATGAAGTGCATATAGTCAGAGTCTACTCTGAGCTTCACAAGCAGTTTTGTTAGTTGTAGGTTTTTTCCCTAAATATGATGAGAAATATGTGTTAGGTAAGACTAATGAACTTGTATCCTGTGGTAATTTTTCTTTATATCATTTTATAAATTCCCTGAAGCAGGTGTTCCCACTGTTTACACAATTTTGGTGATGAGGCTATTTAGACACTGTACAATATAAGGAGGGTAATGGTGATAGTGCACAGACTGTCCTCATCCTCCTTCCCAACAAGGATTTATTTACCATTAATTTATTGAGGACATTTCTGATAGTCTTCAGACTAAAATCTGAATGTACAGCACTCCAGATATGGTATCATCAGTGCTGAGCAGACAGGAAGGTCCCCAGTCTTGACCTGCTCCCCACACTGCCTAACACAGCCCATCATGCTGTTGCTCTCCTTTCCATGAGAGTGCTTTGCTGGCTTATGGTCGGCTTGTCCACCAGAATCTCAAGGTCCTTCTCTGCAAAGCTGTTTCCTTAGGTTGGTTGGCCTCCAGTGTGCACTGGTGGCATTAAGTAGCAGTTACCAAAAGGCTCAATTTCTCTCACTTCCCAATAATAAACTAAAAGTGCCTATAGCAACTATTGGATCATGAAAGTCTATGTTACCCCTGTATACCTTTTCTACCTGCACATATTAAAAAGATATATTAAAAACACTGCCTTACTTTGGGAATTTCTTTACCTTTCACTTTGAAAAAATTGTAACTGAAAATTTCTGACAGAGATGCACTTTCCTGTCGCTCCTAAATGTGTGCAAAGAATGACAGAAAGATGGTGGAAGGACTGGCAGGAGTGACTTATGAGGAGTTGCGGATATCGAAATGCTGCTAGCAGATGAATTTTCCAGCTTCTTGCATTAATTCTTTGAGAACCTTTCCTTTCTCACGCAAGATATGAAAACAGTAAGATAGTTTATGCAAACAATATTCACATCTGGTGTTTTGCTAAGTTCTGTTTATGGTACACTGAGAAAATGTTTTACCGTGGATGTGATAGAACCTAAACCAATCACCCTAGGAGGAGTGTGAACACTGTCCAATTGCTTTATGGAACTAGACTATATAGAAATGATTGTAAAATTAATAAATAATTCATTCTTTTGCTGGATTTGTGTGTTGCCACGTCTCTCCGTTCCTGGCTCTATAGGGACAAGGAGTGACTCAGGGTATGAGGTTTGTTCAGCTTAGACAAGGGGAGACTGAGGGGTGAACACAGTGCTGTCTGCAATTTCCTCATGAGGCAGACCAAGAGGGAGGTGTTGATCACTTCTCTCTGATGTCCAGTGATAGGATGTGAGGGAATGGCTTAAAAATGTGTCAGAGGAAGTTTAGATTGGAATTTAGGAAAAAAGTTCTTTACTGAGAAAATGGTTAAGCACTGGAAAGCTCCCCAGGGAAGTGGTCAAGGCCACAAGCTTGTCAATCTTTAAGAAGCCTTTGGACAATGTTCTTAGATGCATGGTTTAACTTTCAGGTTGCTCTGTGTGAAGTCAGGAGTTAGATTCAATCTTTGTGGGTCCCTTCCAATTCAGGATAACCGATGATTCTATGATCCTAATTCTGTTTATCTATAATTTTATTTTCCCATCTGCGTAGTTGAACTGCATTTTGATTAAACTCACAGAAAGGGTAAGTGGTTTTGTGGCGGAGGGTTGAAAAATTACCAAAGAAGGACCTAGCAATGAGATTTTAGGAGTAAATTTTTGACCTAATACACCTAGGGGAAAAGTCTTCTGAATCAATATAATATGTAATTGTTGCCAGCTTGAGTAATTTTCCTGTGTTTTTCTGATCTTATATGACAACTTTGACATTTACATACTTTAATTATATTGCCCCTTGATGACAAAAGTTCCTAAATTGATCAAGTTAGCTATTATTTTTACTTTAAATGTATTATTATTTTTAATTTTGACCTCGGTTTTATTACGCATTTGTCAACCAGTAATCTAGATAGTAATAGGTTATAAATTGCCTTAAGAATGTACCTTCTTAAGGGAATGTTTACCTGTTTTAATTTGTAATTACATCTGCAACTACTACTTACTTTGTCCTATTGCAATATGGGTAATTAATTCTGATAAAGTAGATAATTTGGAAATACTTAGCAGTACTTAACAAATAATTAATAAAACAAATTGCTTTAAATTTCTTATAAACTACTTCGGACAGCTGTTATCAATGGTAAGCAATATGTATTTCTTTCCATCATATTTTCAAGCTACTGAAACTCTACTGTATTTGACATATGAATTCAAAACATATTGCTTGTCCTAGGCATGCACATAGCTCATTTACTAAAACGAGTTGCAACTAGTTATGATAAAGGTCATCCTCTTGAAATTATGAAGTTTTGTTTTTAAAAGACATTAATATAGTTATATTTTAGAAAAATATGACTATCAGCATCAGTGAAGGAATGTCATACTATCACCTATTCCTACAATGGCCCAAAGATAGGGGAAACACTTGGTTCTACAGAAAATTTACTGAGTACTTTTTATGTTTTTACACTTTTCATGATTTTACTCTTTTCATTCTTCTCTGCAAGAAAACAGTTCAAATGCTTTACAAGGCACTTGTAGATTTAAGTCAAGTTTCCAACTGTCCTAACATGTGGCTACTGCTTTTTAATTTTTTTTCTCTTTGTATGTTTATTTTATTTCCTTATGGACAAATTATGAAGTTACATTTCTAAATTCAAGAGATACTAAAACTGTGTTTGCATTTGAAGGATGAATATGCTCCAGTTTGTAGCATTTACTTTACAGCAGTATTCCTAGCATCAGTGTTAACACTACACTAGCTTGCACAGTATGTGACTAATAAGGAAATTTATTTTGAGACAGCAGTTTCCTCAGTGTGTATCTTTTCATAGACTGATGAACTCACATGTACACACAGTAGAAAACTGCAGCTAAAATCCCAAATGAAATCCAAAACCAGACAAAAGAAAAACCTCTGGCATTTGTTTCTACGTTACAAAAAAAGGATGAAAATCTGCTGTTCATCACACAAAAATAAAGCAGTTAAGAACCCATAATTTCATAATGCAAATGATCCTAATTTCCAGGAAAATATTAATTTATGTGGGATTCTAAAATATTTCTATTTTTGTGAAGTTATGATTTCCTCTCCTCCCAAGTAAACATTACCGAATTTGCTTAGGAACACCTAATGGAAGTCTTTGACTTCTACTGAGGACTGTAAAGACGTAATCTGGATTCTTTGTTCCCAAGCGCAAAAAGCAAACTCTTGAATGCTACCACTTCTTAATAACAAATAAAACAGAGAGAGAGAGATATCTTTTAACAACTTTTGGAGTCTGAGACTACTCTTTTATATGAAAGTTGTCCAAGTACTGGTCTACAGAATAATATTCTTGTAATTTTTCAATAATCAAAACCCCCTTAATTCTTTCTGTGAAAAGTAAAAGGAATTCAGTCAAAGCATTTCTTGAGTGTCAGAATAATCTCTAATATACTGAATACTTGAGTGCAGATGATTTGCAATAAAGGCTACATGAAAAAAATCATATTTTTTATATTTGTATGTGATTATATGTACATTTATTTATATTATATGTATTATTTATATTCATTTTAATATTTCCAAAAAAGTATAAGAAAACTAGAAGCACTAAAATCAATGCTTTTTTAAAAGGAGAATTTTTATTATTTTCTGAACGTATATAGAGTTTCTTGGAAAGTACAGAAGTCCTTTACTTAAACACCTGAAAATCTCAGTGTATCTTTTCCTTTCCTTCAAATGAGATGCTAATTTAGAGAACTGAGGAGGCATAGACTTCTTTGCACTTCTTTGCACTTTCTTCTCTCTCACTTCGACGTTGCATACACTTTCCTTCTTGAATGTGTTCCTATCCTTCACAGGATGACTGCAGCATTCCAGAAGACCTGCCACTGATCACTCCTGAAATTAGGAAGTTATCAACATCCTATTTCTGTATTTTTAAGAAATTCATGGTTGGCATATCCTTTACCCTGAAAAACCTGTTAAGTATGAACTGTTGTTGAACATGTGACCTATTATGTACAGCACTAAGGGAATTACAATGATAAACTATGCTTGTAACTGAGTATGTTTCTTCAGTTATCAGTGTCTGCATTCCAAAGTATATATATTCCACATTTCATTTTTTCTGTATAATTAATGTAGTACTGCCAAAGAAATGTCCCTGTCGAGTACCAGCCAGGCAGAGGGCCTCAGTGTACAAGAGATCCTAAATAATTTTTCTGCTAAAAAAACCCCCAAAAGCTCCTATTAAGGGGAAAGGACCAAGTCAAGCATTAGCAAAGCTCTTATTGTTCAAATAATATTTTAAGTAGGCATGAAAAAGGAATGAATATAAAATTATAATGTGTAGAAGGAAGAATAAGCTTCTTTACCTACATCTCCAACTTAGACTTTCTTATACATGCAGTATAAAAATTATTCTCCATAATTATGCAGTAGACTTTTAGTTTGCTTGAGCATACAATAAGTTTAGATTCAATGAGCTGGAACATCCTGATTCAAGTAATGCAGTTTCTCTAATATAGCACAATAGTTATGTTTTTCCAGTTCTGACAGAGCAATGGAAGACGTCTAACTGTACTGGTATTGGTTCATTTTCCCATAATCCATAATTTAAAAGTGTCAGACAAACTACGTTGAAGAGCAGATTCTATTTCTTTATAGTTACAAACCTATGCAAACAGCTGTATGAGAACTAGAGGATTCCTAAAAAGGCACATGAAAAAGCTAAGTGACCATGCCATTCAAAGAAAAAGAACAAAGATAAAGTGGGGTATCATAGAATATCCTGAACTGGAAAGGATGCACAAGGAAGATCAAAGTCCAAGTCCTGGAATGATCCATCCACAGGCAGGCAAAGACCAGTAGAGGACTTACGATATAAATCCATGTCATGATGTAAACCCATTTTTTTCTGAAATAAATGTAAACATTTGCTTTGACTTTGGCTGCTAATGCCATAAAGCAGTTCACATAGGAATATCTCCAAACTATTACAGACCACTGTTGACTTAAGTCTGCCACTGTGCCAGCAGAAGTTTCTGCTAACATGCATCACAATGTCAAGGCTGGGACTGTAATTTAGAGAGTTCTGGGAAGGCCTCAAGAGGACACAAACCGAAATAATGAAGACACAAACCAAAGTAATGAACACTAGAAGAAAGTGATGACTCTATTCTGTCTCATCAGATATAGGTTTATAATCAAGTTTACATTAGACTCAGAAGTTAGAGAATTCATCCTTCAGTCTGTCGCAGACTCTTCAAATAATAGTGCTGCCTGTAACTTTTCAAACTATTTCTGCATCAATTAACTTCTCTCATTAAATTAAAATACCAAAGGGGACAAGTTAGCTGATATAAAATTTAAGAACCAGAGTAGCCTTTTTCCAGTGATTTATCTGGTACAATAAGAATAAGCTGTTTGTGCTATATCAAGCTCAAGCAAACAGACATTACAAAAATTACAGCTTTGAAGTTTTCTTCCACTACCTTAGCAGGCTGTCTGTTCCAAGAAAAACATAAGTAAAAGAAACCTAAGGTATTTATTAAGATAGTCAGAGAAAAAAGGGAATGTGCAAGTAGAAAACAGGAAGAGTAAGAGGAAAATATTACTTAACCAGGAATATAAAATAACATTCAAAACAGGACTGAGAAAAGATATTACTGTAGGTAAAATGCAATGGAAATTATACTGATGTCAGAGGTAGTCCATTAAGAAGAACAGAACATATTTCAAATGGCTCAAGACATTTAACAAGTCAGTTGATAACAAGAGTTTTGTAAAACAGAAAAAGAATAAATGTGTCTGAAATTCTATGCTGATTTTACTTTCTCATTTGAAGGTTAATATTTTTAATATGACATCAGAAATTTCTTTGATTTGAGTCTGGTAAGTTAAATAAAATGACATAAACTTTGTCTTTTGCATGCATACACTTAAAAAAATGCCGAATAATTAAACAATTAATATAAAAAATATTAAATATCCATGAGATTCCTGACTTTTTTTCTGGTAATGTTTGACATTAAGGCTTCCTAGGCACCTAGCTAAACTAAAGTAGTTGCAATATAACTAGAGCAATTCAGTGCTGTGACATTCTGAGCTTCTGCCTTCTATTTCCATCACCTCTCTTCTCACTCTTTTTGAAACCCATTTCCTCTTCAAAAGAATAAATATATACTTCTTAAAAATATTTGAAAAAGAACATGATCAGGCTTCTCTGTACCCTAATGGTTAGTGTTGCGAGATCAGAGACATTTGTTTTTCAGTTATAATTCTAATTAACGTTCACTGGAAAATATTCCATCACCAAAGAAAGAACAGGTATAACATATTGGTACAGGGACATAAATAAGTGCTCTAAACATGGAGAGAAAAAGGCTTAGAAGTCTAGCATTTCTGTTCCTTTTTGTTGTTCCTTTCCATTCTCTTCTCTACCTATATTTCCAACTCTTGCCCTTCAGTAAAGACAAGTCGGAAGTTACAATTGCACTTTGGGTTGGATTTGATTGCCCAAATGTAAGTACTAGCTACTAGTTTTACTTTGGCAGTAATTGCTACCACCTTATTTTACCTGATGGCATTTACTGGTCCAAGAAAAAAAAAAAAATGTAGCTTGTGTTGTATCTGTCAGCTTTAAGTGGATGTCTGAGCCACCCTTGGATTCATCAAATGATATCAGGTAGATTTATTTAGACAGCTGAACAGTTAATTGATGAGAAAGAGAAGATTATGAAATGGATAACACAGCCAAAACAAGACAGGGCTTATTCTTGGGTACTCGCTACTTCTACAGTAAAACAGATCCTAAAATACGTTGTTTCTACTGGCTCTTTAGCTAGTTTTGTAGGCACATTAAAACACTTTAGAATGCATATGGGTTAAATACAGTTTTATGTGTATTACTACACATTAGTTTGATGTTTTATATTCAGAAATTTAATGAAAAACAAACAAACCAATTGCACAAGGTACTAAGTACCAGAAACCTTTACTGATACGACAACAGCCCAGCAAATGTAGTGGACACGGAGAAGTCTTGATAGAGCACATAATTATATACAGTGGCCTAATCAGCTCTTTCTTGCTAATAACACAACGTAAGGATAAGCCATTTGATAAGCCTAGGATCTGATTCATCTTTAGTCAGTTTAACTTGACAAAGAGTTTTGCTTGAATGGCCAAGAACTGGTTTTACTTCACTTCATTTATTATTTGTTTTATTACTAAGCAATTTTTTATGTATGAACACAGTCCACCACTTGGATTAAGGAACTTCTTTGAGTCTTAAAAATGGCTGTCCTAGGTTACAATGTAAGATGTGCCCAAAAGTATGTATTCTATCACCATCTTCATAAGCTGTTAAAAAACAGGTGGGGCAGTGTTCCCCACCTCCTGCATGACTCATCCCTGATAAACTCTGGGGGTATCTCCTGTTAATGGACCAGCTGTTGAAACCAGGTGGGGCAGTGTTTCTTATCTCTCCCATGACCCATTCTCCCTCCAGGGGGATATCTTCTGTTAATGGGCCCGTCAATGCCGTGCCTCATGCCTCACCATCCCATTGTGAGATGCTCCGCCCAGGAGGAGGAACTGAGCATTCCCATCTGTATATACTTGGAGGTTTGGAACACCAGTGTGAGCCTTTACCTCCTGGATTTCTGGAGGACAAGAGCTACACAGCCACCGCTGGACCTTCTGAGGAAGACCAGACCCCTTTAACAGGATCCCTGCTTCTTCAGAACTATAGCTTCAGGAGACTGCAGGCACTGTTTAATCAGACTGCTACCAACACCCTGACCAACAGGGTGTATTCTGTCAGGTTGTATTCTGACTCTGTCAGTGGTTTTTCTTTTTGTACTATTGCATTTATTTTATTTTTCCTGTTAAATTGTATTTCTGACTTGAAGTCTCTCTCTGGCAATGGCTTATACTGCTTTCAGTACCATTATAAAGCAATTTATTAAGGAATGAAAATTTGAATCAGAAAGCATAATTCCCAAAAGAAATATAATACAAAATAGTAAAATATGCTGTAGATATTATGAATAATATTAATTTTATTCTTTATTTTTTCCCAATGAAGATCCTCATATTGCTGCATTTACAAAATGAAAAAATATTATTTCCTGTAATGTTCTTCCCACTTATAAGACTGCTTTTGTTATAAAAGTTCATTACTGGGGACCATTATTTTCTGTTGCTAAAGTAATATCCGTGTTAGAGGTTAAGAGAAATACATAGCACCCAAAAACATATCTAGCTTTCTTTAAAGTGATTTCATGATTTCAAAAAAAGGGCATGAATTTCAAAATAAAAATCAGGGTCTAGATAGAAAGTAATTGGTGAGTGATCGCTCCCTGCCCTTGTCTGGACCTGTGGGCCTTCGGTTACACTTTCTCTCCCCTGACCAGCTGAGGAGGGGAGTGATAGAGCAGCTTTGGTGGATGCCTGGCATCCAGCCAGGGTCAACTCATCACAAAAATCCTTGCCCAAATATTGGGAATATGTTAAAGGAATACATTGCAGTAGGTAAAAAAACTTGGTAGCTAAAGCAAACACTGTTATAGTTTTAAGATGTAACCATTGTCAGTTAAGGATTGCAGCTGTAAAATTAACCCTCTCTACTAAAATAAAGCCTCCAGAAAGGCAGTCTGGTTCATTATAGGTGCTAAAGATCAGGAGTTTTAAAAAAAAAGCATATGTGTATTGTGTACTCCAGCATTCTAGAGCCCATACGCTGACAGATGGTAACAGTGGCTGCTGGTCTTTGCTGGTAATCTCACTTTATGTTTGTAGCTGTTCTGATAAACAATGAAAGATCATACAAAAATATATTTGATTGTAATACCTAGAAAATATGAATTCTGGGGAGTAAGTTGTGTACTTTTTATTTTAAATTAGATGACCAACTAAATTATTATTTGACTATTGATTGGGGTTTTTTTTCAGAACAGTATTCAAAAGGAGCACATGGAACTCATGTTTTACAATAAAAATCCTTCTTAAAGCAGCAATAGTCATTTAAGTTATTGCTAAGACAAAAAGTAATGTATTGGCATTGCATTCTTTCTAGTCTATCTTTGTTATGCTAATTTTTAAGATGCCCATTTATTTACATTAGATTTTTAAGTTATCCAAAGATGCCAAAGTCCTAATTCTAGACTCACTATAGCACAGTGAATAGAAAAATTTAACAGCAAGTCTACTTAGTGGAGTTCAAATGGTGAAAAAGAATATTGGAACAAAGAGTTTTTTTTAAAACGTCACCTTCAATAAGTCAGGCTGAAATCAGCTGACCCGTAATCTGACATAAGCTTTCAGTTAAGGTACTCTCCTGAGTTACAGAAAGTAAAAGTTTCTGTAGTTTTAGCTAAAAGGTATAAATTCATTTCATGACTTTTCTGTTCTACATTACTGTTTCTCATGGGTGAATGAAAAATGTAGGAGGAATTTTCACCCCATTTTTCAAGTCCTTTCTTTAAGGCTCAATAAGGTGGGTGTCCTCTGAGATTCCTATTGGATTAGACATTGCGTAGAAATAGATGTAGACAGACCTTTAATTGTGTGTTTAGCTATCCAAAATAGTAAATTGAGAGTATTACCCAGGCACTGGCAGCGGCAGCTGAGCGGTGGCCTCTGTGAGGAGGGGCCAGGGTTGCCCTGTGCCACACACAAATGCTCCAGCTGACCCCGAAGGACCCACTTGGGGCACAGCTGAGCTCCTCAGATAAGCTGGTGGCATCTCAATTAAAACATGTTTAAGAAACAGAAAATACCAGAAGCAGATAGAACAGAAACAGAAGAAGCTGAGGGAACCTTGAGGGTGTCAAGGCTATCAGACATTATCATTGAAACTTTTAATTGATTTTGCCCCACTGTAAAATGTAGCTAACTTTCAGTAGGGCTGTTTTGCTGACTGCATGTTTACACTCTGAGCTTCCATGACTGTCAGGGTCAAAACTATATTACCTAATACTGTAAGGTCATTTACGCTTGAGAAATTGTGCAAGCTCCAGCTGAAGAAAATGAGCAAAATGTCACATTGGTCATTCTCCTACACCATCAAAATTAGGTATCTGCATCAATGCCAAATGCATCATATATTTCAATTACCTTTATCGCTGTCCTGTCACATGTCAAGGATACAAATATCCTTACTTCTGGATTGTATATTCCTATTTCTTAACTTATCTCCCTATAGCTGAAAACTCCAAGGTCAGAGCTATAGTGACAGGTAGAATTGTTTATGTGCAATATTAATTAAACTTTTCAGCTGAATAGCCATTAGTTCTGTATGACATCATAGCCCATTCATCATTATTCATTTGTGTTTTACACTTCTGGCAAGATAAAGCAAGCTTAAATCAAAAGCTAACGGCTCTGCGATGAAGTGAATCTATGCTACAGTTTCTTAGATCACTTAAAATCGTGCAGTGGTTTTTAACTCTGCCCAAGCTTTATTGGAGAGAATACTGTTACAAGATTTTTGTTTCTCTTCCTTTCAAGGGTGAAAGAAAAGGCCTTGAAAAGAATGGACAGAATTTATACAGCTTCTAAATTATCTGTGTTATGATAGCCTTGAGTGTCTATATATATATGCATATATATATACTATATACACACACCAGTCATTACAGATTTATAATTGACTATGAAGAAGCTATTTGAGATGAATTCTGAATGTCCTGACCAAAAATCTATTCTATAAGACACATGGTTCTTCATCTACTTCATTTTACCTATGTTACACACCTCATAAAGGTGTCACTTCAGCAGAGACAGAAACATTTAAGTACCCCTCAAACTGGATACTGTGCTGATGTGTTGCTTCCAAAACTCCTCATTGTCGTAGAAAGTATTGAACAGTAATGGTTTTAAGAAGCACAACTAGATTTTAACTCTGTGATGGAACAGTGAAAGTGGTTTAACCTTACATTTGTCTAGCTTTTTATACATTTCATTGTCTTCTAATGAAGTTCTTTGTTCATGCAACTTATATACAACAAGTAAATAGTTGAACTCAAATATTAAAAAATGTTTAAAAACATGCTTTAATTATTAAAAAAAAAAATCTACCTATCAGCAACAAAAATCTTTTGCAAGTCTTGTATCTTTCTGCCAAATACAGAATTTATGATCACCTCTGGCACTAATGGCTGAGGCACACAGCATGTAAAAAACCCTGATCTCTGCTATGATCATTTGATATTTCATATCCTGCTCTTCAGGAATATACTTTAATATGTGAAGCCCTTCCTTTAATTGAAAATCTTTATTTGCTTCAACAGCAGTTATTCTTTATCTTTCCATCTTCACAGAAATGGAAGGCTATTTACTTCTTTGCAGGTTACCAAACAATACTGCTATTCACACAAGAAAAGACTTCATTTTCTGTATTTGCTTTAAGCAACTGAAACTTCTGTTCCTCATTTGTTCTCATGCTGCATGATACTGATTACCTTGCTCCATGACAACTTAAAAATAATTCAGTGACCCAGAAATTATACAGTTTTGAATTGTCTTTAACTGAGTATAATTATCGAAACCCAGCTATTACAGCTGGACAAGTTTCTAGATGCTTATCTAGACAGCCATATTTGGAGTTATAGTCATATAAAACTTCATATATAAGTATGGAAGCATATATTTGGATAAGGTTTTATCCATTTCATCTAGGGAAGAACAGAAATAAGAAATTATTATTCAACATTTTAATTTTGTTCTCACCTCAATTAATATTTTATTGAGTTTTATAAAATAAAAAAAGACTACCTTCCCCATTTGTTCAGTGCCTTTGTATTACTTAAAACTCAAAATGTAGATTAAAATAGATTAACAGTAGCTCCTAGACAAGTCAATTTATTTAGCCAGAAGACTGATAAATTTTGTACTAGCCTCAATTTTTTCCATTTATTTGTTTTATTATACAGCACTTTAGTATTTAGAGAGTAACAGATAAAAGTGGAATTCTAGTATTTCAGGACTACACCTCTTACGGAGACAGCTCAAAACATCTATTTGGTAATACCATTTTTGTGATTATGACCTTTACATGAGTTTCTATATAGAAATGCATATTATCAGTTCTGCATTTAACTGGCAAGGTCTCCAGACTATTTCCAAAAACCGATTACTTACACTAAACCTTTTTGAATAAAATTTGTTTTGCCACATATACTTAAATATTCTTTTTTCTTCTGGCAATATTGCTTTCAGAAGCATCTAAGTCATTCATGTTTCCACCATTTCTAACTTGTAAGCCCAAAAAATCTCACTGTGAGAGAGGAATTCTCAGATGTTATGCCCTATTTGGTAACATGCAGAAAATCAGAGGCAGCAAGGAAATGGACCAGATTGTTTCCAAATATTTGATACAAATCCAAAACCCTTCAAGCCTGAATTTGTTTGGCAGAATAAACAATAGGAGAATAACATTGCCAAGACTCTGCTGTCTATTCCCCTGTGTGCTTAATTATTTTTAGTCATTGATTGCTGTTGGAAATTTTTTTAATTTGGACTTTTCTAGAGCAAATTCACCAAAACAACTGCTTAAGATGTCAGCTTGTGTTACAGAAAGCTGTCGATTTCTAATATTTAAGTCATATTAGGCAAAACCCATCAGTAATGTCCAATTTATCAATTACAAGTGTTATTTTCTTAATCCATGTGAAAATGTAATTGAAAAGGAAAAAACAAAACCCCAAGCCAAATCTATGATAATTTTTTTGCTCCTGGAGTCTTCCAGTGGGGAAATGGACACTCAGATACTCAAGCATTGGTAAATGCTTTCCAGCTAGATTGCAAACTTCGGCATCTCTTCAAGATCCTTTGTTAGATGGACTAATAGAGATGGCAATAGTAGAATTTTTTTTATTTTTAAGTGACCAGAAATTAATACTTAAGACAAAAAAAAAATCCATATTAAACTATAAAGACACATATTTTTGTAGTTACTGTGAGTCTTCAATTTTATTCGTTTTCCTCTTGTGATAGTCTTGATGATATCTACAATGAGAGAAGCTGAAGAAAAGGCGCATTTATTTTTCCTGTTAAATTGCTGCAAGGTAAAAAACAGCACTAACTTTGACCACCAATAGCCAATAAACTTTATGTGAAAACATGAAGCTCTCTGAGGTCCTCAGAATATCCACTGCTCAGGAAAATTTTGAATGAAGCCAGAAGGCAAGTACTTCTTGAACACCTGGCAAGTCTTGCATTACGGAGAACTTCTGGTCCTGCTGCCAACTGTCTCAAATGAGAGTGATGAGTTAGATACAGAACTGTTTATTATATTAAACAGGGAGAAGATCAGATTGTGCTTCAGGTGCTGGTGCAGCCAGTAATGGGAGGTGTGTGATGAAGGAGGAATTATGTCCAACATTCAACAAACGGTTTCATCCTACTTCACTTAACAAGTCACATGGAAGAAAACATTGATTTTAATAAACATCAGTTTTCCTGCCTGTGTTTGACAATGTTCTTCATTCCTTGTGAAGAAACTTGAGGTAAGTCTCCAGGGCCTGATCTGTCGAGTGCTGGCAACTGCGAAAACCCATGCAAATTATACTGGCAAAGCCTGGTTTAGAAGCTCTGGTAGGTGTGGGACCTTATACAGAGTCTGCTGTGGGGTTATGATTACTGTGAAGAACATAAATAGAAGCAGATTAAAAAAAGGAAAAAAAGAGGTTTTGGATACTTCTTCTGAGGGAGTGTATTTCTGCTTAAAACATAGCATGAACCTATGCCTCCAAAGAAGTTTAAAAACAGTGTTATAAGATTTAGATGTTCCAAACAGTCTTCAAAAGAGAATTTGTCTCCTAGTGAGATGTATAAATCTCTTAATGTTTTAATTCCTTCTCCTTAGGAGACAAAAAAAAAAGAAAAAAAGGCTACCACTTATTTTATGTAAAACATTACAGAATATTTCTTCTTAAATCTAAGTACAATTCTTATACTTTCTGGAAATTAAAGATTTCCTGCTGCTTACAAAGTGACAGTAGGAATCAACAAAATTCAGTATTTCCAATCATATCTCTTAGACTTGTCCTTATGCTGTACACAACACCCTAATTTTACCAACAGAAATGTAAGTGTGTTGGCAAAGTGATCTGTAGTAAACAGTTCCGCATATGCATTTAACATTGTGGCCTTTGAAACTTAAGTTCCACTGTTTAGTGGATAGCATATAGGAAATTGTAAATTCTATAATAAAGATACGATATCCTATTTAAAATAATTTACCTTGCAGATAAGTTTAATAGGTGACACTATTGCATGTATTTTTAAAGCTTTAAATATTAAAGCTCTAAATATTTAAATGTTTAGAAATTATATGAGGTTGACATAAAAAGATTTTATTTAATATAAGTCTTTAAGTTTATGAATTCTTTTTCAGGTTTTTAGGCACTGTTTTTTTTACGGACTTGTAGGTCTAGCAGCTGTGCATATGCAGAAAAATGGCACCAATTTGAGAAGCTATTTAATCTTCTGAGTGGAAATAATTATAGATGGATACTGAAAATTATTATATAGAAATTAAAGGTCTGTTAAGTCTTTGGATAGGAGCTGAAGTGTACAAAGAGAAAGCAGATAAAAAGTAGATCAAAAAAAAGCTGATTTATTTAAATTATTATCTCTTCACACTGATTTTTGACATTTTAGTTTCTAGATTGCACAAACTCATACATTCAAAGCATTTCATGATACACAGAAACAAACATTTTGCTGAGACAGACATAGAAGTGATAATTCAAGCAGCAGTGTAAAATGTCAATTTAGACTATAAATGTCTGGACAAATGCTAAGAACAATTCTAAGGTGGATGGCAAGATTTTTCACTCTTTAAGGCAATAGGTATTTTCACAGTGCTTAATAAAGCACACATCTTTTTAAAACTGAGGTAAATATAGATTATGAAAATAATGCTCTTAATTAATCCTTGTTTTGAAAGTGAGGGATATGTCTCTTGCCACCAAACAGGGCTTTAAACAGATTAAGAAAAGCAATAAAACAGGACTCCAAACTACTTAGATCATCATGGTTTTACCCACAATTTGTTAGTTCATTAAGCTTCCTTAAAATAAATTAAAATTTTAGATTCCATATGAAGTTGAGAGGCTTGACAAATCACAGAAGAAAAAAGATATGGCCAACTACAGTTTAAGAAAGACAGTCAAATAAGAAGAAAAAAAAATTATGGATTATGTGTGTTTTTAAAGTAGCTGACTATGTCTTGCTTCTGTCATTTTAGACTCAAGACTTACTGAGTTCTTCAAGATCCTTTTGAACTACCAAAATACATTTCTTTATATATGCCTTGGAATTCCCTGCTTTATCAATACTTATTTATCTGGAGACTACAGACATTGCCCTTATCACTTATAGGTCAAAATACTAATAAATAGTTTAAAAGCAATTTTTAGGCAGCTTTTAAATTGTCATGGAGTATTTTAGTACCAGCTCATTCTACGATAATATAGGAAAAAAAAATATTTAAATGGTGCATTTCCTTTATCTTTCTCTCCTCCTAGAAACTTAATTTATAAATACCAAACTTTCACTCAAAAATTTGCAGCCATGATTCTGTCTTCATTAAAACCAGAACTGCATTCTAAGGCATGATTCAAGATAAGCTCCTATTCATTCCAGCTGAAGACTGAGTGGTCTTTGAAGCAAGATATAAACCACACAGTCCACTGCTTTTGTAAATTTTACTTTGGTAGGCAACATAAATGCATAGAAAATAAAAAAAATTAATATCTTACACTATTAGAAGAGATTCATTACAGAAATTGCAAGGCATCAGAAAAGAAACTTTGTAATGCAACTATGTTTTAAACATTATTTTCATTAGCCACAGTCGTGCAAAGAAAGATGTGTTTCTTTTTTTTTATCCCAATAGGTTTTGCACTGCTGTTTGTCATCGTTTACAATTTGATGGACTTGCCTGAAAGACTTTACTTACTATTTTACAATACCTGCAGAAGTTTCATGAAAGATTAAGTAGTAGTGTAATGGCTACATTATTTTAGCTTTTTACATGTATTTCTTTAAGATTGTAGTGCTTTCTAATGCATTTTTCTTTGCCAGAGGCAATCTAAAATAACTATCCCTTTCTTATCACTTAGAGGCAAATGTAATAGTTTCCTCTAAAGACTTCCTTAAATTATAAATCAGAAGGCTCTTTTATTGTAGTAGATTTTTAGATGAGTAAGTCAGATGGCAGATGTGTTTAAATTTGAGGTACGGAGCTTGCAGTCATATTCTTTACAGAAACAGCTACCTGAAAGGATACAGGATTTAGCTGGGAGATGAGAGCTGAAAAATGCATTGTTATCAAACTGTGTTCCTCTTGGAGGCAATAATTATTCTACCATTACACCAGCGAAGAGACGAGCAGTTCTGACTGGTCTTGACATTCCTGAGTGAGTTTTATTTTCAAAACTTTTGCAGATTGCAGAAAGTAAAGAAATTAGTCTAATATGCATATCTGGATACAGTAGCTGTAAAATCTTAGAACAGAGACAAGACCATCACCATCAAGTTGTAAAATCAGTTATCTCTTTACTGATTTTAAGATAAAAATCTACTAAAATTGAGACAATCAGCATAACTGAATTTTAGTAAAAAATTCAGTCAATTCCATGTGGGTACAGCTCCATACATAGAGTTGGGGGGCTTTTGGTGGTGGTGTTTTGTCTTTTTTGTTGTTTTCATTTGGTTTTGGTACAGCTCCATACATAGAGTTGGGGGGCTTTTGGTGGTGGTGTTTTGTCTTTTTTGTTGTTTTCATTTGGTTTTGGTTGTGTTTTTTTTTTTTTTTTTT
>VZTE01006248.1:140053-180694 GCA_013397775.1 Eulacestoma nigropectus | reverse complement strand
AAAAAAAAAAAACCAAAAAACAGATTATGAAAAGCAAAATGTCAGTCAGAATAATGCTAATTGTGGAGGGTAAAAAAGTGTATTGTAGAAATACTTGAAAGTAGACAAAAAATAAGTGCTTAATTTTGACATTTTCATAGACACTTAATTTTCTTAGAAATACACTCATTTTGAAGTCTACTTTCTCATCTAGAATAAAAATTGTGGGGGGAAAAAAGGATAATACCTATTTTTTATCAGTTATGTAATGAGATATGTCTGGATTGTAGAATATTACATATAACTAATTTTACTAATTGCTTACATTCTTCAAACAATAAGTAATTATTTACTCAATTTATGTCCAAATGCTTTTCAGACATAATTGTGTCTTGTTTTGTTGAGGTTGGTGGAAAGCAATTTCTCAATCAAACCAAAGGAAAATGTACATTTCTGCATGACTACATAAATAAACCTAATGGTTGTGTGTGATGACTAGGCTTACATTCATGCGTTATTTTATTTTTTCCTTTATCCAAGAAATTTAGTTATTAACAACGTGTGTATATTTGCCAGCTAAATCTTTAGAGAATCTGAAGGTGGATGCTTAAAATGCCATCACCACTAGCTCTATAAGCAAGCATGGAGACATGCTTATCAGTATGTTTTTAATGTTGGAATGATTATTTATGATAACAAAGTCTACTGACTCTCTTAGCCATACCGGCAGAAAACATCTGAGCTGGATATTCTAGAATTTGACAGTTACAGCTTCCAGCCTTGTTGTATCTGACATATCAACAAACCTTGCCAACAGTCCTGGATTGTCTACTGATCCATTCTTGGTCTATATGTTTGGCCATGTGGGCAATATGCTTTGTAACATTCAGAAGACCCCACACTGGACTGTGCAATCCCACAGAATATAAAAAGCCTGTGAAAATTACCACTTTTCTGAGCATCATAATGCAATTTCTCAGAAGTCTTAAAAAGCCCAGCTATTGACCCTACATGCTTCACGAGTGTGGAGAGTCCAGTTGGTTGCACTCCCTGCCAGGGCCCTCAGGGCAGCCACAGCTGCTGTGGCCCCTAACCAGTCTCCCCTGGGGGCCACCACCCACATCCCTGTTCCCAGGACCCCTGTTAAAACAAGACAGTTCAGAAACAGGGCTAGGACTGAGCTAGAGTGGGGTCCTGGGCCATGGGCAGGGGTGGAGGAAGATCCAGAGTAGTCTAGGCAAAGTCAGCAAGGCCTGTGCATGCTCCCAGGGAACTGTCACTTGCTTCACAGGCTGATAAAGAAATGTTGTTTGCCTCCTGCTTTCCCTTGCATTTCAGCATAGAATATCTGGCAACCTTAACCTAGCTTTCAACGTTACAAAAATTTATAAATATATAGAGAGGTATGCAGCAGAGATGTAGGAAGCTAAACAAACAAAAAAAAATCTGTTTCTGCCTTCAAAGATCACTATGAAAAGTAATTAACTGATCCAGAGTTAGAATTACAGTTTTCAGGCTTAACTCTGGAGTATTCTGATTTTTTTTCAAGCAGGGTGAGACTCAACTGCAGGATTTCAGCAGCAGTACTTGGCTCAGTATGTTTACTCATTTGCAGATTAAAATGAAAATTTCCTAAACTTCTACTTTTTTGAAGTTTCTACCTCCTACTCCCCTGCTTTAATCTACCCTTGCTCTGATGGTGTAAAAAAAATTATTCTTTGGACATAGAATATCACTATTTCAGTGAAGTGGCAGTAGGACACTCCATTGTGGGCCACAAAGATTTTTAAGAGACTGGAGCATCTGCAAGGGAGGCTAGGGATGCTGACAGTGTTTAATATGGAGAAATTCACAGGGATCTTATGAATGTGTATAATTACCTGATAACATGGAGGTAAAGAAGACAAAGGAGACTGAAAGGTGCCCAGTAAGAGATCAAGAAGAAACTGAAATGCAAGAAATTCCATTTAAGTATCAGGCCGGGGGAAAAAACACAGCTTGAGTGTGGCTGGGCACTGGATCACGTTGCCTGGGAAGGTTGCTCAGCCTGTCCTATTTGAACCTTTTTCAGCAGGGAATAGGACTAGATTATCTCCAGAGATGCGTTTGGACCTCAGCCCTTCTGCAATTCTACTTGCTTATACACGAGCTCTACTAAAGGGAAGACATTTTGTCAATTGAAAAGAAATTTTTGAGTCTAAGTGTAAGGATATGTGAAAGGAGAAAGGGTCTGTTTCCTCCTTCCTTACTAGATCTGGTCAAGGACCTTTTTAATGTAAAAGAGGAAGAGAAGAAGAGAGACGTCAAAACCAAACAAACCAAGTCACAAACATGACCAACAAGTGATAAGGGAAGCAATAAGGAGAACTTAAGGTACTTAGTCACTAATTGATGAGAGCATGTAGAATGTGAGAACACATTTCTGTAAGATTACACAATCAAGGACCTTGTCAAAATGGTATGACAAGAAGGGGAAAATAATAAACAAAATATTCAGAGACACAGAGCTAAAAGACAAACTAAGGGACACAATACCTAGAAACAAACCTGGTGAGGCACATGAACCAATGGACTATCAAGAAACTGCAGGCAGACCCAGAGCTTGCAGGTGATTAAGATGTAAACCTGAGGGTCCAGGTTATTGCAGAAGGTCACTGGGGCAAACTGATGGGGGAATGTGCAGGGGAAGGCCACCAAGTAGGAATAAAGAAAGAGTAGACAGAAAGGGGTATGGAAGGGGTTGGTCACTTGTAAAATCGTGCTGGTCAGTAAGCTTGTCTGACTAAGCCTTGTTCCTTATCTCCGAGTTTATCTTATTTTCTTACTAAATACTTTCTTAATTGTCTTTCTGTATAATCTCAGTCTCTATCCAATGTGCTTTTGAAAACCAATCACTTAAATTTTAAAAAACATACATGCACTTTCAAGGTAAAAAGGTTTTCTCAAAACCTAGTATTTGGACCACAGAGGGTTATCCTTTTAAACAGAATTTATGCTAGATCAGGTATACATTAATCAATCCTTGTCATTTATAATTAGTTGTTATATATAGCTTTTTTGAAATTAAATGCACCCCTTCTGTTTATATGAATATTGTGGGGGGGGGGAGCTCACTTGGCATCAATGAGGAAAATTCAACCCACAACTCTTATAAAGTACCCAGGGAGAGCTTTGCTGTTTCCTTATTACGTTCCATTTGAACTCTATAAAACTCACACAATTCAAAACATAAAATCCTGTGTTATTTATGATTTCTGCAGTTTCACCACTTACAGTCAAGAAATTTATAGGTGAAACTCCATTTCCTAGACTGTTCTTTGTCTAATATTGTTTATGGATTTTATATTCTTTTTCTGACTGAGTTTATCATTTCACTATATAGGACAGCTAAACTCCCTGGAAACCACTGCCCACTTGACTAAGAATAGGTATGTGAAACTGCAGGTTTATTGACATTGTATATGACCAACTGAAATATGAAGTACTTCATCCGCATCCCTAATAAACAAAGTCTGGCTTTCTTTCTTGGGTCTTAAACAATGGTATAGGAGTTTCATTAAAACTTTGTGGTTTCATAGTGACAAAGTATGAAGAATAAAATAAAATGGCTGAACCTAAACTAATGCAGTTTTGCTGCAACCGTAAGGATTGATGGTTCATAAACAACACAAACCAATACAAAAGACAAAGATCTCTGGAACTGATGGTTTCAGCAGTTAAGAGAGCAGAACAGGAGTTCTGAAACTCTCATCAACAGTCCATTTTGTGCTGTATATTTGTCCTTTTCAATTGGCAATGGCACAGATCTCATTTCTGTTTTGTTTTGCAATTGACACCTCATGACAGGTTGAAAGAGTGCATAGTCAGTCAAAATAAAATTGAAATCATTGTGGGAAGTATTTCAGTGGTTTTATTTCTCTACTGAGATATATGCTTTTGTCTTTTACACAATGTATTTATGTTAGTTCCCACTGTTTTTTTCTTTAATTTGTATTTAATTTCTTCCTTCCTCATGCAGCTAGAAAATAAAAATAGACAGCATGCAACCATACACCTCAGGCTGTATCTCAGCTGGTAAAATCTGGAGCATTTACAGATTTCTGGTGGAGACTCTCCTCCTCCATGGCCTTACACCAGTGCTGGACCAAATCCTGCATGCACAGAAATCCACTTTACTTCTGCAAAGGGGAGATAAAAGCACAGGAATTGTGCCAGAGCCAATAAATATTTCATAGGTGAACAAAAGTCCTAGACTTTCTTGGAACTAAGATGTCCACCTAAATCAGATCACTTTCAGTGAACCTTCAGGAAAGGATCTACAGATTAAGACCATAGTTGCAGAAATTCAAACTTAAAGTGTTTTTGTGCCTGGAAAAGAGCAAAATTCTGCAAGCTATTATGGAGTGAAGAATATAGCCATATATCTCTCAAAGTAGAAGAATCAGACTCTACTCTCTGAGCATTCTCTGATTCTCAGTTTCCTTTTTTCTTGCTATAGAATGAATATGCAGCATATTTTTGGTTGTTTTTTAACACCTTTTCCGTTATTTTGGTTCACGTGTTGGCAATAGCAAAGAAATGAGCCTCCAGAAATGTAACTGCCAGCTAACTCATAAAAGAGTTAAAACTACAAAAGCTTCTACTTCTTCAGAATGCAAAAAAAATGGCGAATGATTCACTATTCTGTGCTAAAAAAAAAAAATCACTTTTTTTACTGTACAATTGCTCTTCTCTTACTTCCAGACATGCACCCATCTATTGTTAACCTCTCGAATTCACTCAAATTGGAAAACTGTATGCATCCCAGTAGGAATCAAGATAGATCACCCAAGAAAATCCCTTCCACCCCCCCCCACCCCAATCCCAAAATACAGTTAAACATTTTGACCAAACTACTTTAAAATGAAATTTTAGCACATAAAATTCAACTTCCAAAATGTTTGTCTTCTGTGGATAAATTTTTTTTTGCCACAAAAATACGTGGATGTGCTAACTTCGGAAAGAATTTCAAAGGTCCACAGATTCAAGGATGATACAAACCTTGAAAGATCTGAACAACTCAGTGCATCTCTCTGCACTGACAACAGAGCAAGCCCAGAGCACTTCTAATTTGGGTATTGCATCTGAATCCCTTAATATAAATGCCTGACCTAGCTGTCTCCATATTTTGTGAGTAAAAAATTACATACAGAAGATAATCTAGTCTAACTTCAAAAAGTGTTATAGTAAAAAAANTAACTGAAAAAAGTGGTATAGTAAAAAAAAACCAAAAAAAAAAAAAAAAAAAAAAAAAAAAAGAAAAAAAGAGAAAGATAAATAACAAAATTTTATTTCTTGGAAGTCTATACTATAAATAGAGTAACTTTAAATGTCTGTAATTTTAATGTGCTACTGAAAAGGTTGATTTTTCCATTGTTTCACTGTCAAAACATCTTCATGGTCTTGTATAAATGATACTCAGAATGTATTTTAGGATTTCAGAATTAACCTTAGAATTTTTACTTTTTCTTAATGAACCTGAGAGTCCAAAAATTTCCATATAAAGTAAGTTTATGTAATATGACTTTTATTTTTTAAAAAAGCTTATGTTATAAAACATTTGCTTACCCTGAGCATTACTGCGTTTTTCTTGCCACCGATATTTTAGTATTTCATAAACTTATTTATGTATGTACAAGTATTTAAGTAATTGAAATTCACTTCTTAGAACTAGAAATTTAATCAAGGAGCTGTATGGTTATTAAAAAGGTAACATTGAAATTTACAAAAACATATTTTTTCAAACAAAAAAATTTCTAGGTCCATATGAACTCTTTCACACAACTGTCATAGATAATAGATTAGTGAAGTGTATCGCACAGAATTAATATCAGACTGAACTGCTGCGGGAAGGTGTATGTGTCACATCAGACAAGGCAAACAAGGAAAAATTCAAAGCACAAGGCAACATGTATAAAATCAGTGTAAAATGCAAACTCTGACCTTGGGCAATAATGACTGAGCCACTCCACATCACTTAGTGATGGAAAGAAAATCCTACTTGAAGCTGAATAACTGCAAGGATATTAAACTGAACAGATCCATGAAAGGATGTTGGTAGAGTGATGAAAAGTTTCTTGACCTGGAAAATTGTTACAGTTCTAAATAGCCTGCACTAAAAAAAAAAAAAAAAGACTACTTTAAGTTCTACATAATTCTACATTCTAAAATTATGAGAGAGCAGCGTATTAAAGATTCCTAATTTTTATAATCCATTACACCAACATTAATAATAATCTTCTGTGCATTTTTTCTTTTATTCTACATGTGCTATCCACAAACTTGCATCTCCTCAGCTAACCTACTTGGACAGATGAGAAAAAGAGACATGTATGCCTATAAGAAGTGAGCTGAGAAACTCTGATATTAACCTTGCTCATAACTTGTCCTCTTGTTAACATGTTTTATTTTCTGTCCTTTTTCCTTTGCATTCAAGACTCTTCCACTCAAGCCTGAGGATGCAAATTGTGACACATTTAGAGGTCAGTACATACTGAGTTTTTTTTGTTTGTTAGTACTATCCATCACTAAATAAAACTTAAAATTAATTTGGTAGTTTTCTGCACATTAGAAGAAATAAAACTGAAAGATTTAGCTCTCTTTGTAGTCATTAAAAGGATTTAGGAGTAGACATCATGAAAAGAACTATGACGTTTTATCACCAGACCACAAATGACCTAAATAATCTGCACTTGACCCATAAATCACATCAGTATTTTCTAGATGTAAGTGCCTTAAAGTGAGTGTAAAATATTGATTTTATAATGTGCTTCAAAATTTTATTGCATATTCCACAAATAAAAAGTTTGCAAAAATTCAACATTTTAGAAGTCTTTTTTTCACAGTTTATTGCTCCTTTTCTTTCGAAATGTCTTAATTTTGGGATTCAGCTGCTCAGAATAAAGGAAGAGAAAGGCATTATGCACTAAATAAATGTAAGCGTAAGAAGAAATCACACCCATTTATTTGATTTACATCAGGTAGTGTCTTAGCAGAATAAAAACGCAATTCAGAATTGCATGACCAATAAGTGTTTAAAATATTATTAACTTTTAACCGTAGTAAGATGAAATGCAATATTATTTTATAATAAATTGAAGGCCGACCTATTATGTTTAAAAGCATTATGTGGTTTTTTTTTAGAAGACAGTGCATTTCTAAATTAAAGGTTATTATCTTAATGGTGATTTTCACGTCAGATGAAAAAAATAATCTTGGTGACTGTATTGATTTTCCTGTAAATTATGCATATCTTACAGTAAATATTATGAACCTTTGACCCTCAAAATATTTTATACAGACATCACACTCATTAATATGGGGGAATCATTTAGAAAACAAATATAATCCTGAGTTTTCTATCTTCAGATTTATAGACATCTGAGCTCAAACTTCATCTGCTAGAAATCACTTATTTTACCAACTTCTCAAGAAAAATCATAAGGTATAAGCATAGTTTAACTTCATGGTTTTCCAGTTCAGAATTTGTTCCAAAGGAATGATGCAAAGACTGTTTTCTCCATAAAGCATCTTCAGTCTCAGTATAGAGCTAGAAAAAAATATAGTCCACAGGTACTGAAAAGTGTCAAAATCAGAGAAAAATTAGGCTTTTTAAATTGACTGTGTATGAAGGAACTTCCAGGAGAACTATGGGAGTATAGAGAGTCTTGCCATTTTTGACAGAATCATCCTTCTCTGAAAACAAAAAATTAAGATGACAACTGGTTATTGAACAGCATAATAGACTGCAAAGTCCCTTTTACACATTTTTGTAAGCATATCCATTCATAAATTCTGAATTTAGTGAAGCAAACTATGCCACCTTTCTCTGTGAAAGAGTTCATGAGTTGAAATACGCCAACGTAAAATTAATATGCTGGATTTGAGTTATTGTGTAGTCTAGTGGGTAGCATACTGGATGAGGAAGTGTCTGTAGCAAGGAAGCAACAAAGGTTTTGGAAAGAGTACAGTTTATGGAGGTGAAAAAGCGATTTGCTAGCTCTTTTGGTAAGGAGAAGGACAGGTATTTATCACCACATAACAAAATATTGTAATTTTTTGTATGTTAAAAATACATTACAGGCTAAAGACATAGGCTAATGGTAGCCTCAAGTGATGCCTTAAGAGGCCTCCTAAAAACAGAGACTAGACAGGAGTAAGGGAATAAAGGTAGGTATTTATTTGAAAGGCCTTCAAAGGTACCCCCTGGGGAGCCAGAGGCTATTGCCAAGATGGACCCCAGGTCACGAGCTCTTCACACCTTTATAGGTGTGGTTCATTTGCATATCAGGGTTAATTCTCCAATTAAAGCTTCAGTTAACGATGTAGTTCCCCTCAGCTTGCCCCCCCCTTTAGAGTCTTTGGTTTACACATTTTGGGCCTAAGATGGTCTGAGTGTCCTTGGAGAGCAGGCCTGGAGAGGCTTTGTTATGTCTACCTAGCAGGAGAGAGCAGAAATTAACAGTCTACCAGAAACCTCAGAGGTACACACTAAGCAGTACAGGTCTTACAAAATATAAAAGTTAAAACCTAAGGCATCACAAGGACCTCAAAAAGGAGAAGTAAGAGATCTGCATCTCCACTGAAAAAGAGCTATAACTGTGAAGAGACTTACAGAGTGTATATATACTATTTATAAATTATCCAATCCAGGAAAATTTAAATTTGGGTATTGGGTAGAAGAGCTTCTAATATTAATATAGTATATTATCACAGATAAGGCTATATTCTAAAGATAACCAAAAGGCAGTGCCCTAGGCCAAAATATTCTTATATAGTTTGTTTAATAATGGATCTATTTTATGACTGTTTCTCATGTACATTCCATGAATTAATCGAAGGAAAATTAGCAGTGTATTTGCCAGCTATTCCAAGTGCCATGTATAATTGTAGATGCCCAAGATTAATTCTATCTCTTTACAGAAAGACAAAAGCACAATAAAAAGAGTAAATAGTGAGAAAAAGACCCAACATTATTTTTCCCCAGCAATTTTCCTCACTTGAAAAAAGTTGCTAAAATTATCAGATCATATAATACATTTTATCTGAGAATTCAAACTTTGGCAGTGGTATGTCTGCTTGTCATCATGACAATCAAGATGAGTATTTGTAACATCCCGGAATACTTAAATTCAGAAGTAAAACTGAGGTTCCTTTACTCTAGTTGGAACAAGGAAAAATCCCAACCAGAGGTAAGAGGTAAAAATCACACAAACGTTTACTGGGAAAAACATAGAAAATTAAGGAAATTGGCAAAGGAGTAAATACAACACCAAATTCAATATAAAGCACTTATGACTTAAGTGCATAAGCATTATATAGCATTAATTTAGTATTAACTTAGCATAAACTTAGCCCATTTAACCTAGAAACTTTTAAACCTATGAGATGTTATGTTACCCAAAAATGTTCCATGACAGAGGATTAGGAGAAGAAAGAAAGAGGGAAAAAGACAGAAGAAATATAGAAAGAGACACATATAGCTATCAACTCCTAGGGTTCCAACATGCATGAGATAGGAACTCCCGGGAGCTGGCAGGGGGTCCAGCACATGTGCCTGCCTCATGGGGCCTTGTCTCACCAGAAAGCAAGGCCTGACCTGTCCCCAGCCACACACACAGGAATTGGCTCGAGACATTGACCTAATCCAGTCTCTGACAGTATTAGTCTGTTTGGGCACCACTCTGTCACAGAGTTTGTTTCAGTGTTGGTCAGTGTGTTTAATTGCTATAGATTCTCAGTATTTCTTCTACAACAGGTTACATGGAAAACTGTAAATGACCCCATCTAATAATTAAGTTTTTGTGTTAATTGTTGTGAATGATTAATGGGCAAAATCAGATATGTACCTAGTGCAAATCCACAGAGGTAAAATATGTGGCACAAATTTGGTGTGTCTTGATGTATAAAGCTAGGGACCATAGCAAGAAATATAAGAGATCACGTGGAATACTTTGATTTTATGATTTTTTTTTGGGAACTTTCAGACTCTATTATACTAGGTGTACTTACTCTTTGCTCACAAACATCCTCAGGCAGATATAAAGATTAGGATTCTTTTAATCATTACTATAAATAGTGGAAGACACCAGTGCACTAGATACTGTTCACACCTGTAGTTACATCTAAGACACACATAGAGAATCATAGAATCTTAGAATCATAGAATTCCTGGATTGGAAGAGACCTTAAAGATCATCCACTTCCAAGTCACCTGCAAGGAACAGGGTCACCTTTCACTAGACCAGGTTGCTCAGCGATTCATCCAAACCGGCCTGAAACACTTTCAAGGATGGGTCATCCACAACTCCTCTGAGCAATGTGTTCCAGTGTCTCACCATCTTCATAGTAAAGAATTTTTTTCCTAATATCTAATCTAAACCTACTCTTTTTAGTCTGAAGCCAATTCTCCTTGTCCTGTCACTACACGCTTTTGAAAAAAGCCCTTCTTCAGCTTTCTTGTAGGACTCCTTTAGGTACTGGAAAGCTTCAATTAAGGTCACCCCACAGCCTTCTCTCCTCCAGGCTGAACAATCTCAATTCTCTCAGCCTTTCCTCATAGGAGAGCTGCTTCATCCCTCTGATCTTGGTGCTCCTCCTCTGGACTCACTCCAACAGGTCCATGTCCTTCCTGTGCTGGGACCCCAGAGCTGGATGCAGCACTGCAGGTGGGGTCTTACCAGAGCAGAGCAGAGGGGCAGAATCCCCTCCCTGGCCCTGCTGCCCACAGTGCTCTGGATGCAGTCCAGGACACGTTTGGCTCTCTGGGCTGTGAGTGCACATGGCTGGGTCATGTCCAGCCTCTCATCCACCAGCACCCCCAAGTCCTTCTTGGCAGGGTTGCTCCTGATGTGTTCATCCCCTTCTCTATGTTGATATCAGGGGTTGTCTGGACCCAGGTGCAGCACCTCACACTTGGTTTTGTTAAACTGCGTGACATTCCTATGGGCCCACTTGAGCTTGTCCAGGTCCCTCTGCAAGGCATCCCATCCTTCAGGTGTATCAACTGCACCACTCAGCTTGGTGTCCTCTGCAAATTTGCTGAGAGTTCCCTTGATCCCTTTGTCTTTGTCATTAATGAAGTTATTAAATAACACTGGCCCCCGTATAGACCCCTGAGGGACACCACTTGTCACTGATGTCTGAGCCGTTGACCACTACCCTCTGGATGTGACCATCCAACTGCTTTCTTATCCATCTAACAGTCCACTTACCAATTCCATCTCTCTCCAATTTAGTGATAAGAATATGTCAAAGGCTTTACAGAAGTCTTTACATTTATCTTTACAGAAGATAAATGACATCTGTAGCCCTTCCCCTGCCCAATGTTGAAGTCAGTCTAACACAGAAGACTGCTGTGTTGTTCAGGCAGGAACTTTCCCTTGGTGAAGTCAAGCGTGCTGGCTGTCTTGAATCACCTCCCTGCTCCCTATGTACTTTAGCACAGCTACTAGGAGGAACTGATCTTCCAGGCACATGATCTTCCCAGGCACAGAGGTGAGGCAGACAAGTTCGTAGTTTCCAGGGTCCTCCTTTCTGCCTTTTTAAAGAGAAGTACAAAATTTGCCTTTTTTCCAGTCGCCTCGGACTTCACCTGACTGCTATGACTTAGTAACATATGCACATGTATGAAAGTGGCTGTAAGACTATATATATGAGGGTTTTTGTACCAACAAGTATTTGTACAATTACACAAAAAATTGAGAACATGGTCTATAACCATATAGATTACTGCAATATGTGTGTTCTAAATTAAATTAAGAAACAAATAATCTAATAATCTAAGAATGAAATAATTGCTATATGACACAAGACAATAACATCACAAATAAAAATATAAAGAGTAAGTTCTACATCATTTATTTTAACTGATGGAACACTAGATTTTCATTGTTTGGTATTTGCATGTTAAAATACCATTGTATTTATGGTAGATACTTAAGTTATTACTTGTCTTGCTCCAAGGATCATTGCAAGCAAAAAGTAATACCTTTTTTCTTTTCATGTGAACTCAATATATTATACTGACGCTTATACATGCTGTGCAGCATGCCAATCAAATATGTTTTTTCTACTTACACCAGTTTCTGATTTCTGTATAAATACTCCCAATCACTTTTCCTTTCACTTACAGCATCTTCAGCTGCCAAAAGCTGCAGAGAGTGAGAGAAATCACTTTGTACTCTAGCTTTTTCTCCAATATGTACGTTATAGCAAATCTACTCTCACTTTCAAAAGGGACAGATGCCTGTAAACCATCTCTGGTACAATTTTAAATAAAAAGTGTGAGCTTCAGGCCATGGAGACAGCAATTTATCCCTAATGTCTAATTATTAGCTTGATGAGATATCTTCTGGTACACTCAAAAGCACATGAATCTTTAATGCTTTTGTGCATAACAATATGACTAAGAGAATAGCATAAGCATATAGATATACCTTCATCTCTAGAATAAACAATAAAATATAAATAAATCCTAAATTTGTTTGCATAAATCATATGAATTGGGATGCACCAATGTGGCACTGAGCATTAAAATTCCTAAAGTTAATTTTAAAAACTGAGACAGCAAACTTCACATGATAAAATCTGGATAAATTTAATATAACACAAAAAAAATGCTGACAACAGATACAGATGAAGATAAGAGAATCCATTCTACACTAGATCAGGTTCCTTAGAGTCTTTGTATTTTGTTGCAGGGCAACAAGGGGGAAGAAAATTGCATGATAAAATCAGTGCTACTGACTACTGTTCCCTACTTAAAACATGATTACAGATACAAAAGCCTATAGAATATATCATGTTAAATGTCAGTAAATGTATCACACTCCAAGATTTTATAAACCTTCAATAAAATTCAGTAAGGTAATGTTTTACGTATCGTCTTGAAGGTGTGAAATTCTGTGTTGGCTGTATTCCTCTGTTGGAATTAGAACTGGTTCATGGCACTTTGGCATGGACAGTGGATCAAATGGATACTTGACTATCTCCTCCTCAGCACGGTAAGCAGTCCTAAGTCACCTCTCTTCCCTAGATGCTCAAGCACACGGCTTTCCCCTCCCAAATAATAATAATAAAAAAATATATCATATTACTGCTGTTACATGTATAAGTAGCATGAGAACAGTAGTTTATATTACTACATACAGTGTGATCAGAACCATTCCCTGGCACAGGAAAACAGTCCTGTCCTCTGCTTCTCTGGACAGAAGTACACCTTTTGGTTGCTCTACACACACAAGGAAGCATGTGGTGTCAGGAATATAAGCCTGACAATGTTAACTTCTTCCCTGATACTGTGAAGAGAAAGGCAGGGAGGCCCGTCATGGAACAGCTCCTGTACAAAATAAGAGTCACTGTCTGGATCACTGAGCATAGTCCCTGATATTGAGACACCAAATCTGCCCCTATTTCCATGTATTTATTAATCTCAATATTAGAAGTAAAAACGTTTTTTAGTCTCCATTATTCTTCCTTTATAAGACTCCATTCCAAACTCTTTCAGCACAAATGGCTATGAATTTTCTTTTATTATAAATATACTAATGATCAACATATCCTTATTTGTTACTTATAACTGTATCACCAGCATCCTTTAATTTGGAAGCTATTTTTACCTTTCCCAGAGTTTACAATTAGAATTTTTTTCAGAGTCTCTCTAATATTGTAATATAAGACAACCAGTACTTTTATTATTTCAGAGGCTCTTCCTTGCACTCATGTCCTAAGTTTATTTACCAGAACACCAGAACTATATGTTTGAGTCCAAATAAAGCCTTTCCAAGAAGCTGTATGCAATTCTAAAACTTCTTCCCATACAGAGAGAAAACACTACACTTAATGAAATAATGAGATCCCATTCTATTTTTTTTTTTTTATGGCTCCATAATATGTCACCTTGTATTAGTATTCCACTAGGCAGAACATCATGCTCAACCTACTGTTTTTTTCTCTACAATAATTGTTGTTAAACTCCTTGGGAGACATCAGGATTTAAGCACATTCCCTAAGCACTTTTGTCCAAGTAGACTTCCTGACTAGTACTGAAAAATCACTTCCTGTTTTGACTGAAATACCAATTCTCTATCTGGCCTGCACAGCCTCTCTGGTCACACTCAGTTTTAGTGATATTCTCAGGAACTAAACACTCATTAATTCTAGCCCTTGTAACTGAGGAGAATGTCTCCTTCTTCAGGTAGTAAATGAAGAAGAAGAGAGAAGTAATAGTGAGAAGCAATCCGGAAAAAAAAAAAAAAAACATCGCCAGAAAAAAAGAATGAATTGAGTTTTATTTATCTAGAAAGGAACAAACTTGGAAGATATACAATAACAATGCTATATGCTAAGGGTTGTCCCAAAAATTAATGTTTGCCGTGTCTATGAGGTATAGAACAAAAAGAAATTAGCTAAAATTTAAGAAAAATGAGCTGCATGGCAAGGGAAGCACTGGAATATGAGTGACTCAATTCTATTAAAAATTTAAGAAAAATGAAATGAGCTGCAGGGCAGAGGAAGCACTGGTATATAAGTGGCTGACTACTATTAAAAAACAAGTAAGACAAGCATCTACCAGTGTCATTTTCAGTGTTTAGAAGCAGTAAGCTGAGCTAGAGAAATTTGTGAGGTGTCCCCATGAATTATTTTCTATTTATTTATGATTCTGGAGGCAATCATGCCTGCTGCTTTATTAAGATTTAGTGCACAAGGCTTATAAGTGCATTCATTTATTTGTATTCAAAGTACTTAGCTGAAGATTCTAAAGTCTCTGAGAAAAATTAGATCAATTAACAAATAACATAATAAAATTAAACATTTAAATTGGTGGAATATTAATTAAAATGCCTAACAAATTTTAGGAAATGTGGGTAATCACTGTTTAAAAAAAGAAAGCAAATAGTGGTTTATAACCTGGGCCTGGTTTATTTATTTGTTGCCCTTTAAGTGTAGCTTTCTAGAGAACGAGAATGGTCCATTTCAATGGATGAAATATCAAGCAGGCAAGGTAGAATCTGTTCATGGATGAGATGGAGCTCCTGACAGAGCTGAGACATGAAAAGGAAATATATAGCTGTTGGAAGCAGGGACATGCTACATGGAAGGGATAAAAAGACATTGCCTAATGAAGGCAAAGAAGGTGAAGGGTAACATTAAAGATTTGTTTAGGTAATCTTGACAAGAAGGAAGTTTAGGAGCTCAGTGGGACAAAGGACTTAGTGACAAAGACAGTGGAAAAGGCCTTTTATAAAATGCTTTATTCTTTAATTCTATGATTCAAACTTTCTGAATATATTCAGTAAAGAAAAAAGAACATTTAAATCGGTAAACAAAGTTACAACAGAACACTATTTAAAAAAAATGGGCTGATATAATTAAAATAATCAGTAAGAAAATAAGTATCAGAATTAAAATAAAATAAAATACGGCAGTAGATTTCCACATTAGAGAAAGGTAATAAAATTATCTGTAATGTAAGATTTTATATACAACCATGGAAAAATACAGATTTTTATACAAGAAGTCTTTTAATGCAACCTTCTCCCCAGACCAAACCTAATCTCTTTGTTAGAGCAGGTTACTCAGGGTTTTTTGGAGCCAAATTTTGGAAATCACTAAGGATGTGAACATATCACAGCCTCTCTATGGTACCTCTTCCAGGGCTGAGTAATTTCTAAGGTGAAGATATTTTTCTTCATTACTGCTTGAAATTTTCTTTGTTGCAAATTGTCACCAATTGCAGTCTAACACCTGGTGAACTTCCACCACAACAATGATGCGTTGCTGCCTCACATTTAACTCATTCTCAACCAGAACCCCTGGGCCCTTTTCTTCTCTGAAGATATGCTCTGCAGCCAGTTGTGCCCAGCATATGCAAATATAGGAGGAGTTTTCTTTGCTGAACTTGGAAGGATATGACACACTCTTTCCTCACTGATTTCAAAATATCTGGATGTCACCAAGTAAACTGGAAGTCAAAATGACAGGAAATAACCTTGGACAAAAATGCTATAAAATGTAGCTAAATAACACATCTTGAATGTTGTTCATTAAGTATTGAAGCTTTATTTACATGAAAATGAGAAATCAGAATTTTTTCAATGTTAATAGCACTCATGTGGTTCAAGTAGATAGTCCTTTTTCTACAGGACTGGTAAGATGCAGTACCATGTGCAAGCTCAGTAAATTGCACCAGCATTTTTCCCAATTAGCAAATTAAATCATGTTAAAATAACTGGCAGACTGCCTTTATAATATTTTTTCTGTCTTGGCTTTTTCTCTTTGTAAATGTTTTCAGTGTAATGTTACATTGTTATGTGCCAGCACAGTAGTTCCTTCAATCCTCAATAAGCAGACATATGTTGGCACTTATCCATCTCTAATTTTGTCAGAGTACTTCATTTTCTCTCACAGTGTTCTTCCTGGCACAGATATTTGCCAGCAACTGACAAAAAAACAACTGGAAATGAGAAAAAAAAATTACTTTCAGGGGCAATCCCTGACAGCAGCACTACTTGACTAGGATCCTTGCCAAGATTTTCTCCTCTGCCTGCAGACATCTACATGGAAAATCTGTTGGTTTTGTTGCTGCTGCCATTAATTTCGGGGCCTTAGTTGTCCTTTAAAGAACATCCAATCAAACCAATTTTTTTGTATTAAGGTAGTTAGAAAGGAGCAATATTGCTTCAATCAAAAATGTCCTGACACAATTTCCAAAATTTTGTGCAGATATGCACAAAGGTTTTTGTAAAAATCAAAATTACAGAAAAACATCTACTTTGAAAAGACATAGGATCCATTTATACTGCTTAAGATAAATTATATTCACTAATGTCTATTAAATAAAAAATTACTAGACTGTCCTAGAGACCTGCTCTGTCTTCTCCAACTCTCTCAGCTTTTCTTCCTATGAAAAATAATCCAATCCCCTCAACAGCTTTGTGGCCCTTCACTGAACTCATTCCACATCTCTCTTGTACCAGAAACCCACACATGGACACAGCACTCCAGGTGTATCTCCCAAGTGCTGCTGGCATCTCTTTGGCTAATGCATTCCATGACACTGTAGGCCACTGTTGCCACAGGGATACACTGCTGGCTCATGATTAACTTTTCTTCCACAGTCTCTAGCAGCTTCTCTGCAAAGCTGCTTTCCACAGTTATGCCTCAGCCTGTAATGGTGTGTCTGTTTATTTCTCACCTGAGTCACTTACATTTTCTTCAGCTTCACTGAGAAGTTACTACTATTACTTTATACTAGGAACGGTATATTCTGCAATCATTTTTCTTAGACACTTTTACAGTGTCTGATAACCTGAAAAATTCACCTAAGATGTGAGGCACTGGCAGTTGTTTGAACTATAGGTATTGTATATGTGAAGAATTTTTCAAAATAGCTGTGTTATACTGGAGAATAAATGTCTGGATATACATGATATTCAAGGCATATTTTATGTAGATAAAAATCGTCTACACAGAGTCTGGAGCTAAAAATCAAAACCAGATAAACTAATTTTCAATGGAAAGGAAGATTATAATTTAATGGCTTGCAAAATCTATAGTTTCTCATTGTGACTTTCCTACCAAGAAGATCTGGCCTATAATTATCAAAATTAAGTTATTGTATTTGTACTACTAACAGAATCTCATGGGACTGGAAGGGAAGGATACTACCCAGTGTGCTCTTGAATACTTATGAATTCAATTTTATACATTGTAGGGCATTTTTTAATGCAAATTGCAATATCTCAAGAATTTCCTTTAGAAAGTATCATAATAATACTTACAGCCAGCTGTCTACACGTTACTTATAATGCAGCTCCCTACATGTTTCTACTAACAATCTTTCAGCATATTTCAGGAGTAGTTTTCATCTTCTACAAAAAAGTCAACAATCACTACCTATAAAAAAAGTCTTATTTTGTTACAACTCTGGGAATGTTCCCCAAAACTAGTCGTAGCACAGTAATACACTGAGGAAGAGAAGGAGGGAGGGATTTGATAAAAAAATCAGACAGCTGAATGAAAGTATTGAGAACCAAGGATATCAGATATGTAAACAGCCTATATATTAGCAAATACTTCAAATCACTTCTTCCTGCATAGCAGAAATTGTCAAACACTCAACTTCCCATTAGAGTTGGAGGTAAGATTCAGTAGTGTTAAAACAGTTACACAAAATAGTTAAATGATCTGCTAAATTAGTTACAAGAGATTTCCTCCTTTACTCAAGTTTTTAAAGAAAAACTTTGAGAACATCATGTGTGTTTATATAAAAATTAATATGTGAGTGCTCTAATTATGTAATGACATCACATACTGTTCTGCTTTTCATTTGCATCTCAATATAGAAAAAAAAAACAAGTATGGGAGCTGCATGAGACACATTATACTCTGATAATTCAATAAATGTTATAAATATTGCATGCTAGTATCCTTGAAATTAGCCTTGGTCTTAAAAACTCTTAGTTATTTATTCCTGGTCCAGGCTTGATTCTCTTGAAGACTTTGGAGGGACTTCGGTTTTCTTCTTTTGCATTCAGAGCTCATGGGAATATACTGTAGATTACACAGTAAAATTGTACCTAGATTTATTTAGTTAGTTATTTATTTATTTAAATGATAATGGTTTCGAGCTAAGAGTTTTGGACACTAACTTCTCAGCAGATACAAAAAACTTTAATTAATTAAAAAATGCTGAAGATATCATATGTAGCAAATGTTTCCAGAAGCAAGCATGTAATCTGTAAAGTTCCCAGACAGTTCCTCTCTGCGAGTATTATCTTCATGCATATTTTATCCAAACTTTGTTGATTACAGATCAGACTCCTGAAACAGTTCAAGGTACAGTTATTTGAAGTGTCTCTTTTCTCTTTTAAGTATTATTATCTTATAATAAAACACACCTCTAGCAGTTGTCTTCTTACTAATACATGAGGGTTTTACACATAAGAGGAAATTAGTGTCTTCATCAAAAACTGACAGATAAAGTTAGGATTTTTCACATGAGACATTTCCAAAAATTAATTTAAAACTTTCATCTAATAATCTAGTGTAGTCAATCTATGTTTTTCGAGGCTAGGCAACTTTTATCTTATATTTTAAGTTTTCAGTCTGGAGACAAACAACACTACTTTATCTTTTATAAAGAAAAAGATTGTCATTTTATATCTCTACTGCACATCAGTCTAACCTCAAAGTCTTTCTCTGTTGTTAGTAGTGTACAGCTTTAGAATATGTACATGTCCTCTTAGAAGTTAATTTAATAACAGAAAATGGAGGATAATCATTCATAGCTATAAATAAGCATCTTTTTAAAAAAAAAAGCCTTGAGACATGGTTAATGTAAGTTAAAACTGCAATTTCCACTTTGCAATAAGTAAATCATGAAAGCAAAGTTAATATATTTCTCTTTCATATATATATATTTTTTTTTTAATACTGAGTCAGTTCCTCAGAGTCGTTATCTGAACATTTACTCTTTTTTGTTATTAAAATAGTAACAGCTCTGTGCCAACTCATTTATTTAAAAGATAGATGAAAAAGGTTCATATTTTAAGCACTGTAAAATCGAAGGCTTTTCCCCTCCATTTGGGTAAAGTAAGCAGTCTAGCTAACTAGAACAAAAATTTAGGCACAATATTTTCCTTTGGGTACCAGTTTTGTTTTGGAAAAGCGTGAGTAAAACACTGGATTTTGAAACAGAATATTTAAGGATTTTGTGAGATTAAATATAACAAATAATTTTGTACATATTAAGGGAAACCTCCAAGGCATGAAGGCAATTCCACAGTTGGAAGAATGTGGAAGCTTTACTTTGCTGCAGATCATGTCATCAGTACATTTACTGAGTAAAGGAAAAAACAGTGAAGCTCATTAGGATCCTGCCTTGAACAGAACAAAGGAAGAAAAAGAAAAAAAGAAAACAAAAATAAGAGCTCAAAAGCTGGAAAATCTAAAAATTTTAAGGAAGTGTAAGATCATTTTTAACATTAACAGGAAGGAAAAGAAATAATGCATTCCATTTTCAAACTTCTGGGCAGATTTCTACTGAAATGTTACATTATCAGATACAAATACTCTCTGACATGTTTATCAAAAGCATTCAAATTTCCCCATCAATATAAAAACATTAGAAGGAACAGCCAACACAAGTTTCCTGAAAACAGGTATAAGAATCATAGAATATTTTAGATTGGAAAAGACCTTTAAGATCATCAAGTCCAACTGCTAACTCAGCACTGCCACGTACACCACTAAACCATGTCCCTAAGTGCCACAACTACACATCTTTTAAAAAATACCTCCAGGGATCATGACTTAACAACTTCCCTGGCCAACCTGTTTCAATGCTTGAAAACCATTTTAGTGAAGAAATTTCTCTCAATATTCAATCTACACCTCCCTTGATGCAGGTTGAGGACATTTCCTCTTGTCCTATCACTTGTTACATGGGAGATTCAGTTCACCTTCAAGTCCTAAAACAGCAAGCTTTTACACTATGCTGATATAATACCAGATGTGAATATTATGATGTGGGAAGAAGCAAACCACCAAGGCCTGCTGAGACACCATCTTGACTTATAACAGGAAGCACCAACAGCATAACACATTGCCACAACACTGTTCAGCCTTTGAACTTTCTTTCAATCCTCTGTCCTTAATCTCCACAAGATGTGAAACTCTCCGAAATACCGGTCCTGACGTATGCGAGATATTAAATTTGATATTAATTTTTCATCTAAACTACCAAATTTGGGCCATGCCTCATTATTGCATAATTTATAAGTGGGTCAAATTATTTCAGATAGTCTGATCAATTCAGGTTTTGAAAGCAATGGATTTTTGCTGGTTAATTTTTGCCAATTTTTCCATATTAAGCCCAAGGGGGAGTCTTGGGGTATTTGAGTCGTATCTTCACACGAGAAGATACACCCCATGTCTGCACTTATATACAGGAAATCGCAGAAATAAAGCGAAGCAACCTAACCAGACACTAATAAGCAAAAAGAGATAGAACAACAACAAGGAACACATGGGGGCTCAAACCCACAAGCCTGGATTAACAGGGTGGGAGCTTAACCACTACACCACCCTCAACCCCAGGCCAAAATTTAGCACTGCAGTACTAAAGCTCCATTTTGGAAAGCATCCTTCCCTACTTCTCACAGTGAATAGGAGGGAAACAACAAACCAACAAAACAACTAAAACCCCCTTTGGACTCTCTTGGATCTTTATACACACCACATAAAACTATAACAGATCTCTTAACACCAAACCCAGGTGCTAACAACAAAATACCAGTTTTACTCGCTGTAGCGGGTTTGGTTTGCTAACTGGGTAGAAACACCAATTTAGTGTAGTGGTTTGATCACATCTATTTCACTCTGCGAGATAAGGATTAGAAGAAACGCAAAGCAGGCCTAAAACTTTAAAGAATATAAAGAAGTTTATTACTGACACAGTTAAAAGTAACAAGAAATAAGAAGAAGTTAAAGCAAAACCCTCTTCACTCCAGCACTCCCCAAGCAAAAACCCCTTCCACCCTCCCTCTTCTCCCTCCAGCACTCCCCCCTCCTTTTACCACCTTGCACAAAGGGTAACAATTTTGGTCAGTGTTGCAATCCTTAAAAGTCTCTTTCTTATACTTAGGGAAAAGGGTTACCTTCAGCTATACCGTGGAAGTCCTTCACAACTCAGTAGTCCACCCAGAAACTGTCTACTGAAGTGAAATATCTCTCCCTTGAAAATTCCACAGTATATTCACACTGCGATCATGGGCCATCACATGGGGTTACAAGTCCTTTTAAAGATGAATTCTTCCAGCCCAAACACAAAGGCTCTCTGCTTCCAGTCTCTTTTAAACATGAATTATTCCAGCTTAAACACAAAGGCTCTCTGCTTCTTCACCAACCTCTAAAAGCTGCTTCACAACTACATGGCCTGGCATAGGCATTCTCTTACATCTTCACAGGCTGCAACATGAATTCTCACAGGCATGGATTTTCATCTCCCCATACTTTAAAATGATTTAAAGAGTCCAGTCCTCCGCAGCTGCCAGAAGGGGTTTTAAGATTGGCGCCGGAACGCGTACACCCTTTTCTCCCGCCGCCATCTCAGCGTCGTCTCACGTGACTGACTTTCTCTTTCTCCCTGACCGTGCAGCCTCCATGTTCTTCTCCCTCACGTCTTTCCTCACGGGGTGCGCTGATGTTCAGTTCGGTGCGAGCTGTGCAGGCTGCAAAAAGGAGGCTATGCTGGCTCTCGCTGGGTCTGTGTGGGCTGCATGAAGGGAGACAGGAGGCTCCTCTGGGCTGCATGAATGGGGAGGGGAGGACCCTCCTGATTTTTCCAGCAGCCAAGCTGGATGAATTCAGCTGTGGGGCAGTCCATGGGAAGTTTAGCTGCCTGCAGCTCTGGGGGAAAGGAGAGGGGTGAGGGGGGACAGGCAAGAGCCCGGGCCGGGCCCGGAGGCCACCCGGAGGCTCGGAGGCCCCCCCTTCTCTGTCTGGAGACCAGGAACAAGAGGAAATTCCCACCCTTACACAAGGTTTATATATGCAAAAATCACAAAAGCACATTGGCTTAAAAGCTTGTCAATCAACTCAGTTTCAATCCATTAAACTCGCTCACTCCTGTACCTCTGATTTTGGAGGATTCTTGGGCTCTGATGCCACTTGGACTGTGGCAACTGCCTCCTCAAAGTGCTGGGGTGTCGCAGTGCTCCGACTGCCCAAAGCTAGCTCCAGGTGGTCGGGCTGCTGGACCTTCTCCCTGCACGGGAGCTGCCAGTGGAGACCGTCTGCATCGTGGGAGGGTGGGCGAGCTCTCACACAGNGGGAGGGTTGGCGAGATCTCACACAGTGCTCGCCTAACCCACCGGTGGTAAGGGTGCAGGAGGAGGCAAAGAAGGCAGGAGGAGCTCTTCACAGGGTGCAACAGGGAAGGTTTATTAAGGGAGGTGCACAAAGAAAGACACTGACATGGGGTTTTATACCCTGACACAGTGGGAGGAGCAAACAATAAAGAACCAATCAATACATAGCAAAGGTGCTGTACAAAGGCGGGGAGTAATACAATAAACCAATGAGATAAGGGGTAAGTGGGGAGGATAACTGGGGGCCAATGGGGAACCAAATAACTAAGAAGCCTCTAGAACATAACCATAAATGGGGGAAGAAGGGAGGAGAGGAAAGGGACCAATCAGTGGGAAGGTGTTTGCATAGAGGGGCAAGGCCTTATGGGTTGTCACCCTAACCTAGAGGGCCTGCCCCAAAGTCCCACTAATGGGCCATTTCAGGGGTATTATCCTGCAAGTGCTCAAACAGCCCCAAATGGGGCTGACGCACCGCAACACTGGGGGGGCGAGGGGTAGCTACTGGGTCTTTCTCTCCATCCAGAGGATTTTCCAGAAGTCTCCTTGTCTCATCTGGGTAGCCAGAGCTGATGCCTAAGAGTGGCTACCTGAAAACAGAGGCTAGACAAGATTAAGAGAATAAAAGCGGGTATTTATTGAAGGGCCTTCAACGGTACACCTTGGGCAGTCAAGAAGCTACACCCAAGATGGACCCTGGATCACAGGTTTTTCACACTTTTATAAGTTTGGTTCGTTTGCGTATCAGGGTTAATTCTCCGATTACAATTTCAGGTAATGATGTAATTACCCCAAGTTTTCTCCCCCTCCCCAGAGGCTTAGTTTACATATTTCAGCACCTGGGACAACAAGGTGTCCTTGAGTCCAGGCCCAGAGGGGGTTTGTTATGTCTAACAGTAGCTAACAGGTTATGTGAAGTTTTAGAGATAGACACTAAACCAGTACAGGGTCTGAAAATATAAATGCTAAATCCTAAGGCATCAGATGGAAGTTGGAGTTTTATGGCTCTTGGTGACTGTCTTGGTTTGAGACAAATTTGGAGGAAACATCTCAAAACAACCTATCCTCTAATAGAAGGCATATTTCAGCAGCCTCTCCACAAGTTCAGAAAAAAATTTCTTGGAGGAAAGCAAAAAAAAAAAGCTGTTTATTTAACAAGCAGGGCACACTCAGGCATGGAAAAAATGAATAATGTTAAACAATAAAACATCTCGCTGTGGAGAAAACCTGGTAGATTCAGAGTCCTTTCTGTAGATGTGGCTCTGCTCTCTCTGGAGCTGGGGTACGGCGTGGGCCCCTCCAGGCTGTGGTGTAGGGCTTCTCAGTAATTTTCTGGTGTTGCTGAAGAACATTTCCTCCAGAAGAAGAGGAAAAAGCCACAGTCCCAGGGGAAAAAAACTTTCTTGCCTCAGCTAGCAGGCTAGCTAAAAAGCAAAGAATTTTAATTCCATCTCTCTCCTGAGAAACAGAGCCGAAAGCTGGCTAAAAGCAGTAAGGTGCTCCCTTGGCTTTGCAGCGGTGAGAACGCGGGGGAGGTTGTGAGTCCTCGAACACAAACCGCACTGAAGAATTCGCTCGGCTTTTCCCCCCTGACTTTTTCTTTCTGACCCAGCTTAAAGGCACAGAAAGGCGTAGGATTCATGTCTGGCACAGAGCAGGCGGTAGAGCATACAGCGTCCTAAAGTCACTCCAAGACAGTGACCTAAATATTTTGTTATATGGTTTACTGGGCCCAGAGTAAAGCATCTTTTTATTCAAAGATCATGTACACATATTACATAGGGAGTTGCCCTCTAGGCAACTCCTAGAGTAACATCTACTTTTTCTGCAGGACTCTATTATACAAAATTTTAAAAAATATAATCTCTTTAATATTATACTTTCAGATACTCCAGTGAATTTGTGGCAGTATTAACATTCACAGAGTAATTGTAACTGCAGATGTTCAATAACCCTTCTTTCCATAGTTCTAGATTTGTTATTTTGCTAATCATAATGATACCACAGTTTGTATTTCTTTCTAAATTCAGTTAAGCATCTGCAATATATAAATTAATTGAAAAAAATGGTTTTATATTAAGTCTATGTCATCTTAAATCAGTTTAATACTAACATACTTAAAGAAGCATTATTTCAATTTAATCTTACTTTGCATATGGTACTTTTATATTGTCAATTCTTAAGCTTTCTTCATAAAATAATTCATAAAGAATCTCTCTCATTTTCCAGTATACATAAAATTGGATTATTTTTTCTCATTTGATATTTGTTATAGATTTCCTTTTTAAATAATTCAACACCAGCTTGTATCTAAATGCAGTAAGCTGTTTTTACAGACATTCATATTTTTTTCTTTTCCATTTAAAATATCTGAAAGAGCATTCCAAAGTAATCAGACTTAATGCAGCTAAGTCACCACCCAGCCCCCAAAAGTAGAGTTAGCAAATCATAAAACATTTTTTGCTAGAAGATTAGCTTAAATGCACAGTCACTTTTTTCTATTTCTTTTAATCACTGTGATACAGGTTAAGCTTTTCCCCAGAAACTCTGGAGTCTATTTCTTTCTTCTTTCATGAACAAAATGTCATACATAATGCAATGTCTCTCCTTGTCTAAATAATGAAATGAACCATTTAATAGAACTTTTTATCTTCTGAGAATTCTACAAGTTTCATTTCCTAATAGATTATGAGGTTCACTCTAGCTCTTCCACTAGTGATGCTACCTAATAAACAAAGTATTATCGGTCAGAAGAATGTATCATTAAAAAATAGCATAATTTTCTTCTATTTCCAAAAAATTAAAAATGTTAATTCCTGATGATGGTAGCATTACACCTGTTTCTACAGGTGAAACCAAGCAACAGTCCTAAGTAGCAATTAAGGAAACTGAACTTGCAATATATTTATTTTTTTGTTGATAAAAGAATTCCTAGGACAACACAGATTCCACATCACACACACACAAAAAAAATTTAAAAAAAAATTAAAAAAAAAAAATTTCTGTATTCTTGATGGGTGGAATTCCATTGCATCAGGGAGAAAGTAAGCAGAATTCAAATTACAGAACATTATGAAAATACATTCATCAAAAATGAGGGGAAGCAGTCAATTAGTGGATGGACCAGACTCCTTCGTGTGGACAAGAAGAAATTAAGTAGTTTAATTCACTGCAAAGGAATAATAGAATTAATTGCAAGACTCATCATTTACTAATAACCTAGATCATCTTCTGCCTAGTATCTGGATGCTAGTTTCATGCCATTACCCTGTAGTCACGAACTCTCAATTTCCATGAATATTAAAGTCCCAGTTAAGGATCATATTATAAGAAAAGAAAAAGAGAGAAAAAAAAATCATCAACGTGAAACTTAAGACCTTGATTTTTCACCCAGATCTCTTTGTCTTTATACGTTAAAGACAGATTCAGTCATGCCTCAACATTTACTGCCAAACCCCCTCTTTTTGGACATGTTTACAATATTCAAATCTGCATCAGAGACATTAATTCCTACAGTTCATTAGTGTTTGTTTACAGTAAGTTTGGGCAATATTTGTGCTCTGAAGAAAACTAAAAGTCTCTTTAACCTGTATGGTAAGATATCCAGGGAAATTTCTTTGTTATCCCTCTATCTGTGCACCCTCTGATATGTAATGTGTCCTATTTCATTGATCCAAGGTGCCCTTGTAGAACAACCGCAAACACTTCTTTCAAAGAAATAGTGCCGAGGAAGCAGCAGAACCAAGAGGGGAAATGTCAGAGTATTATTTGACAAAATACTATTAGACTGCTTTGAATGTAGAAAATTATGTTCTGTTGTGCATACCAGAATGACTTTAGTCCAGCTGGCGTCTGAGGGACTTGTAAATTTAGTATTTTTTTTTGATGAATCAGTGTCCCAAAGTCTTTTTTTGGGATATGAGGGTATTTTCTGTAAATGAAACATGACTAACTGTCTTTGCATATGAATATTTGCACTGGTGGCTTGGATTTTTTTTTATTGTTATGTTGGGTATTTTTTAAGTTGGGTTTCAATTGCAGTTTTAAATACCTCCAAGCACTCAGTAATAGATGTGTGAGGGGGTAGTTTTATTTTAATTTTATTTTTATTTTTATTTGTTAAAATTTAACAGGAAGGTAGGAACATTTTCCTCTCTTTAACAACATATTACATTACTTGTGCATGAGTCTTATTTTTTCATTTTATTCTTTCACTGTCAAAATATTAATTTGGATTTATTAAATAACAGAGCATCATAACATTTGCATAGGCAGCAAAAAATTTATCCTTGGCAACTGTAATGAGCATAAATTAAACATAGCTGAAAGCAGATGACGGCTACTTTGTATAATTCCTGTAGCACTTTAAAATGATAATCCAGTTAATCAATGATGAGTTACAACACAAATCTTATAATAACGTGTGACATGTACATTAATAGGTAATTGGAACATTATGATGAATGTTACTACAAAAAATACCATGAATTAATGAAGAGATCTGACCAAATGATGGGTTCTATAGAATAAATAATCTGCTAATCCTTCAATGTCACTAACTACCATGGTGGAATAGTGTCTGTTTCCAAAATTTAGTATTTGTCACTGGTACTGGCAGAATGCAGACTGAGTTAGCCATCATCCAGGTATGCTCCAAACAAAGAATTTGGGGGAAAGGAATATTTATCACAATGTCATAGTACAAGCAGATACCTCCTGCACAAGCAAGTGTGGTAAAAGAATGGCAAGGTCAGTACCAAGCAAGAGTCCTTTCAGGGAGGCAAATATAGTCGCTAGATGTGTTTTTATTTTATTTTAATCAAATTGCTGTTAGACAATTAAATATGGGATAATTTTAGTCTCTCTATTACTCCTTTCTCCTTTACAGAAAATGAAAAGGCAAAAGGAAAAGAGAAAAAAAGAGATTAGGAAAAAAAAAGAAAGAGAAAGAGAAGGGAAAAGAGAAAAGGAAAGGGAAAAGGAGAAAATACTCATTCCCTTTTCATAACAATTTCAAAAGAACTTTATTAAAGAACTTACTGGATTTTACTTCCTTGAGAAAAAAAAGCAAGCAAACAAAAAACTAAACCAAATTTATACCAAATGTTCACTTTATTTCTGATCTGAATTAGGATAAAATAAAACACTAAAATTAGTCTGGATTAAAGTTATAGGAAAACACTGATGAAATTATAGAATTTCAGCTATTTACTGTATCTATCCGTCTTTATTCTGCAATCTTAAAATCCTAAATAATTGCTGAAGAACACATGCTAAATGGTCTTTTCAAATATTCCCAGACCTACAGCTTTCACCTGCAAAACTGACCCAATCTATTCTGGAATTTATGTACTTGGAAAATAATGAGGGAAATATTTGGAAAAGAGGTCTGGTCTTACATTCCTAAAATTTTTTTGTTTAAAGTTGGTGCAAACGTAACCTGCAGTTAAATACAATTACCTTTCTATCATTGCAAAATACAGTCAGAACACTGTTTAACTTAATATTTTCTTTCCTCTTTTATTAGGGCTTTGTGCAAATTAAAATGAACAAATAAAACAAACTGAAATTAATCAATCTAAAAATAAACAAAATAACTGTTATAAATGCCAAGTAAGCATATAGAAATCCTTTTTTTTAATCTCATGAAGAAAGACAAACGTTATTTCTTTAAATTTTTTGCACAAGTCCTAAGTTAAAATAGCATCTTTAGACTATATGTGTGAATATAGCTGTTGCTGGTGAAAAAGATCTTGAGGGTATAACAGTAGCTTTTGACTATGCCTGTGCCACGGAAAAGTAATCTGAAACTGACGTCTGCATCCCTGAGAAGATTATGATATTCTTGTTCACAGGCTTAACTTCACAAATTCATTTATAGGTTTTGATTCTGTGTCTTTAGTATCACCTGTAAAAAATGTATGGGTTTTTTTCTTAAAACATAAAATCAAGTGTTTCTAAATGCTTATTAGGTCCCTCACTCAGGATTTTTTTATCTGTGGTGATTTTTATTTTTTTGGAAGAAAACTTTCTAGTGAGATTAAATATTGTAAACAATCTTTTTCCAAGGAAAAGCTAATGTACACAAGAAAAAATTCTCCTCCAGGAGGATTTAGTACAGCTGACTATAACATGGGATTAAAAAGTCAGCTCTGCTTGGCTCCTTCTGCACCTAATCATTTATACTGCCTAAATTGCAGTTCTCACTTTGGTTCAGTTTTGGAGAAACCAACTAATTCCTGACGCAGAGAAACTGAGGCACTGGAAGGAAAATATGGAAAATCTGGCTTGGATGAATGAAGGTACAGATCCAGACTCTAGTTAAATGTGTCCCTTGGCATGATTAACATAAAATGAAGTAGACATAACTCAAGGAATATATTTTTGGGTTTATTTTTTTCAGTGAAAACTCAAAAAGGAAATTCTTTAAATTGGAGCAGTAGTCCTTTACATGTGTACACTTTACACATTTTTCTCTTTTATTTATATGACAAGAAGCTTAAATACAAACACTACTGACAAAATATGCCAGCTTTTCTCATAAACCTACTGAAATACTGGAAAAATATTGTTAAACAAGATGCTGTCATGCCCCAGCTGCCAGTTTCAGCACATTATTGCTAAGTGGCATGTTAGAGGGCAAATGAGCTATATTAGCCTAATCTCCAAATAGAAGCCCAGAAAAGAGGTTTGGGGTTCTTTGCCCTAATAAAATGTTAAAAGTAAAGATTTCAAAGATTTCCTGTTGTAACTCACCAAAGGGCTGAAACTCAATATATCCTGGATTTGGACAGCTACAGCCAAGTAACTTGTGATTTTATCATTAACTGAAAGAAGTTTCTAAAAAGCATTTCAGAAAGCTGGCAAAAAGCAACAACATTGCAATTAAAATTTTCTCATTTCTGATTCACACTGCATAATTCTGAAAAGCATCACATAAAGCACACTGTACAACACCCTTGTTGTTTACAAACACTGGTTTTTGCTTTGCTTGTTTTTTTATAGGCTGGACAATGTAGAATGCAAATAAACCTCTACAAAATAATAAGGAAAAGTTACAAAAAAATATATCTTTCTCTAGAAATTTTTCTAAAAACAAAAATTATATAAACCCCATGCTTCAAAGACATAAATCCATATACAATTATGAGTATGTGGGATATCTTAAGTATATACAAGAGCAACTGGTCTAGAAAGGCTGAGCTAATGGCTTCTGCAACACTAATCATTAAACTTCTTGAGTGCCTCCCAAAGGGACTTCTTAGTAACAGCCATTAGAGAATTATATACCGAGTTCTTGCAATGTTGTCTAATGATGAGTTATACATATTAATTAATTAGTCAAGGCTTGTAAAGTGCTTTGAAAAGGATAAAGGATAACACACCGGTAAGTGTTAACTGCTATTATGCTGTATTTTTTTGCACTAGCTGTTCCTAAACTGATCTCTGAGGCAATGTAGCTATGGTTTGTTTGAGAACACTGTTGTTTTTCACTCCAGTGCTGTACCGTTCCAGTTTTGCAAATCACTGAATTTAGCACGGTCAGAGTCAGGACCAGACCTGGAATGTCTCTTGCTGTATGGAGTATATTTGCATACGCACACTTGGCTGTGTATGGATGTGCATAGTTCCACTCCTACATTAAACACATGATGAACATCACTAATGCTTTAAAAGCATTGAAATGTCTATGTGTTTGAGAGCATGACTCTGGAGAATAATTCACTGTGGTACCTAGGCCAAAGGTGCCCAAGACCTTGGAACTGTTGAAGTCTTATGCTATGCTTTTTCACAGAGAAGTCAGAACTTGCTCATCCATGTAGTGATGCTTTTTCATTGCTTCCCACGTTCTGAGTCACCACAGCAGGCAACAGCCGGTGATGCCCAGAATTCCACTTGAAAATGACTGCAGGAGATGTGTCTATATTGAACAGCTTATTTTATTAAGAGGGTTTAGTTTACTCCGTACATGATGCCATAACAGTCCAGAAATCATCATTTTCTGCATGTTAAATACTGCTAATTTGTGAATTTCAAAGTGTTTTTCTTTCTCATTTTTAATAGAATTATATACAGAACAAAATGTACCTACAATAACATTCTAAGAAGGTTGATTTTTCTCCTGTAAATTGTAGATTTATTTGATCTGCTTACAGTTGCTAACCTGATCTGATTTAGACACCATCATCCTGTTTTTCAGTTATATTTCTGTTATTCCATCTCCCAGAAGAAGAAAGAGACTATAATTTGTGCCATAATCCTAATCTACATACTTTTGAGTCTAAATTATTTAGAAACACTTTTTATCACCTGTTCTTTTTCCTAGGATACTTTTATTCTCTTAAACTCTTTTTTCCTCTTTGTTTCCCTGAACTTGAATCCTATAACTGCACTAAATGGATTTTTTAAAAATATGCATGTTTTACACACCTGAGTAGAGATTATTTTAACGCAGATTTCTAGACAGGCAGAAATTTGTACTAAACATTAGTGAAATGACAAAAATTTTGTTATCACTCAAAATCAGTTTATCCTACAAAAGAGCAAAAAATAAAATGTACCAGTAGAAGAATATGATTGTAATTAACCACTGTAAAACACTAGAGCGCAGCTGTCACTTTTTACTGAAGTATTAGAGGGGACATTGACAGCATTTAAGTAAATAAATGTTTTTCTCTTTTTTCTATTGTTTTATATTTTATAAAAATAAATACTATGCTCTTCAAAATTACGCAGTTTGTAGAACATGGAATTGTGGAAAAGATTACAGAAAGAATTGACAAAAGCTTTATATTTCAATATCCCTTCTTGCCTTCTCTAACTTCCTTCTTTTTACTTTTCATATGCTGCTCTGGTATAAAAACTACATGCTGGGTTGTCGCAAGACCTATATTCATGTGACAGCATAAGATACAATTTGCTTTTGGAACAGAGGGCAGTAATGGAACTGGGCATGGTCACAATATGTTGCAGATTGCAAAAATCAGGAGAAATTTATAGTCTCTTTTTAAAGAAAGTACTTGCTCATTATTACTTTTGATTTAGGGTAGACCTCAAGTTTCAGTAATCTTATGGGAATTAATCTAAAGCCATTTACTGAACACATGACCATACAAAACATGATTTTTAAGGATAAAGTCGTATGGAGTCCTAGCACTCTGGACTGCAAGAAATCCAGGTAGTTAAAATCAATACGGAAAAGAAGATAACAAGCTGTGTGGAACTAAAAAGGAAACAGTGAAATAGTAAAAACCAAACCAAACCAACAACCCCAAAAACAAAGAAAACCCCTACAAACCCAAACGTGGTTTGTGTTTGTCTAAAAGTTTTATCTTACAAGTGAGATAGAATAACATAATATAACCAAGTTTACCAAAAATGTGAGGCACAGTGAGACATATATAACCTGCAAAGGAATTTAATCTAAACATTGTAAGCCTTTCAAGGAAGAGGCTTTCTGTGAAATGCAAAGAGATTTACATGCAAGCAGGTATCCAAGCAGCCTTAGGACTCCCTTGATACATCCAGAAAAAAAAGCTTACATGAAAAATCAGTAAGAAAAACTTACTGGAGGTCAGGTTGGAGAGATGAATTGACACTTTCCTACTTCCATCCAAATACTTTTTCTTACCTTTAGTCTGGTTAGATTATTTGCCATAATACTTATGCCAGCAAATAATCTAGCGCAGTACATAAAACAAAAATATTCTGTAGCTTGACAACTGCCAATTTAAAATCAAGACAATGGTGGAAAATGGGCAGTAAGACTTGATTTAGATGATCTCATTAACCACAATTCTGATGAGTATGACTAACAAGGTCTCATAAAATGCCATTTTAGTTGTGAATATTTATTTTAATATAGAGCTTTTGTAAGGAAATACACTGTTCCATTTTCTATATTAGAGGAAATTTTTAAGTTTAAAATTCTATTTATCATTGTGCTAATCACTGTACACCTAGGTAGGAGCTGGCCTTCAAGAACAAAAAATGTTGAGTTAAACGCCATTCCATTAAAAAAATACTTTCAAGACAAATATTCTCCATTTTGTTTGGATTTTACTTAGGGGAGAAAAAATGCTGCTTTTAGATTGGCTGTTTGTGTACTTGATGATTGGAAGATAAGAAATACCAAATGTACTGGAAAAAATCAACCAAATGGCCACTCATAGAACAGAAATAAACTAGGTCTCTGCCAAAAGACTCCAGGAAATGCAGGTATACAGAGAAATATGGCTATTTTCAACCACTAACATTCAGAGGATCCTTTGTGCAAGTCTCGTCCCGTCACTACCTGTACATCATCTTCCAGAAATAAAAGCCAATTTTGGAGTGCTCCTACAGATATTTCTTCACAGGAAAGCAACATTACCACTATGAGCTTGTTGCTTTAATACTGTCACTAAAATCTGACTCTAAAGTCTGTGTTACCATGTTCTTCCAGAGGACATTATCGTAACCTCAATAGCAATTAGCTGCTGTTCACCTGCATCAGGTTTCATTGCTTTCCAGAGACGAGAACATTTTCATTGGTGGGTCAGGCCTTATAGGATTAATTTAAGTTTGTCCTGAAATGCTGCAGTTTTTCTCTAGGTAATTAACAAAAAACAAAAAACAAACAAAAACAAAACAAAACAAAACAAAACAAAACAAAACCACTGCTTTTCATGGCTTGCAGCTGGTGGTGAAGGGGCAGGGGCGCTGGANAAAAACAAAAAAAAAAAAAAAAAAAAAAAAAAAAACCAAAAAAAAAAAAAAAACGCAAGAGTGTAAAAAATAGGTTTTAGATTCCAAGGAAAAAAAATGTTACCCGAAAGATGAGTGTTTTATTACACTAGGGTGATCTGCATGCAAGAGTACTTTTTCCGTGCACCCAGTTTTATAATGTATTATTCCTCGTTCAAGTGACACTGCTTTTTCCTGATCCTTGTAATCATGTTTCAACCTCTTGGGAACAGAGACTCATTTATTGTGATTCTTTCCTTGCAGGACTTTTGAATTGCTTGTGGCTTGTTCAGAATGCACTAGCAGAGTTGTCACTGGTTGGAGCACGTATTTTGCTGGCTGTGCATTCTTTACATTGCTACCTACAGACTGATTGATTTGAAAATGCCACAGGCAGTTTTAAAATCCCTTGCTGTGAGTGGCTTTAGCAAGATTTGAGGCTCACGGACTGAAACTTGTGCTGATGCCTATCAGTTCTCAAGCTCCACTACTATTTAGTATTTCTAATTCATGCCCAAAGTCAGCAGGCAATTACACTTGTTGCATGGGACCATATGGTATGAAAGTCACTGTCCACTAAAATCCACCTAATTTGTTCCTGTTTCTTTTCTACAGGAACCTAAAATCTTTTCCATTATTCAAATTGTCACCCCTCCCCTTTTTCCCACTGCCCCCAGCATGGATCAGGCTCTGAGAAATCATCCATGAAGTTCCCTGTTAAGTCCAGTTTCACATTATTTCAGTGAGCTCATTTCTGTCAGTATTGCTTTTGCAAACCTTGGTACTGTGTGGAGAAAATGTCTTCTGCTGCTCCTTTGCCTTGTATGTCTGTGTCGTTTTAGGAGGGTGGGAAATTTCAGATTTTGCTATGTATGAATACTGTTAGCAATGAAATCTGGTTTAGCACGATCTGGCAGCCATATTTTTATTACCCCTATTTACTTTTAACAGTTGTTTCTTAAACATAGTGTGATTGAGTAATATAGCAGAACTTGGTATAGATTTATTACACTGTGTATGTGTACATACATGCACTTGTAATCAAGTGCAAATGACGTTGCTAAGCAAAAAAAAATTCTAAGAATACAATTAATAACCACAGTTAGTGTTAAGGATATACTGGATCATTCTACATTATAATCCATGTATTAGCATGAATTTTTACTATACACCCTAAATTGAAGGACATATTACATTCAGCAGAAGAATTAGTGGTATCGTTGTTGTATAGTGCACCTTTCCAGAGCACCTGTACTCTTGGATTTTGAGTTGAAGTCAGGTTTCTCCAAGAACTTGGAAGCATTTGACCTAAAGGCTTTGCCTCTAAAGCAGTCACCTGCTAAGGATCTTGTTTTCTGAAGGGCCGGCACTAGACCTCAGGACAGCCAGGGGGTCCCAAGCAGATGCAATATTCTCTGATCAGCTTGGAGGAAGCCATCAGGCTTATCAAGAGGCCCTTTTGTCAGCTCCCATCATGAGTTAAAATGCCCTTCTCTTTATTTCAGTGTTAGCTACCAGAAGAACCCTACTGGAGTAAATTTTTCTTTATTAAGTTTTCTCTTTCAGAATATTGTGTGCTGCTACTATAAAGGAAAACAAATTTCAGTTCTACCAAACCTAACCTATTTTGAATACGCAGATTTTTTTACTGAATGATATATCAAAATAAACAAACAAACTAGCTAATTTTGCTCCTTTTTAGCTTTTGCCTTTGTTTCAAGAACAAGGACAGTGAGATCAATTTTACAAATATAGCATGTTAAAATATTAGCTTATTCATTCTATACATTACAGCAAGTTTCATAAATCTAAATTACTGGCAGCTTAATTTCATGGTGCTGAAACATCTGAGTCCTCAGAGGATGTTGAAGGTAAAGCTTAGCAATTTCAATTTGTTCTAAGGTCAAAACACCTATCCCCTCCCAGAAATTAACAAAATAGCTTGTGTAAGTTTTAAATTTTTTTTCCTGTATATATGACTTTTTTCCACTAAGCAGTCATACAGAATATTGATATTAAAAGACTAAAAGGTAAAAAGAATTGTTTAAAAAATTTCAATAATAATTCAGAACTATGACAATCGTGTTAAATGTCATTGTTCTGTGAGCTTTTATCTTTATAATACTTACTTAGAAAGACATTCTTGTGAAGATATGATTAAATAAAAAGATTAAAGGCCAGAGTCACAATTTTTTTGAGTTATGAAAAGTGATTTCAACACTTCCAACTTTCAACACTTTCTGGTTGCAAAGAGAAATATTAGATTGTTAGCCTGAGGTTTTAGTATGTTGACATGAAGTTTATTAAATTTACAAAATTGTAATTAAAAGCAATTCCAGTGTTCTGATGGGTGATAACATGCTTGCATTAGGCTGGTCCATGGAAATGTCCTATCTGTGTGCAAACCGTTTTGTGGTAACCAGGAAACCTTACGATTTTTGCCTCCTAAATCCATATGCTTCTCTATTTTTTTATATATGAGATGACTGCAAGTGCATCAAAGGAAACTCAGGTCCTGTGTAGTCAAATATAGGGAAGCCAAACCAGCAATTCTAGGGATGTTATACCTCATTAAAGATGCAAATTAAAAATACTAACAACATAGAGGTTTGCTTAACCTTTTGTCAGTATGAAAATCTCTAATCTGATCTTTATACAAAATTGGTTGATTTATTACCAGGTTTAACAAAGAAGTCTCTTGAGTCACTAAAACTGAAAGTTCATTGTCAGAGATATTACTTTAGTAGCCTATTTTACGTTTAGTTTCAAATTTGTGTGAAGATTATCAATTACGCTTTGGTATAGAGAAACTAGATATGTTCATAAAAGGTTCTGGACAGGTGTTCTATGGTGGAATCTATTTTTGAGGAGAAAATCCCTAACATATACTAATGTTGATCAAAAGTAGATTGTCTGTGAGGAACTCTATTACTAGTTCATCACAATAACTTCAAAGGGCATATGTTGAACATCGATTCATTTTTTTGGATGCACCTCTTTCCTATTTATCTTACAAGAGTAATGAAAATACCACATTTCCAGAAGAATTCTTTTTTCCACAACAATACTTTCCATAAAAACAGAAACTATTTCTGGGTCATCTGATTCTGTCCCAGACCTTACAATATTTGGCTGAAGATTCGAAATTCTGTTTTGTTCTCTTCGCAGCACTGTCTGCTCTAGGTGAAAGAATGAAAAAAAAGTTTAGATAATGTGCATTCTCCAATGCATGTTTTTAAATTTGTCTACCCATTAAATAAAAAATTCTGTCTCCTATTGCTACAGAAAAGAAAACCACTTGGAAATGTGACTTGCATAAACTGAGATGGACAAAAAATGTTTGCATACTATCTATTTTTCTCAAGTTCCAAGTCAGAATAAGACAAGACTGTAAAACACAAATGTGGGTTTTGATCAAATTTATCTACTGGGTATTGGCTGAAAGACTTTATAAACATAAGTAAAGAACAGAAACTATTGTTTAGTATTTAGTGTGTAGGAGCTCTTTCATTGTTTTTTAAGCTGAACATGTGGCTGAGCCAAGGAAATTTGTCTCTTTATATCTGACACTAACATTCTGTTCCAGTCTCCGTTTCAAGGGACATGAGTAGCAACTGTTGGATATAGGTTTTCCTTCCATTTTTTAACCACACATTTTACTGAATTAACAGACAATTTTTCCTGGTAGTCTGCACTTTTAAAAAGTTGACAAGGAATGCATGATTCTTTTTTCCAAAGTAGCTATTGAATTAAAAAAAAAAAAGAAAATTAATCTCTATATTCAATTCATCATTATTTCTTTGCAGATACAATCCGGTATGGCAGCAACATCTTATATAGAGAAAAAAAAAGGCCGCTCTGCACTTCCTTGGGTCAATCTGTACTGTTTTCATTGGAATTCCACTTATATAACACTGTAATTACTCCAGCCTTGCTGCAGTTCAAGTAACTCAGACAGTACAGTTTGGAATCACTTTGTCACATGCTAAACAGCAGGCAGTAAATCTCTGACAACATAAATTAGTCACTTACTGAAATAAGGAGTAACAAATAATCACCTCAGAGAATACTTGGCAGAATTACCCATTCCTGTGACTATTCCTTACCAACAAACAGTGTACAATAATTCCATCACACGCTGCACATCTCACATAGCTGAAGACATAAGCTTTACAGGCTGAAAGAAGGTAGAGTATCCCTAAGGTTCATCTGTGTTGTATCAGGAGAGACAAAAGCCCCTGACAATGTACTTCTCTCAAAATAAAATTTTAATTTTATTCAAGATTTATGGTATATGTGAGTTTCCTGATGAAAGAATGTTAATTTTTATTTATAAAATTGATTTTCATTTGAACAAATAAAATCATTCACAGAGGCATAATTCTCATTTCTGGTTTTTAGGGGGTGTTTTTTACAGTCTTTTTTACCCTAGATATAATATTGTTGTATTTTATGGTTAAAATCTTCTTTAATTGGATTTCTGGTTCCTCATTCCTAATATTTTAAAATTATTTTATACCTATGTGTTTGCAGAGTAATTTACAGTACACAATCATAAAGTATCCTGGTGTGAAGAATATGACATGTACTGATGCATTTCTGAATGTCATGAAGCTGAACCAATCTCAGCTGTCAAAATTGTTCCATTAGGAAAAGCATAAGTTTGTAAGCATCCATCCAGCACAAACAACATTTTTGACCTCTATATCTTGCAGAATAAAGGAAGTATACCTATTATTATGTGCATTTTAACTGTGCTGCTCTCACCAAGACTGCAACTACATGTCCAGAAGTTGAAGTAATAGAACAGGAAAGAAAAGATCATTCATTTAAAAGAGTAACCAATCTGAAATGCAGCCCACATCTTGGAATAAATCCAGTCTTTGTATAGTGTGTGAATATGTGCAGTCTTGCCTCGTCCCAGTGCGCAGTGTGCACACAATCATAATCCCAAATACAATTTCACTCTCTCCAGTTTGTCCTAGAAAAGAATTTTCATCACCTTTATATCAAGCATATTTTCTTCTAATTTCAGTCTGCATTGAGTAAAACTTCATCACTTTTTTTATAGACCTTTCCTACAACATTCACAGAATATTATCAAGAACATAGAATATGCACTCTTTGCAGTTAAAAATAGCTATGGCACTTATGATAGCAGCAAAACAGTTTCTATTTTGCATGTTAGGGGTGGTGGTGGGGCAAACCTCATGTACCTTACAGATAGCCTAACACCAAACTCCTCAGCAAGTTTGATAAGAAAAATGCTGTGTTCAGTACCTACACAAAGCTTTTTTTTCTATATTACAAAATTTCTTCCTATATAATTGCATGGATTCTGCAATTCCATTACTGATTTTAATTTTCATATTGTTACACTTATCAACAGAGATTTAGCGTTCCACTGTGGAAGGAAAGCTAAGGCTTCCCAACAGTTCAAATTTTAATGAATACTCAGGAAACAATTCTACTATTTGCTCATTTCTGCTTGCTTTTTGGAACTGAGAATATTTTCATTCTTCTGGAATGAAACCATGCTTCAGGTCCCCATTTTAAATTATACAGTCATTATTTTCTGTTTTTTTCAAGTTTAATGTAAACTGGGAATATCCAGGAAAATTGAGTATTTTTTTTAAAAAATCTTAAACAGTTTTTCATTTTATACTTTACCGTTAGTCATTCAAGTGGGCAAAACACTTAGAGTCTCTAAATATTACCTGAAAAAAAATACAGAGGGCAGAAACCAAATCTTTCTTACATGTATATACTGTGCTGGAGCTAAAACAACAAATAAAGCAATTAAACTTCAGATTTTGTATCTCATATCTGTCTTTAAGGACACTGCAGGGAATATTCTTTACTCTGCACCACAGTAGAGGCAAGATTTTACCTTCTAATGGCAATGGAAATTATTTAATTTGACCTGCCCAGAAGGAACTTGAAAAAATTATCGTAAGATCATAGAATCACAGAATTATAGAATGGTTTGGGTTAGACGAGACATTAAAGATAATCTAGTTCCAACCCCCATGCCATAGGCAGTAAAAGTCCTCATGAATTCCAGTTAAATAAGTTTCGAGGATATTTAGGGTAGAAATGACAAGATGTGTCGAAAGTCTTACTCCGTTTTTATGATCTGTGGCAACAGAGCACTAGTTCTCTAGTATAGAAATAAAGGTTAGTTTTGATGCCATTCTTTACCAGCTTCTTATCATAACAGAGCCAAGTAAGTATATAAAAAAATGCAACTACAAACATTTTTTTTTCACTATCACTCTTTTAGCACCGTTAGGAAGGACACTTGACTTAGGGTCAACTGTTTGTATTTGTCCAATAATCTGAAATTCTGTGTGCTCTGCTGAGTCAGGTTAGGAAGCAGTTGCTCTGAGACAGGGGCCATTGTCTTTGATGTTAGTGACATGGGAATGCTTTCAGCAGCTGATGCACATCAAAGTATAATCCAAGTAGAACTGGATTATTTAACTGGAACTATTTGCACAGGGTTGTGAACAGAGACAAAATAGCTTGTAAGTAGTAGACAACCAAAATGTTAAATATAAATAAATCTTTTGTCCAAGGGGTAGTGGTTTGATCACCTGTATTTCACTTTGTGAGATAAGGATTAGAAGAAATGCAAAGCAGGCCTAAAACTTTAAAGAATATGAAGAAGTTTATTACTAACAGAGTTAAAAGTAACAAGAAATAGAAAGAAAGTTAAAGCACAACCCTCTTCTCTCCAGCACTCTCCAAGCAAAAACCCCTTCCCCCCCCCGCCTTTTCTCCCTCCAGCACTCTCTTCTCCTTTTACCACTTCACACAAAAGGTAACAATTTTGGTCAGTGTTGCAGTCTTTAAAAGTCTCTTTCTTATGCTTAGGGAAAAAGGTTCCTTCTGCTGATGCTGCGGACATTTCTTCACAAACTTAGTAGTCCACCCGGAAATTACCTACTGAAGTGAAATCTCTCCCATGAAAATTCCACAGTATATTCACACTGCGATCATGGGCCATCGCATGGGGTTACAAGTC
>VZTE01006248.1:124245-139359 GCA_013397775.1 Eulacestoma nigropectus | reverse complement strand
GGCCGGGCCCAGAGGCCACCCGGGGCTCAGAAGCCCCCCCTTCTCCCTCAGGAGACCGGGAACCAGAGAGGAACTTCCCACCCTTGCACGGGGTTTAAATATGCAAAATTCACAAAAGCGCATTGGCTTAAAAGCTTGTCAATCAACTCAGTTTCAACCCATGACACAAGGACTCACATTATGCAGATCAGTTTGAACTCACAGAGTTATTAGTTAATAATGCCCACTTCCCTGTTCTGTTTGTACCCAAATCAAATTCATCTCTAGCTTTCATTAAGCTAATGACTACATAGCAATGAAATTCGCACAATCTCAGCATGGTCAGAGATCTTCTCACATCACATCACATCACATCACAATGATACCTCAGTTTGTTCTCCTCTTTTGTCTCCACTTCTCTGTTTCCATGGCAGTCCTTTAACACTAGCATAGGATGACTGATTCTTCACGGGACATGAATTAGACATGTATTGACTCAAAAAACCCTTAACTGATATAGAACGGAAAGTCTAAATGAGTCTCCATCCCTTTACACATACTAGAAATATCCACCTATTAAAAATAGTTTACAGTGCTGAGCAGCTAATAAAATACACAAACACAAAAACCAGACAGGGCACTGCCACTTTTCCTGAAGGCAGGAGAGGATGATTGTTGATAGCTTCTTTTTATTTCATGTCCTTGAAGATTCTTTCCTTGCATTTCTTATTTTGAATTTTGCTGTAAAATATAAAGTATACCTCTCAAAGCCCACAAATTAAATATAAAGAAAATTTTTGCTCTAATTTTAAAAGAGGTACATCCATAGCAGCTCCATTATTTTACTTGAAATACAATAACATATGTACTGATAGGGACAAAACTAGACTTTATAGATTCATCACTGCAGAGTATCTACATGGGTTTTACTCTGAAAACAGAAGCCAACTGATGCCATGTCAGGATGGGAGGAAGACTGAGCATTATGGGTCTACAGTTTCTTATAAGACAGTAAGCATAGTGTTCAAATCCGTGATTAATACCTATTTTCAGAATCACTTTTTTTTTTCCCCACAGTGATACAAATAACTGAAAATCATGAGCATAATATTTCAGATGTATTTAGAATGGTTAATGCTGTGGTATTTCTCTTCACATGTATGCTGTTGTAGAGACTCAGATCAGCATAAAAAAGTTTGAAAAACATCTTGTGTAAGAATAGTTGTTATCAGAGTACTGTGCAATGTACTACATATCTTCATTGGCAGTTGAGACAGTAGAAAGTGGAAATACTTCAACACTTTGCAGATTTAAGGTTATTCTATGTCAATGGATGGAATAGCTTAAGCCATTTAGTTTACAAGTCATTGCAATTCACAGTGAAAAGGTTTTCTATTGTAATTCAGAATAAATTACCTGGACAATTGTGCTACCTTGTTAATTGTTTCCCAGCTCACTGGAGATAACCTGATAGTAAGAACTGCTAAGTAAATATTTGGTAAGCAATCTTTTTTCATTACTGAAATTTATAATTATAGTTTTTTCCTCTTTAATAATTGAATCTGTCTAATTGCTCTTCCTTTTAACTTTAATGCTAGGTTTCAAACTGGTGAATGGACAGGAAAGCACTAGCAGAGACATTATTCTAGTGTTGCTTTCCCTTCTATACAACAATTTGAACTCAAGCAATAAAGTTAAATGAAAAAGGCACTATACTAGACTTTCAATTACAGCAGAGGCAGGGAGTCCCAATTATCCCTTTCATTACTGAAATACTTCTCATAGCTACACAGGCAGAATCCCTGCTGCTGCTGCTTCTGCTATTCCTGTTGCTGTTACTGCTGCTCTTAAATTGAAGTGCCCTTGAAAACAGATGAGGTTATAGGTCACTAAATAGAAGTTAAAATTGTGGAAAATGTATATTTAGGGAAAATGAAAGAAAAAAAAACCACAAAAGGCAGCAGGAACACAGAGACATTCAGATCTTCATTGCCCTTATCTCTGCTGCAAAGATATGATTTTTCTCCAGATCTGTAATAATTTGTAGTAGTAGCAATTGTGCCACTAGTTTGTCAGAGCACATGAAATATGAGTGTGAGCCCTATATGTCTTTTAGTAGTACTTATACCCAGAGATATTTTGTACCAAGAATCTACTGACTGAACAATTGGATGGATTCCATCTCTGGTGTACCCACCTTTTACTGTGTTACAAATCACCAAGAAAAAGAATTATTCTGTTATTACTTTGAACATCTTTACATGAAAGATATCGTATCTCGAGAGCAGCTCTTTATTTTCCCTGTCCATTTCACTTTGGAAGAGAATTCCCTTCTACCAAGCACATAAACCTAATCCACAACTTCAAGAGTGGAACAGCAAATCACAAATATTTGCATAGCTTTGAAAGTGGTTTACCTCAGACTTTTGTGAGCTGGAGCAATTCATTCCTTGTCTATCAGCCTCCTGTGTTATTTAGAATTGGCTCCTCTGCAAGAACTAAAGAAAAAAACAGAAAGGGCCCTATTCATATTTTCTTCAGTACAGAAGAAAATCACAACTTATCCTATTAATACAGATGAAGATGAAAAGAACATTAAAACAGTAAGTGACAAGATTCTGTCTCAGGCTGAGCAAAAATTGTCAGTAAAGAACCATATTAAGTTTTTGTAAAAACCCACGAAAACCTGTCTAAGCACAAAAGACAAAAGATTACCTAAGACGAAAGATCCATGCCTCTGAAATAAAATAGCTAAAATGCATTTCAGCAACCTGAAGAAAATGGTTCCTGACACATAACAAGACCAAACATCATCTTCACCTAACAAGAGTCTCAACACTCACTTGTTAAAAGTCATGTTGCAAGGAACATATTGCAAGGAACATAGTGATGTATCATGAAAGAATTGCAACAATGCAGAAGTCTTGCTGAAAATTTCAGTCATGAAGAAAGAGTTGTCCAATCCATAAGATTTTCTGATGAATAAGAAGCATACAAGAAGCATACTTTTACAAATGCTTTTAAAATGTCATACTTGTACAAGGAAACAATAAAAGCAAAGCCTTCTGAAATTCCTCAGAAACCTCATTTTTGCTTCCTTCTTCCAGTCTTAGATCATAGGAAGTCAATTACTTACGTAAAGGTGGGGTTTTCTGTGTATTTTCTGGTCTGGTTGGGGATTTGGGATTTTTGGGGGGAAAGGAGGGGTAGCGCTTAGATTCTTTTCTCTTATTTGACAAAATAATATCATATATAATTATGGGTGTAATTTGCTTTTTTAGACACTGACTGCACAAACAGAATCACATGTGATGATATGAACCCCCCTTATTTTTATTCATGCTAGAACTTATTGGGATCTCATTAAAATTATCAGACACACTTAGGGGAAGTCTAGAATGTCAATGACTTTCTAATGATAGTTCCATAATAGCATCTATTACTGTGAGAAATGTATGAGCCTTTCCTGACTCTTATCACTTCAAGATATTGGAGCCTCAGAAGCTCTCCACTCTGTCTCTGAGAAGAACAGTCTTTCTGAACCCTAAAACCCTTTCTTTATATCCTAACAATTTACACTCTTGCTGAACTCTTATTACTCTGTAGTGGAGCAAAAGATACACTTTCTGTCACTGTGATACTGTCTGATCCCAACATTTTCTGTGACAAAATAACTGGCAATCATCACAAACATAGAAGGAGAGAGTATTCAGACCAACCACAAAATCTGCAGCTTTACTTCTTATACAACTAATCATATATTGCCTATCCCTGGAAAACTATTCTTATGTGCAATCGAAATAACTACATAATCACACTTTGTACAGGTTTTATGACAAATTGAAAATTATTTCTGCTCTATTATGGTCTCTTCCTCAAATCCCTCCCATTCAGTGCTGTCAAATTCTAGCTTTAAGTACAATGACTATTAAAGATCATTTGTTCTATCTTCCTTTTCCTCTCCTGACAGAGGGAGAAACATTAGAACCTTTCTCTGGAAAGCTTTAAATTGTGCAGGTTTTGTAGTGGCACCTGTACTGCTGCTCTCTGTATCTCAAAAAGGCTTTCATGGAGACAGAATAAGCACAAAGAGGGCAGCTGACATGACAAAGGGCTTCTCACCTCCTCCAACAGAGAAATGAAAACAACTGTGCACCTCTCTATTTGTAAAGAAGAATGAGGTGAGATCATGGTTTCAAATTCATTAATGAAATGGTAAGGTGAACATGGAACAGTTAGCCACCTAATTCTCTGATCCTAGAATTAGAGAATATCCATTGAGACAACCAGGAGATCCACTTAAAATAGGTGAAAGAATATATTTCTTTGCACAGTGGGCAGAAATTTTCTGGAATCTCTTTCTAGGGGAGATTGTGGAGGTAGATGGAATCAGCTGCTTCAAAGAAGGGATTGAAAAAAATCAGAAATAGGCTTGTAAACTAGATGATGAAGAGAGCAGTCAGGATCATTAATCCAATGACTGTGGAGGAGCATGAGAAAATGAATATCAGGTATTGGTCAGATATGTGTGCCTTCCTTAAGTATTACCTTACTGACACTGAACTTGGTGAACCATTTGATCTGATCTAGAAAAGCTTTTTTTATGTTCTCATACCATTTCAACATGCTAAGATGAGGCTTATTCTTAGTCATGCTAAAGGGATCAATTTCAGCTTCTGCTCAAATATTTCTCTGACTTTTATCTGCAAAACAAGCATCCCCAATCAAAACTAAGGACACTAGCAATCAGCTGGGAACCAAATATGTTTCTAACTTAGGCAATGATTTGGTAAGTGAAATAATGAATAGAAACAAACTTTCCAGGCTCTTGGTATTCAAGTCTTCCTATGAATAATTCAGGAAGAAATCATATGATAAATGTAAGAAGTGGCTGCATTTTTTTTCATTATTGAAACATTCACTTTTGTAATTCCTGCTGTTTAAGACATTCCACATTTTTAAGAGTTTAAAGAACATTTGTGGATGTATTTCCTTATAGACTAAGGGGTAAACCATAGATAGAAAGACAGAGAGAATCATTAATGTGGGCACATTAAAATATCTTTCTTCATTTAAAAGCCAAAAAAAACAGAAATGAAAAAAAAAATATTCTAGACCGCAGATTAGAAAATACAGCAAACTGCTATGTATGCTGAGAATTTATTTCTGATCATCATAGATACGTTTACTAAATTTATTGAATATATTTACTACTTTTATGTTAAATACAAAGGTAACCTGAAAAATAAGACCATCATTGTATTGTTGCTTCTATGAAAATTAATTGAGGTTACAAAAATTTAAAGAAAACCCCCAACCTAAGAATCCTTTCCCAAATAAATCCCTCATCCTTCACCACATCTAGTCTACCACTCTTTGGAACATTTTTCTAGAGAATCAGTCTCCTTTTCTGAAGGTCTGAAGAGTGTTATTGTCCCCACCGTGTATTTTAGAAGCATTGATCTCTGTAGCCCATGCTGACTTTGCTTTCCATCTAATTACTTATTCTCTCTTTTGCCTTTCCTCTAGAATCTTAAGTTATCCCAAGTTTTTCCACCTCCATAGCTGTTACCTACCACATTGAGTCACTGCAGAGCTGGAGAAAGATGCAAATAAGTCTTTGTGCCAGCTGCCTCTTATCAGCTCAGCCAAAGTAAGGCTGAATGCCAGAAAAACAAGAAACAGGAGGCAGGCAGGATAAAAGACTGGAACTATGGGCAGAATACTAAATACCTGCAGCCAAGAATGTAGAGAAAAACTACTTCTGCCCACACTACCTTCATTTTTCTTATCCCATTTTCTCATAGCTATTTGTATTATTATCTAATGAATGGTGATAAATCAAGAATTGATGCTGCTCTGTAACACTGCAGGATCCAAGTGATTAATTGCTTTTATTCTGTTCTTTTTCTGCAACCCATAGGTCAGGAAAGAAAATATTAGAATTTGTGATGAAGGACAAAAAGAAACCTTGTTATATTATGCAAAAGAAAACCAATAGGTGGAAGTTCAAGTACTTCAGTATCAATGCAATGATATAGACATCCTTCCACCCTTTTGCTGCCTTTCCAGTGTCCATGTCCGTGGACAGAATTTGCTCTTAATTCTGAACAAACCTGAAATCAAGTTCAATTAAAACTTGAATGAATCTCAGGTTTTCTCTAGCTCCTAACCTCAGATCTCTGCTAATCAGGGACAAAGAGGCCCTACAAGCTAAGACTTTTTCTGCTGCTCATAAGAGCAATGATCCATAACATCCAGTTACATTGCAAGGATCCATTCTTGTAGCTAACAACTCCATTTCACCAGAAATTTTATTGTATGATCTTTCTCTGCACTTCTTTTTCCCTGCATGAAACTCCTAATGCTGACAGTGGTTCACACCACTCATAGCATTCAGCTGTTCACAAGAAACCCAATGGAAAAGACAAGACTTCATCTGCAGCCTTGTATCAATATATGCCAGGCTTATACCTAGGCCTGCTACAGAAGACACATGGAATATGCATTTATGTGAATGAAAGCAGAAGTTATTAAAAGTGGGTTTGTGTATTAGTGAGAACATATTTCAAGGCATAATTCACTGGTTATCTTCTTTTTTTTGCACAAAGCAGAATTTAAATAAATGTCCCGGTTTGGAGACAAATTTGGAGGAACGTCCAAATTTGAACGTTCTCTGATAGAAGGCAGGTTACAGCCACCCCTCCCCCACCAGGTTCGGGAAAGAAATATTTCCTCGGAGGAAAGTGAAAGAGGAATAAAAACTATTTATCTAACAAACACACAGGAAAAGAACAATAATGCTAAATAATAAAACCTCTCGCTGGGGAGAGGAAACCTGGGAAGATTTTAGAGTCCTTCCTTGGGTGTGGTCTCTCTCTCTGTCCTCTTCGGAGCGGGGTCGGCCTGGGCCCCCCACCAGGGCCTTGGTGGGAAGCCCTCCTGATGTGTTCTGATGTTGCTGAAACAGTCCAGAAGAGAAGAAGGGGACAAAAAACCAAAAAAACGAAGTCCCAGAACAAAGTTTAACTCTCCGTCTCTCTCTGAAGAAACAGAGCCAAAAAAAACTGACTGAAGAAACAAGAAGGGTTCTTCCTCTGCCCCGCCACAGCAGCAGCTATCTCCCTGCAGCCGCCGAGTGCAGGAAAAAAAAGTAGTGACCTTGAAACACAGAACTGTTTTGAAAAAGTTTGTCTGGCTTTTTCTTTCTCTCCCCTCTCAGGTTCAGTTTAAAGGCACAGAGAGGCACAAAATTCATGCCTGGACGATATGGGATACAACATCATAAAGTCACCCCAAGACAACAAAGAAGGATATATCAACAAATTTTGTACAAAAGTATACTAGACTACAATAAATGTGCATTTGTTATGTAAAATGAAAGCATTGCAAGAGATTCTTCTGAACAGCTTTATGTCAATAGAGTTCTGATGCCTGTCTCACAGCTGTCAGAACAGCAGGATTGTCCAACTCTCACACACACACACATTCTTTGTGGCATGGTGTGCTTTAAAGGAATTGTGGAGGCAAGCACACATGACTAGGTGTACAAAGTGGGAAAGAGTAATGGAGTCAGAGTGACAACAATTATTCTTTGATGAATCCTTGTTAATTTAAGATGCATTGCATCCTAGCCATCTGCATTTTAGAAGAAAATCAGAAATGTGTTGCATATTTCCCAAGGCAGGTAAAAGATTGAGTTCAGCTTTGCCTAGCTGATGTACTGAAATTCACAGCAGTGCTGACAGGGATAAATGCTCTGCCTGGAAAATGGCAGACCACACAGAGATGTATTTGTCATTAAAATTACCCAACTGATCATTTGTTAAATATGAAGTGTGCCCACCTACTTCTAAATATCAGCAACATATTTGATGAAAAATGGAAATGTGGCTGTTTTTGTGTCAGTCTTACATTTGCCATAGAGATTAGCACCATAAAAACAAGTATCCTTTGCAGGGTTCATTGTCAGTAATTTAACATATGGCACCTAAAATTCTAGAAAACTGGTGAAACATGATTAAAGTTATAAAACTAGTAAAATTATTTTCTGAAAGAGTAGTTTTAATTCTCTTCCAAAATAATAAACATATTTTTATATGTCCTTACATAGTTGTTTATTAAATTAAAAACACAGTGTGTGTGAAAATTTAATGGAGTGAATATTTTTTTTCCCTGCTTGGTAATGATTCATCATCAAGATCTAATAGAACACAACTTTCATCTCTCCCAGGAGATTCCACACACTTTACACTTGCAAATATCAGCATATTAAACTATTCAATTGCGCAGGATTGCAGGCTATGGTGTTTAGGAACAAAAGGATTCGTGCCAGTCGTGACATGAGGATTTACTATATCACTTTCATAAGATGTAGTAAAAAATCTTCAAGAAGAGTAAAATGAGAGTAAAGGAACTTCTGTCTCCCCTGCTTCCAGAGGCAAAAAAAAAATCTCTTTCTTCATTTTCCAAACAATAAAATACAAAAGCAAGATATTTTTGTCGTACATCACAGAATTCTTACCCTGGTGGCTTTCAGTTATTTCTGAGATTTTCTGATCATGGAATATTATGGATAGAGGAATACTACACACAGTCTCTCCTAGTGTGTAGTTGCTGTTGTAGATGAAAATTCAACAGCACTTTCATACTATTTCCTCTTTCAGAGAACCCTCTCATCCTCAGCATCAATTCTGATATTTTCTGTTCCTGCCATATACCTGACACCCATCTTGTGAACCTGCCTGCATCTTTTGTCAAGAGTTTCTGTAATGGGAAAATATTCAGTGAAGTAGATGGCTGGGTTTTCTGGGGTTTTCAAAACTCTTGAGATCCCCTTGCCCAGTGTAAATACAATGGAATAGGATCAGGTTTTCCACTCAATCTTCAGCTTCAAAAACCAGTTTAAAAGTAATACTAAATTGTGACCTGCCCATCTGCAGTAAGCTTACAGTAACTTTAATATGTGAGATTGCTCTGGAGTGCTGGGAGCAAGCCCCACTTTGGTGGCTCTAGCCTCTGGTCCTCTAAATATGAAAACTGATGGAAAGGTAGAAACAGAGCTAAACATAGTCTGCTTTTGCACGTAGCTCCATAAAGTCTGTTAGTTTCAATGAAATGGAAGTTAAATATCACTAGGGGAGTACAGTCTAATCATTAGAATGGTCTTAGCTTTTAAAAATGCACATTCCTCCCCACAGAGTTTATTTAAACAAAAATATAATAATTCTCAGCTTTTTTGTAAAATAAAGAAACAGTTGTAGTGGGTCACTCACAGGGTCACAAGTCCTGCCAGCAAACCTGTTCCAGCATGGGCTCCTCTCTCCATGGGTCTGCAGGTCCCTGCAGGACCCTGCCCCAGAACAGGCTTCCCAGGGGTTCACAGCCTCCTCTAAGGCATCCACCTATTCTGGCATGGGTCTCCTCCATGGGCCGCAGGGCAATCTCAGCTCCAGTGCCTGAAGCAGCTCGTCGCCTCCTTCTGCCCTGACCTTGGTGCCTGCAGAATTGTTCCTCTCACATATTCTCACTCAACGCTCCTCTGGCTGCAATTACACCTGTGCAATAACTTTTTCTCCTTTTTAAATACATTATCGCAGAGGTGCTATGACCATTTCTGATTGGCCCAGCCTCGGGCAGCAGCAGGTCCATCTTGGAGCCATTTGGCATTGGCTCTGCTGAACATGGGAGAAGCTTCTGGCAGCTTCTCACTGAAGCCACCCCTCTAATCAAAATCTGGCCACATAAGCCCAACACAAGAGCGAACTGGTGCAAGATATTCATATAATCTTGGAAAATTATTATCTTCTGCATTTAAAATTACATCTTTTGCTTTTACCTCTTTCTTGACAATATGAATAAACCAATGTGACAGTACGGTAATTTTAAGGACAATGTTCATTGTGGCAATTTTTACAAAATGGTAAAAGCAAGATGACTTTGCAACTATATAACTGAATGTATTTATTATATTCAATATATTTAAACAGAGAATTAGAGTTTATTATGATTATAATTTTTGGACAATCATTCTTCCTGGTTCCCATTTCTACTTCCCAAACAGAAATTACTTTTGAAATGAGCATTTAGGGGACCTTTTAGTTACATTTCTACAAGATGAAGCCCTGATAATTACAAAACTACTTGCATTGTAGTAATTATTTTAGTATTAACAGCAAAATATTTGACTTAGTATTCATTCATACAACTTGTTTTAATGGTACATTATGAATATCAAATGGAAATTTAAATAATTTCCTTAAATAATGATTCTACAAATTGTTTATCTTCTTAAATTAAACCATGAAAGCCAAGACATTGAGAAATCTTTACATCCCGCAATCACCATTAGGAAACTGATGTATCAGGAAAGATTAATTTCTTATAGCATATAGGTATAGTCAACTTGTCTAGCTTTTCCCATGATGCTTTCCCTATACTACCTTCTTGGTTTTGGAGTAAAATACACTATAACATGGCTGTCAACCTTGCCTTGCCAACAGCTGTTGCCCATCTTGCTGCCTCCTTTTCAACATTATATGGCATTTAAAATAAATGAAAATCTATCAGTGTCTTTAACGACATTGTTATGGATTCTAATGATTAAAAAAAAAAAGCAAAAGCAACAGAAATCAAAAGCAAAAAGGAAAACTAAAATAAAACACGTAATTGTTGAATTTCAAACATCCATCTGTAGAGTATCTGTGTAGCTCTCAATCTTTTCTTTTATTTGACATGTAAGTTGATTAGAAGAGATCTGCAGATGCAAATGTTTCTCATATGAGTAATACAGGAATGACACCCAGCTATCTGGTGTTTTTTTCTATTACTGAAAAGTTTGCTGCTTAATTCCATTCAATCTTGAAAGAAACATGAATTCAAAATAAGGGAATATATATTTTACTAAAATTAACAAAATGTAGTTATTCGTTAAGAGGGAAAAAATTACAAAAGTAGAATTTATAGCCAATTCTTTTATTAGAGGAATAATACATAATCTCTGCTGCTAATTACAAAAAACCCCTCCCAATCAAAAATATATAATCAAAACAACTTGCCAAAAAAGTATGACTTTATCTAAAACTCTTTATTTCTTTTTGAATTTTCCTTTCATTATCAAAGCATATCCTGATTTACATTAACCATTCATGCCTATGAGTTCTGCAAATGACCTGACAAACAGAAAAGATGACTCTGAAAGCTTGAAGAGAGCACATTATTACACTACTATTACACGATTTCAATACTAAGCCAGATATTTGAAAAATTCATTGCAGCTCTGGGATATTTTGAACATTGATCTATTATTCTGAACCTTTAATGTACATCCTTCAGAAGGAAAAAAGGCAACCCTATAATGTTTCTGTGTTGGACACAAAAGCCATTTTTACTTTCACATAGATTAAAGCATGTTGGCTGCAGACTCTTTCTCTCCTGAGACCACTCTTGTGAAATGTGGGAGAAAGGCAAGCTGTTCTGTCAGTTTTTTGCAAACTAATACTGATACAGCAATACACTCTGAAATTGTTTTAATAATGTATTAAACTTGAACCACTTGTTCCTCCTTGAGCTCTTTTTTCTTAAACTAATAGTTACTGTAATGATACGCTGTTAGCGTGCTTAGAACTGGCAAGGCAACCAATTTTTTTAGTAAAAAATTTCTTGCTTCTGAAAGCAGAAAATGTTATTCATTAATGGGGAAAAAGATGAAAATGACACAACCCAATAGTATTTGTGAACTATGTAGTGTTAGAAGTAAATAGAGGCTTGAACAGGCAATAGCCCTACAGTCAGAACTCTCTCTAGATAAAACATATGCTGACTTATGTCTCTGATGTTCATAAGTCAGAAGAGAAATGAGGCTGTGGGTTTCCTGTGTCAATACCTTCACCATTTTGTGTCATCAGTGATTGCGGTTTTTTCTCTGTTTGGAAAAGAAAGAATTCCATCCTAACGTGTATTCTTCCAATTATATTTTGCTGCAAGATGGACATTTTAAGTTAAAAGATATAATTGTAAATGTGTTGGCTGGTGTGAACACTCTCTAGAGAGGCAATAACTGTTTTTAAGTTCCATTTTATGAACAAAACCAGAAGATACATGGCTTAGATATGCATTGCACTTAATAAGATGACAAATGAACAAGGAATACAGCTGCATTCACTAACAATTCTGTTATTCCAACACTAGATTAAAACACTTTTGGAAGATTGTAGCCTGTATGTTTCATTTCTCCCCTGCTGTGGACTATTATTTCCGTACATAGCAGAACTTATGTACAACTTCTGTCTCTACAGGTTTACAGTTTTGTGTTAGCTTTGGTGCTCTGCTGCTCTGTTCCTCTTTCTCCCCTTGTTTCCTATGATAATTTACAGAAGAAGGGTGGTGCATTTGACATGAGTTTGTAAGCATCAGACATAATTAGAAAAATGAGGAAAATAAAGCACGAACCCTGTTCTCAAATTTTGTTAATCTGACAACTGAAATTCAACTTTAGTAATTTGTGGACCTCCACAACATGGTCTCACATACCTGAGCACTACAAGATTTCATGTGATAACTCTGTCCTTTACTCTCTGCAAGGAAGTGAGAAAGCAAAAGTCTGTTTGGCACAAAGTCAGTTTATGTTCATTTGGTCCAAGAGTTGTAGCAGCAGGACTGGGCAGCACTACAAAAACATTGCTCACTTGCTCATCTACTCAGGAAACAGAAATAATACAACATGACATCTCTTCAATCACTAGGCTTGAAGGGTGACTGCTGATTATCAAACACATGCTAGAAACTACTGAAAATTCTCAAAAATAAGGAAGTTTAAAAGAGTCAATACAATTTTCTGGTAACACATTCAAGTAGATGTCTGTCTAGTCATTCTAGTAATTATGAAATGAGATGAGAGGTTTCATTCGCTAACCTCAATGGCTCGTGTCTATCCCTTGTGCCTCTTTTCGGTCCTGCTGAGGCTGAGCTAGTCTCAGAGTCCTGTAACGCACTAAAATGATTGTATGGACAAAAGATTTTGTGGAAGCTCTCACACTGGCCCTAGCGACACCCTATTACAGTATCCAGACAGGAACTCCTGCTTTCTAGTGACTCCTGAAATTTTCAGTAAGAAACTTCTTTCTTAATTATCTTTTAGCCAATGAATCATTCTATTGTTCTATTGTTTCAGTTATTTATTAACATAAAACTTCTACACCTGCAATGTAAATCTTGCCAAAATATTTCAAACAGTAAAGTTTCAGTTTTCTCTCTTCAACTCAGAAGTTGTAGTGGTTTTCCTTAGAAGACAAAAAAAGTCACCAATGCATAAATTTCTTTTTTTCCTAAACCCATATTTTCTGCTCCTAATCAACCTGAGTCCTTCTAAGTATTTTCTCACTTGATCTCTTAAAATAGTTTCTAAGCCTTTTTCTACAACTGATGTTCAACACAGCACACAGAAATAGCCTAGTGCTCACATTAAGTCTTATCTTCAGTTAATTCTATACACCGGTGTTTTTTGAATCCTCAGGACACGTTCCTATCAGTGAATACCTGCAAGAATTCCTCTTAAAACTTTTTCAATATTATTTTTCATGTGTGTTTTTGTTCAAAAGTTAGTTTTGAGAGATATAACTTTTTATTATGGATTCATTGCATGGTCAATTAGCAACATTCATAGCCCATAAAAAATAAGACAGAGACTTCGAGCCCACACTATTTATACCCTGGGTAACTCTCCTCCCCTTTTCAGTACTTGATGGTATGCTCTTTATCTCCATTCTATTTTTTAAATTTTTTTTCCTATCTTCATGACACAGCTGTCAATGGCAGAGTTGAGAACCTCTGGATAAGAATCAAGGGCAAACAAATAATGTGAATGACATTACAGGAGTCTACTGTAGACCTCCTAGCGAGGATGATGACACCGATGAATTATTCTTTGAGGAACTAAGGGAAGCTTCCAAGTCAATTGCCCTTGTCCTTATGAGGGACTTCAACTTGTCAGAAATTAACTGGAAGCATCACACAGCTGGTACACCTCATGCCAGAAGATTCCTAAAAAATCTGGATGACAACTTCATGGAACAGGTCCTAAGAGAGCCAACTTGGAAAGATGCCCTTTCAACCTGCTCCTTGTCAACAGAGAGGATTTTGTTATTGGCACCTGTCTTGGCCACAGTGATCTCGAAGCAATCGAGTTTATAATCTGTGTTGACAGGAGGAAAAGGAGCAAAACCTCAACTCTGGACATGAGGAGAGCATATTTCAAACTGCTCAGGGAACTGGTAAGTAAAGTCCCCAGGGAAAATGTTTTTGCAAGTGTTGGGGTCTATCAGTGCTGGTCACTTTTTAAACGTCACATCCTAAGGGCACAGAAGCAGGCAATTCCCAAATGTTGGAAGTCAAGCAGGTGAGGCAGAAGCCTGGCTTGGCTGAACAGAGATCCTCTCTTGGAAATAAGCCAATGAAGGAAAGTGTATGCTCAATGGAAGCAAGGTCAGGTGACATGGGAAGAATACAGAGGTGCTGCTTGCCACTGTAGGGAGAAAATTTGTGCATCCAAAGCTCAACTGGAGTTGAAGCTGGCCAGAACTGTGGGGGACAATAAAAAAGAGTTTTTTCAAGTATATTGATAGCAACATGCAGTGTAAAAATAACATCAGACCGTTACAGGATGAGAATGATCACTTCACAAACAGGGACACGGACAAGGCAGAGGTGATCAATGAATTCTTTACTCCTGTTTTCAACACGGATAACGGACAAAAGGGTTCTCAGTACCCTGAGCTGGAAGACCATGACTGTGAGAATGAGCAACACTCAGTTGACCCTGAAACTGTGTGGGATCTGCTTCTCCAGCTGGATCCCTACAAATCTATGGGGTCTGAAGGCGTTCATCCAGGAATCCTCAAGGAGTGACCTGGTGTCATTGCAAAAACACTCTTGATTTTCCAGCAGTCTTGGGAATCCACAGAGGTGCCAGCTGACTGGAAGCTGGTGAACGTTGTCTCGATTTTCAAGAAGGGCAAGAAAGACAACCCCGGAAGCTGCAGGCCTGTCAGTCTGTCTTCAGTACCTGGTAGTTATGGAGAAGATTATTCTGGAAGGTACTGAAAAACACCACCTGGAATTCTGTTTGTTCGTCCCCGC
>VZTE01006248.1:91875-123976 GCA_013397775.1 Eulacestoma nigropectus | reverse complement strand
ACACATATTAGTAAAGAACTGTTATTCCTATTCCCCATATCTTTGCCTGAAAGCCCCTTAATTTCAAAATTATAATCATTCAGAGGGAAGGTGGTTGCATTTTCCGTTCCAAGGAAGACTCCTGCCTTCTTTAGCAGACACCTGTCTTTCAAACCAAGACACCCTCGAAGGCAAGGAGGCCCTGCAGAGAGACCTCGACAAGTTAGAGGGCTGGGCAATCACCAACCATATGAAGTTCAACAAGGGAAAATGCTGGATTCTGCACCTGGGATGGTGGATGCACTTGGATGTACAGACAGACTGGGGAATGAGATCCTGGAAAGCAGTGTCGTGGAAAGGGGCCTGGGGGTACTGGTTGATGAAAAGTTGAATATGAGTCAGCAGTGCCTGGGCAGCCAGGAGGGCCAAGCGTGTCCTGGGGGGTATCAGGCACAGCATCGCCAGCCGGGCAAGGGAGGGGACTGTCCTGCTCTGCTCTGTGCTGATCACAGCCTCACCTTGGATATTGCGTGCAGTTTTGGGTACCACAGTGTGAGGTCATAAAGCTGTTAGTGTCCAAAGGAGGGCAACAAAGATGGTGAAGGGCCTTGAGAGGAAGCTGTATAAGGAGCAGGTGAGGGCACTTGGTCTGTTCAGCAGACACTGATCTCTTCTCTGTGGTGACCAGTGACAGGACCTGAGGGTGTGGCCTGGAGTTGTGTCAGGTTTAGGTTGGGAGGTTTAGGTTGGATATTAGGGAAAGGTTCTTCACCCAGAGAGTGGTTGCGCACTGCAACAGGCTCCCCAGGGAAGTGGTCACAGCACCAAGCCTGAGAGAGTTCAAGAAGCATTTAGAAAATGCTCTCAGGCACATGGTGTGACCCTTGGGCATGTCATGTCCAGGAGCTGGACTTGATGATCCTTGTGGGTCCTTTCCAATTAAGTTTATTCTCTGGTTTTGTGATTCTGTAACATATTGGTATTTTACAGATATAGAGTAATACTTCACTGGCAAAAAGGAAAACATTTCCTTCCAGCTCAAGTTCAAACACTTTAAAAGCTGTTAATATATTCTTCCTTATTACAAATATTCATCCAATATAACTTTAAAAGAGACATTTGGATCCAGAACAAAAACAAGCCACAAGAAATTAAAGAGGTTGAAATAAATATTCACACTTTACATGCTTATCTAAATCAAACCTCCAAAGCCTTTCAAGTTTGCTCAACATAGATTTCACTCCACCTTGTAAACTGCTTCCTAAATAGGTCTTTAAATTGCTTCAGATCATTTTGGTCATTCAAGACATTCTGCACAGTCAAATAAAATAAAAATAGCAGAAAATCTGAGACTGACACACACACAGAAGCCTATTTATGTATTCAGTAATTCTTATTCTAGTCAGTCATTCTCACAATAACTCCGATCTGTCAAAATCTATAATTTTTGGCATAGTTTATCAATATGTATTTTTCATTTGATTTCTCATCTTACATACCTTTATGTAATATTCCTTTCTTCCAGAAAGTGAGTTTAGAGTAATAGCTGTCTTTATAGAACATGCCATTTTGTGGTCTTTTTTTACTAAGCTAAAAAGTCACTTTTTCATATATGTTCACTTCCAGTTACCTTTATTTTAGCTGCTGTATTGGGTCTGACTGAGGTAAAGCTCACTGCCCTTACTTACAGTGCTGTGCTTTGCATTGGTAGCTGGACAGGTGTTGATAACAGACCAGTGTTTTGGCTACGGCCGAGCACTGCTGTCCCTCTGACATTCCTTCCCCCACCACAGGGGATGGGAGTGGGCAAGATCCTGGGAGGGGACACAAGCAGGCCAGCTGACCCGTATCAGCCAAAGGGATATTCCATACCATGTGACGTCAGCTCAGATATACAATCTAAGGAAGAGAGGAGGAACGGTTACGCGTGCTGAAGCCCTGCTTCCCAGGAAGTGTCTGAACGTCGCGGCTGATGGGAAGTAGAGACTGATTTTTTTTTCTTTTCCCTATTTAGCTCTTGCACGCACAGATCGCTGCTTATTTCTTTCTTTTTGCTATAATAAAAGTGCCTTATCTCACCTTGCTGGTTTTTCCTCCATCTTATTATCTCCCCTGTCCCAGTGAGAAAGGGAGTGATAGAGCGACTGAGTGGGCACCTGGCACCCAGCCAAGATCAACCCACAAGAGCTGCTTATATTCTAGAATTTTGGCAAGTTGGTGTCTAAGCCCCCTAATGCTTTCCTTCAGTTATCTGCCTTATTGTATATACTTCCACTTTTTTCTCTCAATTTAATCAGCGTTTAGTCAGTGCTTGCAATCTTGATTAATCACAGGCATTAAGGTTGCTGGACCATAGAAGTCTAAGGCCTAAGTAAGTATCCTTATGAAAATTTAAACAGGTTTAAAAATTGCAGGAAAATAGAAAAGTAAATCAAAATTTTACCTCTGCACTAGAGGAGTAGATTTTCTTTAACACCAGAGTTTTAAGAGAAAGTCTCTGGGTCCATAACCCAGATCGTAATCTGGGATCATAACCATTGTACTACTTTTTGGAGGTGTGAATTCTGCTTGGACATGAGTATCTAGCAATGTAACCCAGAGGTCAGCAGTAGGTCAAGTCCTGTTCCACATCTCCGTTAATGATCTGGATGATGGGGCAGAGCCCACTATCAGCAAATTTGGTGATGACACAAAACTGGAATGAGTGGCTGATACACCAGAGGGTTGTGCTGCCTTGTCAGGCTGGAGAAATGGACTGACAGAAACCTTTTGAAGTTCAACAAAGGGAAGTGCAAATTCTTTCACCTGTGTGCAAATAGCATCATGCACAGCACACTGGGGACCAAGGAGCTGGTAAGTAGCTTGGTAAAATAGGACTGGGGGAATCCTGGTAGACACAAAGTTTGACATGAGCCAGCAATGTGCTCCTGCAAGTAAAGGAGGTGGATAATATTCTGGGCTGCATAAGGAGAAATGCTGCCAGCAGATAGAGGGGGGATTTTGCTGCTTAAAACTTTAGGCAGCTTTTGATAATGAGGGAATTGCTTTGCTGAATCCCATTCTTAAAAGATTTTCTTGTCTTCCTGTATCATGTATCAAGGGTATAGATTCCATGAGGACACACATATTTGAAAGTGCCTTTTTGAGATCTACTCTGTTTGATCATATTGTTTGTTTTCATTTCTTATCACTTTAAGTTCTAATATCTTTAAAGAAATTGGAACTTCTCTTGAAATAAAACGAAAATGTCTTTGCAGTAAGTCTCCTTCCTAATGCGAGAACCAGGAATTAAATTTATTATATTTTGTGTTAAACTTGACAATTAACAAAGAGAATGAGTCACCTACCAGTATATGAATTCTTTTATTAATGTGGAAGTGTAAATTTAAGAAGTGACTCTGACTATATAACTTGTGCTTCTGAAACTTAAATTTGTAAATTTATTTTTAATGAAGAACAATTGACATGAATCAAATTCTCTCACATGATATAGTATTTTTAAATGGTATTTTTTTAAAATTTTAGATGTTCCAATAATGCATCGGTATTTTCAAGTATCAGACCATTTATCAAAAACATACTGCGATTCTTTCGAAATACCATTTTATTTTTCTGCCTGTGAACATCTTTCTCTCTTAAGAATATTTCACTTTCCTATTTTTTTTTTTTGACTCTTAAAGCTGTTGGAAATTATTAAAGGCAATTTCTGCTTTCTGTAGTTAGATTATGGAGAAATCTTACGTTAGGGCATTAGAATTTATTACTCTCTTGTCATAGTCAGTGAATAATCTTGTACTGCCATGTCACTGAATATTTTGGAAAAATATTTCACAATCTATATCACAATGTTTTCATACCACTGAATTACTGAATTACCAGTATGTATTTTAAAGCAAGCAATTTAATTCTTTTGTATCTTACCAAATGTTGTCAAAATGGAGAGGATATGGCGAAAAAACATTGCTGAACTCTGCTTGCACAATAAATCTTTAAAGTCTCAACTGCAATGGTAACATCTAGTTTTATTTATGTAAAAATATTACACATTGGGAATTGATTTTTTTCAACTCTTTTGCAGAAGCTACAGCTGGTTTGGCATCTTTATCCTTTATTTCATTTTCAAATCCCAAAAAGTTTTCTCAAGATACGTTTTAATTTTGCAGCAAATGATGGAGATAAAAGGACACCAGAAACTGCAGGAATTTCTGGGTACAGAAGGACATCTCAGATCCACTGATTCAAGCCATTAATCTGACTGAAGAGAGCTCTACTCTAACATCAATTTCTCCTGTAAAAGTCACCTTCCTTGTCACTCCTCAAGCTTCACCTTTATCCAATTGCTCAATGGAGTAACAGTGAAGTGAAAATACAATGTTAGGAGTGAGGGATAAGCTCTTAACCTTGGTGTTTCTATAACTGCTCTAAAGGAAAACAACCCAAGGCCATTTTCCAAAAGGTCAGTTATTTCCACTGACTTTAAGGTTACTTAAATATTTTATATCTTTTTGTTCAGCTGCATGATAGGAAAGGAAATAATGATTTACACGTAGAAAGAGAAATCCTAATTTCTTGTTGGAAAACTTAGTGGTAGTACAATAACAGAAGGCGTTTATACAAAATCAGCATAAATACTGGCTATCTTGATGTGTGAATTAGTATAGGAGTCCTGTTTCTATCTGCAGAAACAAGAAAAAACAATCAATAGGTAAAAAGAAAATAAAATAGGTACTCAGGGTAGTAAGGGCAGCCTAACAGGCTCTTTGCATACCCTGCTACAAATCAGTAGCATATATATATGGTACACAGGCAAAAATACAGACAGAGACATTTTTTTCACCTCCTCTTATCAGTACTGTTGTCACAGAATAACTGCTTGGCTGTTCACCTCCGCTGTAGGAATTCATGTGTATCTGAGAATGTAATGCACTTGTCAAAGTGGCAACAATCTTGTATTTGGTGCTTCAGCATCTGAACAAAAAGCTAGTGGAAAATGTGTGAAATATGTTTACAAAAGCCCTTTAGATGTTAAAATAAAATTCCCTCTGGACTTTAAGAATAGCAGGTGGTCAGTAATGAAAATCTTCAGTGTTTTAAATAATTTAATAATTGTTGATAACATCAGATATGATCTATTGACCTGAATTTGATGCTGAATTTGCCAGCTATATAATTTCCATTTTGAACTAAAATTAAGTGGAATACTTGCTGCAAAGTAACAATGCACACTGCAAAGAGTTTTCTTATCAGAGATACTGATCCAAATCCTAACCAGGTATAAATTAAATTAAATGAAAATATGCCAATCATGTCAGTATTACTTGCCCACCATCTTTATTTTATCATCCCTACACAGTGTTTAAGCAGAGTACTTTTTTTAAAAGTTTTTATTTTCTTTTACTTTTTTTTACAGAAAGATTTATAGAAGACTTTTCTTCATATCTCTCCCAACAACACTAATTCTGAGAGTTGGGATATATTCCCAGGACAGCTATATATATATTTTATATATATATATATATATATATGTATATACATATAGCTAAAACAATTGTCAACTGCAAAAATGCTTAACTTGAAAGCAAGGCATTCAAGTGAAGAAAAATCTGTAAAGTAGGGAATATGGAACTGACACAACACAAGTACATGAGTATAGCTTGTTAGAAAGGAGTCTCAATCCAATTGCTGTAGGCCTTCTGCCAACTGTGAACTGTAATGGCAGGAAGAGTCATTATAACCTTGGCTAAAATGATGATCGCTCTTTTGGGCCAACACAATACCAGCTATCATTAGCTTTTGGCAAGTAGAACTTTGTCAGCTACTAAGCCTGAGTAGGACACAGGGAACTGGAAGGAAATGGACTTGGAATAATTTTTGTTGCTTCATCTTCTGATGTTTCTCAGTAAGATACAAAAACAGTAGGTAATTACAACATCCATATTACTCATACAATTAATTAATCACTATGTCATACAATAATAGGAAGTCTTTTTTTTTAAATAATGACTTCCATTTTCCTTCTGCATAGTGCCTGTGCTTAAGTAGCTAGGAAAGTGTTCTCTAGTTTCGGGCCAAATGTTTTTCTTGTGTAAATTCACTGATACGGTACAAAGTCTCCTTCTTGTTGCAGGAAGAATGTCACCCAAGTAATTAAATTCAGCACTTAAGAAGGGATAGGAAAATTAAATCTGCTACATTTTTCCCAGTATTGCAGCAGGCTTTAATCTACTACTTTAATCTACTAATCTACTTCAATCTACTATGGTAATGGTAGGAACTATATTTTTATACATCTGTTTCTGTGGTAAAAGTGAACCGTAGCACACAAGACTTACTAGCAAAGGACTTCCCTCCTGCCAGGAGATTAAGGTATTCCATTCTGAATATAAACCACTAAAGTGACAGGACAGAGAAGGAAATTAATTGTAAAGGATGAGGTGAAATGCGCTGAAGTTAAAGATGTAATAGGTTCCAGTGTTTTGTGGGTTTTTTCCTTCCAGTTTTCTGCTTGCTTTCTGGCCTGCAAAACCAGATGACATATTTTGCTGTGGACACTACCATATGCATTATTACCACTTTCCCTTTATCCACAGGGAGAGGTTTTTTGAGCCATAGTCTCTACGGAGAGAAAAGCTATCGAAATTCTTTCCTTATTTCTGTTAATCATTTTACTATAAAGAACACTTTAGTTTGTGAATTTTCTGAAAATTTAACCACCTCTCACTGGTTTTTTTGAAAGCTCTCAGCCTACAAACAGCACTACCATTAATATGCTGATAATAGAAAGAACAAGAAATAAAAGCAAATGCTGAAGGCTATTATTAGAAGACTAAGCATTGCTGCTTTTTCTTTGTGGAGTTTGTCAATGAAAAATATGCATCTGCTACAAAGCAAAACATGCTTAACCCTTCAGATTACATTTTTATAGCCTACATAACATACTGATGATTTTGAAATTGAGTGGTCTGTCTTATTGCTCCAGTGAAAACTATTCAGCCATTAGCATAAGCATACTAGTAGATACAGAGGAATGTTCTTAGGTCATGAATTTAAGTTTGCCCTTTTATTCCACTACACTTGGATGCAGAATTGGGATGAGAACCACATGGACCATTTAAGCCAGAAACAAGTGTCTGAACCTGGCCTCTGTACTCCTAGTAGAACTACATTAACAAAGTTAGACAACTGAATTGAACTGCTCTGCAATCTGAATTCCTTTTCAGAACTTAGTCTGCAGATGGTTTCTATCTGATAAGCATTTTTCCTACATATTTCCAACTTTAGACACATTTTATATTCTTGGTTGCTGCCCAGCATTCACCGATCCTGTGTCTCACACTACTGCAGACATCTACCTTACTGTTACTTACAGAGAACCTTTTATTTGCAATAGACGTGACTTTGGTTTCTAGGGCTAGCAAACCAGAACATTTCATTAACAACACATTTAATCAGGGACTTTGTTTTTAATAAATTCCACCTTCTGAAGTTTTTTTTAGCTTTGATCTACTCGGTATTAACTCACCAAGACTTAAAGAATTGTACTCATTACACAGGACTTCAATGGACTCTGCTAGATGGATAGTCTAATTCTAAATTTCTTCTAATCCCAAAGAAGTCTATCTTATTAACGTATTTCCAAAAATTAACACAAGAAGAAAACAAATTTGATGTTTTGAATGCTGAATTAAGATTTACATTTTTGCCCTTTAAAGAAAGCTGCAGTTGTTTCTGTGTCCTAGAATTGCACAAAATCTGTTAAATGTAGAAAGGAAGCTTCTAAGTGTTGTTTTCAATTGATCCACATTCTATAATTGATTGGTCTTCAGGAAGACATCCAATTACCCTTCAGAATATTCCTGCACCTCCATCATTGCAGCAGTTCTGCATACAAGCAGATGGACAAAATACAGGGGAAAAGAAGTGGGAAGAAAGGGTAAATATTTATTTCAAGCTCTGCTTAGAACATCATTGGACGGATGTTGCATGGTACAAAAATATATTTCAAATTTGTTTGGTAACTGGGAAGCAACCAAACACTAGGGACAGTTTGTGATCTTTAAACATTTGATCTTTCAAGCCTCTTAAAAAATGAAGCAGAGGTTTAGAGCAAAAAATGTGACTTTTTACACTTGGCTGTAAACTACTAAATTCATTGATAGATAATACTGACTAGGAAATGAAAAGTCTGTGTATGTTATGTTATTAGTAAATATATGTCCAGGGAATACAAGAATCATAAGAAAATATAAACAATGTATGTAAAATTTAGAAATTGACTTCACAATAATATTAATCAGAGATGAGGGCTAAATTTTCCAAATGATAACATATGTGTTTTGAGTCAATGTAAGTATTTGGGTAAGTGTTAGCATTTTCAGACATAAGCATGAATTTTGGACTGTCTCTCTACGCCAGCTATCTAGTAAGTGTTGCTGTTCTGTGGGGCATCTAGTTATCGAGTTTTCTGAAAACATGCAATGTAAAAACTCTGTGGTAACTTATTTAAGAAGTAGGAAAAAAAGAAAGTTATTGTGCAGATGTAATTGTGGTCAGAGAAGAATGGAGTGAGAACATGTGAGAGGAACAACTCTGCAGATACCCAGTGTCTGCAGTGAAGAAGGGAGGTGCTCCAGGCACTGGAGCTGAGATTCCCCTGCAGCCTCTGATGCAGACCATAGTGAAGCAGCTGTGACCCTGAAGCCCATGGAGGACAATAGGAGTGCAGAGATTCACCTGCAGCCCGTGGAGGAGACCCACATTGGAGTGGATGGATGCCTGAGATGAGGCTGTGACCCTGTGAAAAACCTATGCTGGAGCAGGCTCCTGGCAGGGACCTACAGACCTGTGGAGAGAGGAGCCCACAGCAGAGCAGTTCTCCTGGTAGTACCTGTGACTGCATGAGGGACCCAGACTGGAGTAGGCTGTGCCTGAAGGACTGCACTCTGTGGAAGAGTGACCCATGTTGCAGCAGTTCCTGGAGAACTCTTGCCCGTGGGATAGACTCACGCTGGAGAAGTTCATGGAGAATTGTGTCCTGTGAGAGGGCCCCCATGCTGGAGTGGGGGAAGGACTCCTCTCCCTGAGCAGTGGAAGAAATGTGTGATGAACTGATCATAACCCCCATTCCCTGTCTCCCTGTGCTGCAGGAGGAGGAGGAGGCAGAGCTGGGAAGGAGGGAGGAGTAGAGGCAAAAGTGTTTCTAAGGTCTTATTTTACTTCTCCTTATCCTGCTCTGATTTTGCTAGTAATAAATTAATATCTCTAATTTGAGCCCATTTTGCCAGTGATGGTATTTGGTTAGTGATCTCTCTCTTTCTTTATCTCTGCTCATGAACCCTTTCTTATATTTTCTCTCCCCTATCCATCTACGGAGTGATAGGGAGTCATCCAACCAAGGTCAACTCACTACATATCATGGTGCCCAAAAGTGTACGGAGTACTCAAGGTGTAGCTGCACCAGTACAGAGGGTAGGATGATCACCTGTCAAAACACTGTATCATACATGAGTACAAATGCTTTAAATTGAAATCTGTTCTAATGTCTCCACCTACAGACCTGTCTCTTTGAACAAAAGGTACTCTGCAAAGTTGGGGGTTTTTTTCTTCTTCTTTGGAAAAGCCTCATTTATAAGTTAACAAAATTTTATCTGTCACAAAAGGAGAATTAAAAATTGAACATTCACACTTAGACTTGCTTGACAGCACCTTATAAATTATGGTTTTCATTATGAATAGAAGAAACAGTACAGGTCATGATCTTCTATATTGCACCTTCCCAGGGAAGAGATCAAAAAGTATCACAAGAATTGGTAACTGTCTCCTAGCAGACCTCTTAGCAAATGAGTATGTACTGTCCATATTTCACCTATGAAAAACTAAAGTAATTTAAGGGTGGGTGACATTTCAAAAAGCAATGGGTAAGTGGAACACTGTGGTTTAGATCTTGACTGAGCAGGGGTTCCTGTGCTTATGTTCATGCTTGGATTACAAATATATGCACTGAGTGGAAGTCCTTTTACATGAGGTTATAGTTCAAACTCTTTGGTAATTAAAGAAAGGAAAAGACTCCCATTTACTTCTTAGTATTTCTTATATTGCTTTTTCAGATGTTCTTGTGGTTTTGGTCTCCAGATGAATCAAATACAATCAAATATAATGAAAGGGATGACCTCTGTACCACAAGAAAGAGCCATAGTTATTAAGAAAATATTTATTGCCTTTTTAATAAACACCCTTCATCTTCTGTATTATGAGAAAGCCTTCTATAAGCAACATCTCAACTGAATAGCATCATAACATGCTTTATAAGAAACAGGAATTTAAACATACAGCAGTGATAAAATAATTTGCAACTACAATTAAATTTGAAAATTACACATACAATACTGTCTATCCTCAAAAGGATGAACTAGCATTAAGCTATGCTTAAATCTATACTCTTCTTGTAAGCTTATTCTTCTTTCATCAGAATTTTTCCATATAAGTCCAGAAAATGTCTCTTGCAAAGGCAGAGGGTTGGAACAAGATCTGTAAGTTTCCTTCCAAACCAAACCATTCTACAATTCTGTGATTCATTTTAAGTTATATCAAGTGATGAATGATGACATTAGAATATATATTCTCCTACTGGTAGAACATTCTAGACTACTATGCTATACAATAATAAACCTTGATACTACTTAAATATACTGTCAAATCAATTTCTTGCCTAACTTACATGACTGAGTTTCTGTTTATGGAATATTCGCCAGACACTCAGATAAGTAAAAATTATTTGATGCTATGTTTCTATTTCTACCTTCTAGCTTTTATGGGGTAAAAAAAGACTAGTTTCCAGGTTTTAGGAAGAGAGTTAACTATGTACTTGGATTTTATCAGCTAATTATAAAAGGCAAAAAAAGTCCAAAATCCCAGTTGATCTGAAGAAACAGAACAGCAAAGGCACCCACCTTTACCTCTATTTCTGCATGGTGCTTTAAAGTCAGTTCTGAGATTTGATATTAGAAAAAACAGTGTGTTCTTGTTTTGCTTTATTATGTTGGAAAACATGGCAAGAAACAGCAGATATCTCACTATAAGGAGTAAATTTCTAGAAAGTGTATGTAGAAGTATGTTTGCATACACAAATACACAGAGGCACAAAATAAAATTATTTTACATTTGAGAACAGAAATGTTTATCTGTAACAGATTCATAATTTTTCTAAAGCTACAAATTTTTTAGAGTAGCTTTCTCTAGAGGAATGAATGTGACCCAATGCAATCTCCCAATTTGCCAGTAGAAATTGTGCCACTGTTGGCAATGGAAACTGAGTCCACAAAATATTCTGTGTTAATTGACATGGCAACCACATAATCATCATGAAAGTGCTCATTTTTTTAATGACAAGATTTCTGGTTGGCTGAGAGCTTTGATTCCTTTCTTCTGATCTAACTCTGTATCAATTTGGCCTGACGAGTTCTTTGTTGGTCCATTTGTTTGTTTTTTCAATGAAAATGATATTAAAGTGCTATCCTGCTCTTCTTCACCATAGTGCAAGCTTTAACAGAGTGAGATATTGAAACATGAGGTAACACCTATTATAATGAAATTAATGAAATAATGAATTCATGAAAGCTACCATGTGACAGCTACACAGCTGGTATTCCAGAAACAAGGCACGCCACAAGCTAACACTGCAGTTGTAGAAAACATTCCTCCCCCGTCTCTCTCACCAGAGATCCAAGTTAAGTGCCTTCAGACTTCAATACAGTCAGTATTTGATCACTTAGCCAATAAAGGAATCAGTTGTGTTGGTTTTCCCCCTTTACACTTGCCTTCCTACTCCTCAGGAGTGAGGGTGGCTGCTTTCTTCTCTTTTCCCATAAGCTCAAAAATCTTTGAATGTTCTTGGCTGAAACTCTTGCTAAATTCGGTGAAATCTTCAATTCACATAGAAACTGTAACATAGAAAGTATAGCTCCAAATGATACGACCCATGGATGAAAAGCCATGGAAATAAATTGCTCAGAGTTAAGCTAATTCAGTCTTAGGTTATCTGCTGAATATCACATTTTTCCCATACAGTTGAATAAAATTATGCCCTTAAAATCACTTTTACCAGATTTCTGTTTGGTCGCCCACTGGCACAGTTTCCAATTTCACACACAATTTGGATAACTTCAAAATACAAAGGAGATCAACAGGCAAAATGAGACCTCCTTAAAGTTAATTATGATACAAAAAGAACTGTTGGATACCTTGAGTCCCTAACTAAATGAGTAAATAAAATTTGGTTTGGTTCAAAGCCAGTAACTTAGGAGAGAAATTAGAGAATACGTCATCTGGAATTTTCACAATCTTACTACTTTCGGCCAATACTTGAGACATCCTTCGAAATTGTAGCTTTCTTGAAAAGTTTTGTTGCTTTCTTCCTTTTGGTTTTTGGAAGCTACGAAGAATGCCAGGCTTGAAAAAAGGAAAAATTCTTATCAAGGTGAAAAGTCAGATTGATTCCATAATGTCCCAAGAATTATTTAAGGTTAACATGAATCAGGCAAGTTATTTTATGCACATCTCAAAAGCTTTAATTGAATCATTTATCATTCAAAAGCTGAAGCTGGCAGGAAGGTATCGACATTAAGAGAATATGCAGTTTCCCACAGAAATTTTATTATCCAGCATCATGGAACACCTGCCACACAGCGGTCACTGTCACCATAAGCATCTCTGAGCAACACAATAACAAGTTTTCTTGGGGTGAAGAGTGAAATTCTCTTTCCTTATGTGCAGATTTGTTGTAGAGCACAAGTGCTGCACTAAACTTTTATGAAAGCTTGCCAGACGAAAAGCTTTTATGAATATAAAGGATTTAGACTATAATGAGGACTCAAATCATAGTTATTAGTTTGAGTAAGCATGCTTTTAAAGGAATATGTTAAAAGGAACAAAAGAAATAGAAAATAAAAAATACAGTGGTATTCCACGTGCACTGTCAATGAGCTGAACCTTGCTAACCCTCTGGTAGTGCTGTAGTGTTTTACTGTTGCTTCAGTTTCTATAATCTCAATTCTAGCAAGGGGAGGCAGTGAGGAATGTGGGTCATACAAGATTTGTAGAGGAGTTTAGGGAATTTCTAATGAAGCACAATCCCACAAACACAGTTTTGGTCAGATGATTGACTTTTCTGGAGTAAATGGGCTTACACCTTACAGATAGACAGTTCTTTATAGCCATGATGAATATGAAGCTCAGCAGCATAAACCAACACAAATCATACAAAAGGAAAATGAGAAGAATAAATCATGGTCATGATAAAATTCTCTCTTGATTACTGTCTTTCCTTTCTGTTTTTTTAAGTAAAAGACATATTTCTCTTTACGAAAAGGGTGCTAAGGAAAGCATTAAGGTAATTTTTGCTTTTTAACTGATAGAAATAGCAGCAGTGGAGTCAACAGTTTTCCTCCAATGCTAAGGCTTTCAAACCAATTCTTTAAATTCTTCTCTCTGTTATAAAATTCTGTAAAACTTTTGCTCACCCCATTCAGTGGCTTTTTTTCCAAAACTGAAGAATCCTTGCCTACTTAATGATATGATTACACTAGCACATAGTACAGTGGGAACAGAAGAGAAGAGCAAAATAATTGATGCCAAGGGCCTGACATCCTCAATTTTTTTTTTTTTTTTTTTTTTTTTTTTTTTTTTTTTTTTTTTTATATTTATATTTTTATNNNNTTTTTTTTTTTTTTTGTAGAATACATGAGCCTTTCAAATGCAGCAAGAGAACGTTACCAATCTCCTTCAAAAATGTCAACAATTTCTCTGTTCTCTAACAGAAATTATTATCTGCAAGGTCTTAGCTTGTTACCTTTGATATCAGATTTCTATTCTCATTTTAACAAAGAAATCTAATTTACGTTTTAACACCTATTCCATCCACAAGTTTTGTGACTTAAGATCAGCTATCCTCAACATCAGCTTCCAGAACTAGTGAGCAGACTTCTGCAGTCCCAAGACCTCAGCAAACTGCAGAGTTCAAACAGTTCAGTGAAATTTGCTGTAGGACTTGAAGTCTTTGGAAATATTGCTTCATTTGAGGGAAAAAATAATAAAGACATTGAAGCAAAACATGAACACTGCAGCCCAACTGCTTTGGCTTATGAGACTTACGAGAGATAGTGATGGTTATGTAATTTTTTTTCTATTAATCTTAACAACTGTATCCTTAACATTTTGCAATACTATCAAAATCCTATCAAATACTATTTTGCACACCATCAGTCTCAGTAGCTGCAACATCACACCTGAGAAGACATTATTAATTACATCAGCATTGTAGTTCTGCAGAAAAAAAAGGATGAAAAAAAATGTCTCCTAAGATGAAAGAAAAGTTAAAAGGAAAAAGAAAACCAGCCCACAAACTTCAAGTTTTTGCAAAGAAATAAAAGTTCATGGCAAAGTGGTGGGATATTGTCCAGAAGCTATGCATCAGCTCTGTCATCTTTCCAGACAATCTGTGTCTCTTGCAGAAGAATATTCTCAGCAAATACTGGAAGCTCTTTCAATGAGGTGCCTGATATTCTGACAAAATCTTCTGTCCACTGAGCCACTTTAGTTTATGGATAGTATGATACACAAGAAGATCTGACTGAGGAATATGGAGAGCTTTACATTTGTTCAGTGCCCACTAATTAACTGCCTTTCAAATTATTAGAAAATTATGGAGCCAGAGGTTTTAATGTTATTTAAAATTGATATGTGAGAGGTCTGAGTAGGAAAAAAAAGAACAAAATCAAAACAAAAGCCTGACTCTCAAGGTTCTTGTTCTTCTTCCTTTTTTCTCTTTTTTACCTCTTTTTTAAAATTTATTTTATTTTATTTTATTTTGCTTTTCAGAATTCTTCAAGCAGCTTGCCTAGAGAGAGACCTCAAAGAAATGGAAAACATGAAAAGTGTCAAAGGAAAAGAAAGTGGATAATGTCAAATATTTTGTTAGATCTAGAAAGATTTAAATCTAAATTAATTAATACCTATGAGGTACTTTCATTATTAAAAAATATTCTCATACATTCCCAAGGTATCTTTTCCTTAGCTTATTTTTATTTTCTGACAAAAATAATTTATTTATGGTAAAACAGTGATCACATTCAGGACTTGACATAACACTGATACATGAATAAAAATCTATAACATATGCAATACAGATATTTTGTTTGTCCAGCTAAAGAGAGTAGGATTCTCTACTAAATGCAGAGAGGCTTGATATGATTTCTGAAGATAATCAGTTTACAATAAAAAAATACAAATTGCATATCTGCACAAATTATTGAAAGCGTCACCAAAATCTTTAAAATAAATAAATAAAAGACCATTTCTTCTGACTCTGGCAAGTATTTACACATGTCACAATTACTCCCAGCCTGAGTATTCTAAGATATAGTGTTTGCTAGCTTCCATGAAATTATTAATAATCCATCATGAACATTTAGTTGTATAGATTTTTTAAAAATTTTTTGTACAGTGCTTGGAAGTCTGCAGCACAGAAATATTAATTGAAAACACTTGCAAGTTTACACTTAATAGTTCATGTTTCTTCAAAGCATAAAATTTCAAAAATGCTGAGAGCTACTTAAAAAAAAAAAGAAGAGGTGTTTAACCCAATTATTTCTACTGAGATTACAGAAGATACCTCTTTCTCTTCCACAATATTCATCACACAGAGAAAAGAATTGCACAGAGAGAAAACAATGACAGCACAGTTGTTCTGAAGATTACATGTTCAATTCCCTTCCTGTGCTTGTAAAAGTCACTAAGCTCAAGACTCTAAAAAGCCTGGTGCAGAAAAGAGCTGGAATAACTTTTTTTAATTATGGAGCTGGTGACAGAGTCACACATTACTCAGTAAGCCTAAAATCCTTATGAGAGTGTGCAACACATATCCTTAAAAATCTTTATCATGCACTTTTTTGGTTCAAGAAAATTTGAATTCATGCTAATTTAGTTCTCTTCAGGTTTTCCAGTATACAGATCTACCTTAATGAGTAAAACACAACAGCATATAGAAGTACCAAATTTTTGAAGTAATGCTTTTCTTAAGGTATTTTTTATTGCTGAAAATGCAGCTACTTTAGGCTGCTTTCCAGTGATTTTTATATATCCAAATTTGCAACTCTGTCTTTAAACACACAAAGAAATTCATCAATTTTGCAAAAGAAATATAATTTTTTGTACATATGGACATCATTTTGTGTTATGCTAATGGAACAGTATATTTTTCTTCTAGTTTTGTGTTTTTACATAACCAATGAATTTGTTTGCTATGTCTAAAGGAGTGAAACTGATATGTTGAATATTTTTCTTTATCCTTTTTATGATTTCTAAGTCATTCACAGTCCTTCATATGGATTCAATATCATCAGGCTTTGCTAAGGTGACAAACGGGGGAATGATAACACTTTCCTTGCATGCAGCAAAACGTAGGACTCTTCATTCTTGTAATAGAATTAGAAAAATTGTGTTGGGCTATTAATACATTCCGAGATGAATCCTACCTTGTACTTCTGCATCATACAGTGCTGTACTATGTGGACACACCTCAGCATGTGTCCTGCAAAGCCTGCAAAGGCTTTTCTGCAGTGGATTTTTTGCTTCTTTGTATATAGTTAGAATATTTTTGCAATGCCAGTAGAACGCATAGGATGAGGCATACATAAATGAAGGTCTATAATGGGAGGTATGTCCAGCCTCACAAAATTCAGAGGTTGCTTTCGTTCAGAAGCTTTTGATAATAGGCTAAGATTTCATCTGGTCTTCTAAAAGAATGAGTATAATTAAATAGTGAAGTTGTATAATTAAATAGTGAAGTTGTATTCTATTCTATTCTCTTTTCCCTTCAGATATGCAATGGGATATGCTAGTATATTTCCCAAACAAATCACACTGCATGAGTCTGATCTAGGCTTCTGGTCTAATGGCACATCTCTTTCTTGTTATGAATTTTCTGTAAGTCAGAAGTTACAATTTTTGAGGAAAAAGCAAAACTACTTGAAAATAAGCAAATTTTAAAATATTATTTTTGTATAAGAATAGAGTACCCTAGGAGTCCAAAGGCTCTGATGACCTCTGCACATAAAATTATGATTCATTAAAAAAAATGACAAAAAATCCTTTTATAACAAGCTACGTAAAAGTTGTTTGTTAATATGGCTATGTAACCCTGTGGCTAAATCTCCTGTGTCCTTCCTGATTTATTTTTGAAGGTTATTCTTGATTAAAGCCATTATCTTTCTTTTTAAAAAAATAAGTGTGTAATCACTCTAATTTTAGAGCATCTTTGATATCAAGATGTTGTTTTGCAGTAAGTAATGGGGTTTTTTATTCATGTGTTGATTACAAAGCACACATCTTACAGGTCATTTCATTACCAATCTGCTACCTGAAGATCATTCTAAGAGAAAATTGCATCCTTAACAAAAATCTCTTCTAGTTACAAGTACTAAGGCTGACATCCCTTAGTAGTACTGTTAAACAGTCCAGAAGAAAAACAATAAATTCTTGAATAGGCAAGCAGTACAATGAAAGTATCCAGTACACTTACATTACATAGTTAATGGAAAAAAAGAACTAAATGAGAAGAAAAACTCAAGAGTGAAATCAACCTCCCTCAACCACAACAGACTTATAGACCACTATGTTTACAATACACTTTTATTTTTTATAGATTCCATTTAATTCGAATTAAATAAATGCATACCACTCCAGTAGCTGGAGAATTCAGGAACAAAATGAGGACAAATTTAATGACTTGGGCCTGTTCAAGTGAGTTCAGAAGAGGACCATGAAGATGATCAAAGTGCTGGAGAACCTTTCATATGAAGACAAGCTGAAAGAGTTGGGGTTGTTCAGCATGGAGAACAGAACATTCAGGGGAGAGCTTCTAGCAGCCTTCCAGTACCTAAAGAGGACCTAAAAGAAAGCTGGAGAGAGGCTTTCCCCAAGGGAATGCAGTGATAGGACAAGGGGGAATGGCTTCAAACCGAAAGAGGACTGGTTTACATTAGATATTAGAAAAAAATGCAGCACTATGAGGATGGTGAGGCACTGGAAGAGGTTGCCCATAAAAACTGTGAATGCCCCATCCCTGGAGGTGTACAAGGCTGAACGGGATGGGGCTTTGAGAACCTGGCTTAGTGGAAAGCATTCCTGCCCCTAGCACAGCTCTTGGAACTAGATGTTCTTGGATGTCCCTTCCGTCCCAAACCATTCTATGATTCTGTGAAAATATAAGCAATACTGTCTTTATTGAAGCTGGCACATGTAAAATCCAGACTTCTGAGCATTAAATTAACCATCTTGCAAAATCCTTCATCTTTTATTTTATAAAACATGCTACCAATATATTTCAGTGTAAATAAAAATACATAAACAAGTGTGTGATCAAGCAGACTGAAAAGACAGGATATATATTGCATTGTAAACACTCTCTTGGTAAATTACTAGAATAATTAAATCAGTCTTTATTTTTGGATATTCTTAATAAAGTAGAAACAAACAGCCAATTAGTCATCAAACATATGTTTTTAGATTTAAAGCAAATCTCTTTTTCACAGCATCTTTTCTCACCATACTTTGGTAAAAACACACATCTCATGCCACTTTAGACACCATGAAACAGAATATCAAATGATATTTGTGTGCAAACTATCGCATTTTTCTGGTTCATTTTCAAGATCTGTGGTATTTACATATGACCTTTCCATTTTTATTAACAGTTTATTGGATTTTTGCATTCTGGCCAGCAGAAGAGAAAGGTAATTTACACAGAGATTTGACAGTTATACACACAGCTATGAACTTCAGTCCATTAACTTATTTCTCATGTAACCTTTATCAGATTCTACCCAAACACCCAAATAAGCATTATATCTTGTTTTTCTTTAATTTAAAAAGCCCTCATCATAAGTCCCTACTTATAGAACATCAAGTGCAAGTAAAGTGCTGCACAAGCTTTTATCACAGCTTTCCCTGCCTCTTAGTATATATAGATGTCAATTTAAATTATATTACTCAAGATCAAGTTGTTTATATACTGCTCAGGTTTGTGTCTTGAATTAGCAAAAGATGGCAACATTTTTATTCTTTTTTAAAAATACAGGTGGTTACTCTGATTGAAGTATTGCATGGGTATTTAAAGAATCACACATATTTGAACAGATGTACAATTTTGCATGTGAATGACATCAGTTAATACATAAACACAGGTAAACACAACATGCACACAGGAAGGGCAGCACAGAAATTCTAGTGTGGTCAGTCCACATATGCTAAGACTTTCTACACAATTTTCTGACTTTATCTCCAGAATATGGAGGTCTGTCAGCAAAGCATTCCTATAGATAAGTTATCTCTGATGCACAATGTGATCATGTGAAAGACAAGACATTGCTTACCTGTTTACCTGCTTGCAGGAAGTTTCCTTGCGACGTACTTAAAAATGTAAGGATGGAATCTCTCACAAAAGTGTTTCTTGCAGAAGATGAAAGGTTTCTTAGTATGTTACAGCTCAAAAATAAAATTGTTTTTAAAAAGGGCAAAATTCTTAATAGACTCCAGCAGGTAGAATTTTTCCTAAACTTTCTTAATTTTTTTTTCCCCCTTAACAACGGAAAATTCATATCTCACAAGGGTAAGTCAGATTACAAAGATGATTTTGACTGACTTTTGGATGGCAGATCCTGGATATATACCAAGTAACTTGGGATGGCCCTAATTACTAGTTTAAAATAAGGGTGGCATTTCTTTTAAATAGAAAATCCATTTCAATTACAAAGACACCAAGATATCAGAAATACTCTATTTCCCAAACAAAACATAAATTGTGTTTTACGTTTAACGTAATTAATGTCACTATCTAACCATCATAGTCACTTCAGCTCAATCTTCTTAGTCAAAAATTGAAGTAAGTCTTCTTAAAATAGTTTTAAACCAGAACTATTTAAATGTTTCATGAATAAGCTAAACAGGTAGAATTTCTAAAGAAAAGAAGAAAGAAAAATACTACATTTTTCCTGCTACTTGAATTCTGGGAAGTGAACGTGAATTAATAAATGAATGATTATTAGAGAAGATTTAATTTTAACTAATGAAAAACAAATTTTAATTTACTAACATAGCTGTAGGGTAAAAAAAAAGCTTGTTGTTTAAGTCTACTTTCTATTCATCCGGTCAGGAAACGTATATGTTAGATAGTGTCATTACCAGGGAAAAAATGTCTGAATTTTAAGATATTTCTAAAACACGGCAAAAAATTTCAAAGGGAAGAATATAAAGAGATATATCCTGTTGTCTTTGCAGATTCCAACAGGAAAAGTTTCTTCCTTTATAAAGATTGGGAGTCTTCCAAAGGCAACTGAGATTCAAATCTTTTAATGATGAGTTGGAACAGTATATGTACTTCCTTCTTGATTTAACTGATAAAGGTGACAAGTAACAGTTCTTTAATCCTCAGAGAGTATGCGGGGTACAAGAGGGATACAGTGGAGGCTGAGTAAATGTCCTGATTTGATTTGAAACTTTAAAGGGAATTCACTCTTCTGCAAATGTCCATCATCCAGAGAGTGTAAAATGAAATGACAGATACCTATAGAGATTAGACAACTCCAGCATTTCAGTTTGCCCTTTATGGTAATGCACATTGGGGTTCACTGTCCTCATTAAGCTAAAGTGGCAATGTCACAGAGTATGCTGCCTGGGTGCGTACAAGGAATGGACATGATTCATTAAAACAAAAAGCAGCAGTAGTGACTAATTTTAGCAGAATAATAATTTTAAGCAATGTTAAGCATATGTTATCAGGCCTCTTTTCAAGTGACATAATCTAGCACTGTATGGAGAAAAGAATTACAGGCAAGACTAAATAGAAATTTTGAGAAATCACTTTTCGGCGATGTGCATTTTTTGTTACTAAAGAAAATATTTTCACACTTTGGTCTACCCTCTATTGTTGCCAGGGTTCTGTGAAGGCACAGTAAGAATAAAATGGCTTGTGTTATATATTATCAAAATCTCAAAAGTATGCTTTGCCTTTGGAATAACTATGCCAAATTCATCCAAAATAAATAAAAAAGGAAGAATGAAGAAAATCAATTTCTTTTAGAGAAAAACTCCTAGAAAGAATATTTGAATTCTGGGCAGTTCTAGGCTTGGGAGTGAAATAAATTTTCCAAGAAGTGAATTAAATTGCTACCAAGGAGAAATCAAGATTCAGAATACTATGTACTCTTAATTAGGTGGAGGGAGAGACTATCGCATCATTACAGGCATCTAAAAATTAAATTTCTGGATTATCATGCTTAGGTTGCACCTCATCAACTGAGACAAAGTACCTTGTAATGCTAATTCTTCTGAATACATAAGAATGCCTCTGAAACATATTAAGTTAATTTTTATTTATTTTCACTCTCTGCGAATAACAATATAAATATAACTATTTTATGTGCACACTTAATTTTTAGATGGTTAAAATGAGTAAAATATAATCACAATTCTGAGCATTCTGCTACATGAGAGAACATATTTGTGAAGAAGCAGTGACTGATGCTTCGTAAATCATGACAAATAAAAATACACCTTGTTGACAAGTTGCTGAAGATTGAAGAAGAAAAAATAAACAACCAAACAACCAAAAAGAAAAATAAATTTGAGCCACAAGGTAATGTAAATTGGTGCTGTAAACTTACTGTAAAATACTATTTACTGGGAAAGAGAATGATAATTACATTAAACATAAAAGGTACATAAAACATTGCACTTGAATGTAAATCTCCAAAGGAGATGAAACTCCTGCTAGCCTGAAATAACCTGGTATGGCACCAGTTTTGCCAGCAGAGATACCAATCCACGCCTGAGGAACACTTCAGCCACACCAACTACTGTGTTTCTCTTAATGGCATATTAAGAGCATTGGACATCTCTGTAAAGCACCAAATTGCACAAGAGAGTCTTATATGGAAGTTCACACACACAATGTCCAAGTGCTGTTCTGAGTGCATTTTTGTCTATTCATGTGCTCCTCTGCTATATTTAATACTGCTTGGCCACTATGCCATGCTGCTCACACAGAGGATTTTCAGATCAGTATAAAGTGGGCAGGATCCCTAACATCTCATTCTTGCTCTCAAAGGACTGTGCAAATTTTATACCTTTTATTTTTTCCATACACTTCTCTTTATTTCTTAAATAACTTTGATTAATATGTGTTCTTGCCAGTGAGAAGAATGAGCATGAAATCTGACTTATTCTCCCCTGTAATTCCCTAGTTCCTGGAATTTTTTACACATTTGTAGTCGCTTATGGAAAAGCACACTAGATACCCCACAATTAACCTTTCACTCTGTTGCAGCTATTATATTGCTAGAAGAGGTAAGAGGATAAGATAAATCATAATGTGTGTCTACTGCACTGCAGAACTAGCTTTTCTGGAGAGAAGCACAATGGATTACTGTGGCAATGCAGCTCCTGAAAAAAAAGTTAAGGCAGGCCTAGTTCCTTCCTCAGCTGTGAAGAAATTAATTTCTAATCTTGTAAGACAAATATAAGATAATTAATTGAGACACTTAGAGCCTTTACTGTCACTTCTCAACAATACCACAAAGATAATTATTTTAATCAATTTTGTTTGTTGAATTTTGAAGCTTCAAAATATCTGCTTATTTATTAATTTCAAATCAATTTCTTAAAGGCCTTTACATACCAAAACCTAAAGAGAGAGAAGGAAATGTTTGTTAGGAAACCCTCTCAGCAATGATAATCTTGAAACTTTTCTTTGCATCTTCCTCGGCATCAGTTATCAGTTATGACTGTGATGTTAAATATATGACCATTCCAATCTCCGTGGAAATTGTTAGAAGAAGGAGAAGATATTTTGTCTACAAAAATATACGACCAATTTAAGATAGGCAAAGACAAACACAATTGGAAGGACCAAACTGATGATGCTGAGCTGGATGCACCCCAGGATATTGTTGGTCATTTTGGCTGCCAGGGCACACTGTTGTTGATATTAATAATTAAATCTTTGCTACCAATTATAAGCTTAAACTGGACTCCACCAATATTAACTTAACATCTTACTTTAGGAACTTGGAAAGAGACTGAGAAAAAAAAATAATTTGCAGAGATATTTTGTTTTCTGTGAAAATGTGACTGTAATAGCACAGGCGAATTCAGGAAGCTTGAGTCACATAATAAAACTCTGTATGCTAATGTAGTGTCACTTGAAGTTTAGCCAACCAGTAAAGCCTGGCTCAGACAGAAGTCATCAAGTAAACTTAGAAAAGTACAAATGATCACCAGAGGGAAGTGACTATGTTGAATAAGAGTTGAAAGAAATTTCACATATATTAATGGCAAAATGTCTGTTTCACAAAGCAAATTACACACCAGCACTAGAATGATTGACTGCCTTGGGAAAGTACAGAACAGTACGTGATGGAAAGGGGGAAGCAGCATTGAGAACTTCCATCAGAATTCGTGCAGGAAAGATAATTCAGAGTAAGAAACAAAGGAATAGACTGGCCCAAATTTCATATGCCGATACTCTGAGGAGAGTCTAGATAAATGCTGGTTTCAAAATGGCAGAGTCTTTCTAGTGTAATTTTATTTAGATTAGGCATCCTTAAAAAAACTTGAGAAAAGCAGTTAAAAGCTTAAAATACCACCTAAATTAAAAATAACACTACACACTGAAGGCAACTGCTGAGTAATACTTATGAAATCAGGTAGTTCTCTACAAGGACCAGTAAATGGAGATGATTCCACAAGTGCTCTGAAAAACGGAAAATTCTTTTGAGACTGACACTACTTCAAAGCCTCATTGCATTTTATGTGCTCAAGGTATCTCTTTTTTTCTGCACTGTATGAATTAGCCAGACTGCCAAAATAAACAGCTGTCTCAATATCACCAAACTAAATACATGCAGCTGCTTCTGCAATTCAGTATGGATTAGAAATAAAATTGAAAACATAAATAATCAAAGTATTAAGCATTATGGAAGATGGCAAAACTAATAGGTACAACTTGAGCATCATATGGAATTTGGGATTAATAATTAAGTAGAATGAGTTTAGATGCCTTGTGATGGATAACTTATGTCTAACCTGACGAAACTCAGAGAGTACAGGGAATTCAAGACTAATGAACAGTGAGAGAATAAAACAAGGCAGGAAAGATTTAGGCTGCATGAGTTCTGTTGAAGTGCTGAAATCCAATAAAAGCTATAGAGGTTACCATAAAAAAGGTTGAGAGAGAAAAAGCGGCAGGTAATTTTCTATGGATTTCCTGCTATAGTACAGTAACTAAAATTTTTTGCCATTATTATTAAAATGCCAGAGATGTTGCACAACATGACAGTACAGGATCCCTGGGCTTTGCTTGGCTTGAGCAAAAAAGTCAGGGGTTCTTATGTTGTCCAAAATACTAGCAGATAAACATCCTTTCAAGAGGTTTCTTAATATTCAGAGAAAAAAGAAACAGGAACACCAGAAACAAAAAACCTCCAATTGATTGTTGTGACCATGACATTCAAGTTGCTTGAAGAAGCAATGAAGAAGGTAAGAAAGAAGTGTCAGAAAAGACAGTTTGATAAAAACTACTATAAGGCATTATTAAATTTCATATAAAGCATGTAACTTGCTGATGAGCAGAAATTAAATAGGGGAAAACTTAGACTAAACTTCAGGAGGGACTATTTTTGAAGTATTATAAACTAATATTTGCAAAATAAGAATCTAATTATTTTTCCTACCACATTCTGCCATATCCTGCTTTAATCTTCATTCTTTGATCTTGCAGTCAAGTCAATATTTTTGTCAATATGCTTCTTCTTCTTATAGATGTCTAAGATAGCTAACGAAAACTGCAGTGATGAGAATCAAATTAAAAACAGCAGCTCTACTCTTAAACACTTTACAGTCTTTCAGAAGAGATTGCTTGTTAAAATAGCTAACCCCCTTATAACACTAATAGCCTTTTGTGCAATGTCAGCAACCACTTTTTACTGGATTTTTCTCAGCTTCCATTTCATTTCATTGAGGACAAACTTCGATGATTTCGTGTCATTTTAATTAGATACATGCCTATGGATTTTGGAACTAGGTCTTTAAATTTCACTTCTCAGATGTTTTGATTTTACACTACAAAAGAAAATTTGTTAACAGTGAAAATAATCTTCAAAGGATTTAGTTCTTTCTGCTTGTGTTTCTACTTATTTTCTTTTTCTTAATATGTAATTGAATACAGAACAGCTAATTAATTCATTGTATAGCTAAGAATGAGATAGGCACTTTTTATTGAAATACAGAAGCCAGTTTTCCATCTCAGCATTTTAAAAATTAGATTGTCTGTTGGACTTTTACTGTTTGTTAGACAATTAAAGTGTATGACAAAACTCCAAAACTAGAAACTAAATTTTCTTTTTTTTTCCAGGATCATGCACAGATCTAAACATATGCTAGTCTCCAATAGGGAAGTTTGGCTGAGAGTGACTTTTTCTACCAAAATCTCTATAGTTTATTTTTTCAGTATGGTTTCTCTACTCTTTCCCCATCATATGACCTCCATATTGAATGATATAAAAAACCCAAACAAATTGGGGTAAACTGATACTACCCCTAGCCATAATTAATCTTCTGTTTTCTAGTCAAGCAATTTATAATTGTGTTTGTCTAGTTTGTTTTAAATGTTTCATAATCCTATTTTTAATGCATATTATCTCGAATATCAGTGTCCTTAAATATCATCCATCATAGATCTATAAAGTGTTCCCTGTTTGCTCTCCCATTCTGAGGTTTAATTCTTGCTCCAAGTTTTAAATAATTTAGTTAAAATACAGTTTTCTAGCTTCTGAAATATTCCCAAAATACCCTTTGTTTGGTTTTTTCCCCTGAAAAAGAGAATTCATAAAATTGTAGAATCATAGAATGGCCTGGGTTGAAAGGGACCTTAAAGACCATCTAGCTCCAACCCCCTGTCATGGACAGGGGCACTTTTCATTAGAGCAGGTTGCTCAAAGCTTCGTGCAACCTGGCCTTGAACACCTCCAGGGATGGGTCATCCACAGCTTCTCTGGGCAACCTCTTCCGGTGCCTCACCACCCTCACAATAAAAAATTTCTACCTAATATCTAATCTAAACCTACTCTTTTCAGTTTGAAGCCATTCCCCTTTGTCCTGCTCCCCTTTTTAACATGTCCTAGTAAAAAGTTACTCTGCATTTTTCCTGTGGGCTCCCTTCAGATACTGGAAGGCTGCAATTAGGTCACTTCAAAGCCTTCTCTTTTCCAGGCTGAACAAACACGGTTCTCTCAGCCTTTCCTCATACAAGAGATGCTCCATCCCTCTAATCTTCTTGGTGGCCTCCTCTGAACTAACTCCACCAAGTCCGTGTCCCTCCTGTGCTGGGACCCCAGAGCTGGATGCAGCACTGCAGGTGGGGTCTCACCAGAGCAGAGCAGAGGGGCAGAATCCCCTCCCTCCCCTGCTGCCCACAGTGCTCTGGATGCAGCCCAGGACACATTTGGCTTTCTGAGCTGTGAGTGACCACAGCTGGGTCATGTCCAGCCTCTCATCCATCAGCACCCTCAGGTTCTTCTTTTATATTTCAGAAGTGAAGTCTACTATTACAAAATGTTGTACTTATATTTCTCTTCATTTTATATATTTTTATTGTAATCTGAATAAAAGAGAGAGGCTATTAACTTGTTAACCTTGTACAATGTGACAACCTTAATAAAGCTGGGAAAATTAATTTTAAAATATCTTTATATTTCTCTCAATTTAAGATCATGTAACATAAACTTTACTGGATAATCACAGACTATCAAAAAACACCCTGTGAATAGTATGATCCATTTTAGATTCAAATTTCCAAAGCATAAATCTGTTACACAGATTCTTATTAGATATAAAGGAATAAAAACAGAAACATTGCCCGTTGAAGATAGTGCAACATGGAATTGAAAAAAGTTATTATTTCTATACTTTTGTAATTTCTTCTAAGGAAAACAATGTCTTGTTGTATGCAAAGCCTTTTCATACAGAGTATCATTCATTTTACAACTTTGTGATTTTAGTACCACAAAATTTTACTGAATTAGGGAATACACTAATTTTATGTGTGTTTTTTCACTAGGGAGAACAGATTAAACCACTCATGCATACAATCAATCTGTTAAGGAAAAGAAGAGATTACTGTAACCTAGAGATTTCCCCATGCCTGCTAGTAAACCGATAAAAGTGCAGAGAACAGCTTATTCTGCATGTTCCAGACCATGCTCCCTATTAAATTTATATTAAAGTCCACTTAAATTAAATGTGACTAAAGAAATATCCTTTTCCTCAGTGAAGTTTTCAGATCTATCACAAACAACCCAACTCACTGGAGATACGAAGAAGTGCAAACCATCAGGAAAGCATCCAGCTACATGATAGGAATAGGTCCAGAAAAACTCCAGCTGTTTATGCAAATGATGATACTGAGTGGCTGGCACCTTATCAAGGACCAGAGGATCAGTGGCATATTGGTGTACTCTTTTAATGTCTAATGGATGTTTACTGCATCAAACAGGAAAAACAAACAAAAATTCCCAGCAAAGTTTAAAAGATTTGCTGAACTGGGACATTCAACAGTGCACCATCTAGTCGCAATCAATTAAATTTGCCCAGAGGTTATACTTCTCTATTGCAGTTCTGTATCTCTTGAGGCTCAAAGTATTTTCTTTTTCTCAAAGCAATTTCTGAAATGCAGCCACTTACCATGTGCATTCTGCCAACAGATCTCCCATTTTGTTCTGGTTTTTTCTTCAATTTGGCATCTGAATATTTTTCTGTGTATCAGAAAAAATACATAAACATAGTTATGGTTTGATTTTGTTACTTCTGAAGAGAAAGAATTCTTCTATTTAATCAACTGAAAATGCAATTTATTTCTGTAGTATTATCTTAGTTGTAAGAATAGATCTAAAAACAGATATGTGAAACAATGAGTATCTGGATCTAAAATGTTTCTAGCTCAAAAAGTATCTCATAAAGCACTCAGTCGTTGCCAAGCATTTAATGTTCTCTCAAGCACATGAAAACCAAGACCGTAACACCTGCAGAATGAAAATGTAAGTGTTTTTCTAGGTGTCTCAGCTGTGTCTTGTCATAGATATTCCCCAACAGCAAACAATACTGACTGACTCAAAAAAGAATCTACAAAGGCTGCTGCTTTCATTTAAAGTCATAGTAGGAAATGAGAAGTGTTCAGGCAGATAACATTCCCTTGCTGTAGAGATAAAGATGTATGAGGGATTTTATTTGCTGTAGAAATGAGGATCTTATTTTCCTTGCAAATGTCTTCTCCCTGTTCATGCCTGTGATGTATACCAAGATAGGCATTCAGATCCCTTACTCAGCATGAAATTTCATCACTGTCTTTTGGGAACATGCTTTCTCTAAATTTACTTATCCACGCTGGATATCTAAACACTGATGAATCTGAAAACGCTTTGGTATTTTCAAAAATCTGGACACTAAAATATCTAGATTTTCAAGTAGAGTGATAAAATAGAATTAAAAGGCAGGATTGAAACTGCACACCAGCTGTTGCTTGTTCATCTGGTATAACTAGACCTCCATTCCTCACCAAGGCTAACACCAGTACCATAAAGCATTCTTTTCATCTGGTAGAAAAACAAGGAAGAAAACAGATGCATTTCTTTTCATGTCAGTTTAAGACATTCTTGAGTGGCCTTGTATATGATCAAAATCAAGGTTGTAACATGTTTTTCATCTTTCAGAAGAACCTGACAGCGTTTGCTTTCAAAGTTTCATTCTCAAAGAGAAAAATATACTGTAAACAGAGGTCTCATGTTTCTTCCTGGGGTTGTTTGGGTTTTCTTTAGCGTTGCTTTGTTTGTGGTTCTTGTTTATTTTTTTCAAACTTTGTTTGTTTCATTCACTTTATAGTGGTTTCCAGACACATTATATGGGTCTGGAAATGACCAAGAGATACAGAAAAAGGCATTAATTGCTAGTTAGTATTCGCGTTCTTACAAGTTACTATGGAGGCTTCTGGCTTTCTCATGATGTCCATGTCCTATGGACTTGTAGGTTGAAATTAACTTGCAGGTGATAATGGAAAGGACAAAGTTTTTGTCACAATGGAGGACAGCTACAAGATTTCATGCACATTCATTCATGATTTGAATGCTATCATGTGGCACACTGCTGACTTCACTTCTCAGAGGGAAAGCACTTTTGCCAGCAATGTACTTAGCACCATGGCCTTGGATTATTGACTGAAAAAATATATAAATATTGATATGAAGGAATAAAAATACGTATTTTCTTTGTGACACTCCTCTTACATCCCAAAAAGATTCACTAGTTGCTATAATAACTATAATAATGTTCTCAGGAAGGGAAAATCACTTCGATATGTGAAAGCAGAAATGAAAAAATTTGCACACCACTAAAAGATTTCTCCCTTTTGTCCCAACTTCCTGCTTATAATCACTGTGTGGGGGACAAATTTCCAGTGTGCAAGTCTTATTCATATAAAGACTGAATACTGTTAGCAGCATACAGTTTTATAAAAATGTGTATATGGAAGAGTTCTTCCTGACTCTCCCTCAAGAAATGAATATTTTTTACAGTCTCAGTAAATTACCTTTTCTCTTTTAAGGCCTTCAGGAAGATATTGGCTTATCTCTCTGAGTTTTTGATTTCATGGATGACTAGTTATGAATTTAAGTTTAATAAGTAAAAAAAAAAAAGAAAAAAGAATCCCAATATTTTCACCTCCAAATCCCTCTCTGGTCCCTCATGCTCTGATTACTGTGTAAAGCAGTAATCTCTCAGACCTGTAATCAGGCCATCATCTTCTGCTCAGATTTTTCATTGATGTTGAACATCCAGGCTTTACTATTTTCATGATATCCCTACCATAAAGCCTTTCCTGTCTGTTCTATGGTAAAATCTATGGCCTAAGCTTTTATTTCCCTGGATCTCCAAAGCATTTAACACATGCAATTTTCCTGTTCCTAAAAGAGAGCAGCTAATGTACAACTATTTAATCGTAGATTAATATATTTTCTAAAATGTTTTGTTCACTTGTTTGTTTTAAATGACTGTCATGACTGGCCTTTAAAAAGCTGACACTTAGTGAAGTGTTTGAGTTCCTCAAAAATTACAAATTCTTACTACTATGTTAAAAACTTGACCTAAAAATAATGTGCTTCATTAGAACACAGTGCTACTTACACTGTGGATAAGGGTAGTAAGGGTGAATACTCATGTTAGGTACCTCTTTAGTTGTCACCTGACCTGAAGGTTGAAAACAAGTGCATAGAAATAACTCAGAAAAACACTAATTACTCACATACAAAGCTTAACTGAGTTCACTTGATTTAAGAGCACACATGCCAGTTTTGGTAGTGTATTGTGTAAGATTAATTGGTAAGCAAATCTGAAGATTGTTAGCTAGGAAAAAAAATTAAAGATTAGCATTAAATTATCAAGATATAATTCTCCCTACACTCTGTTTTTACTAGATCATTACAAAGATTACCAATGAAACAGTAATGTTAATAAAAGGACATTTTTGCCTAAAGTAAATGGAGATAAATATAGCCATAGATTCACAGTTCAGACACCCATGATTGTGGATAAGATATTTGGTGTGTTTTAGAATAATTTATCTTTAAAATTATTATTTCTATGGAGGGAAAAGGGAGCTGGAATAACTTGTTCTTGTTTACAGACCTTCCTGCTCTTTCAATGCACTGACTTCATTTGAAGCTTGTTGACCCAAAGGAATCCTAGCTCACTGCTTAGACTTTTGATCCAAGTTGATTACAAATTCATAAAAACTATTTGCAATTTTGGTTTTTGGTTGGTTTGGATATTCTGTGAATCTGTGATTCCATGTAACTAGGATTTTTTAAAAGAATTTATAAAGGTATTGTTGTTGTTTGAGGGTGAGGAAACGACAGGACTTATTTTGTTTAGCTTCAGTTCACAGTTCCTCTTTCTTTTTTATACTTGTTCAGAGAAATCCAAGAATTTAACTTTGAACAAGATTGATACTGTATATTAAGGATTTTAGACTGCTTCAATGTCTAACACAGTTTCAACATGCAATTTTGCAAAGACCAAGTGCGAAGTGAGTGCTTCATGTGTTAATTCCCTCAGATGTTTGGGACATTTCTTTCTTATTTTTCCACTCTTGAAAACTTATAATTACAAGAAGTTCAAATTACATTCTCAAAGTTAAAACTTTGTTGCAGGTAGAATATTTTGACATTAGAAACTGAAATACACTACTGGCTCAGAGAAATATTTAAAGGTTAAACATGGCTAGGAATTTCAAATGATTATTAGATTAAGCCTGTTGCACTTCTGCCACACCACCAAATGACAGAGTCTTATTTAGTACTTGTGCTGAAGCAACAGAATGGCTTGACCTTTCAATAGGTAAGATATCGACCTGTGACAGGGCTCCACACAAGCCTTGTGAACTACCTAAGTTGTATTTAAGTCTTTGACCAAGAATTCTATCTCTTTTCCGTGAGATACATTTCATTCTTACTGAATATATAGTAAATTTCTCTTTAGTTCTCCGGAACTAAAAGAAGAATTGAACAAAAGAAAACTTTCTTTATGTAAATCAGTGTTCCTAACATTATTCTCTTTGTTTGTGTGATTTCTGTAGAATGAGGTGCTATTTCTTCTGTGGGTATAAGCGATATAGCAATTAATGTAAATGTTTTTTTCTCTCCCTCTGTGCCTTAATATTTTCAAACTAATTAAAGGTGATTTTAGACCACTTTTTAATGGGCAATCTCTATTTTTATAGTTCTTATGTGGCTCAGCCTACAAAGCTGAAGAAGGAAAATGACACTGCTTTCCTCCTCTTGGAAACAATTATATTCTCTGACAGTGACATTTATGCACTGCTTTATGCAATTCTGTGGTAAGAGTATGTATGCGTCCTTTCCTCAGTTTGAAACAAAATGCTCATTCGTATGTTCGTGAAGCCACTATATAAATATGAAATACTGATTAAAACCAGAGAGGTTCGAAGAGGAGGGGGGAGGGGAGGGGA
>VZTE01006248.1:65933-91405 GCA_013397775.1 Eulacestoma nigropectus | reverse complement strand
AAGGGAAGGGAAGGGAAGGGAAGGGAAGGGAAGGGGACTCATACTCTTTTGCTTCACTCTATCCTAGAAGGTAATTTCCACACTTTTCATCAAGATGGGGCATCAAACTCTCCTTTAACAATTCAGGGCAAAACAGATTTGATGCCCACTAATGTCTGAGAAAAGAGAGATACAGACAATTTGTGGGCGAAGTCCATCTTTGCATGTCCTCTCATTCTTTCCCTGTGAAGCAGTGAGGATTTCCCTTTCCATATTGCTCACTTTCTTACAGATACATACAATGAAACATGGACTGCTTCTTCTCATCATTTCTTTTTATTCATTTTGCGTATGTTAGCCCTGTTAGTGACCAAGGACAGGAAAACAGTCACAGATGACCTTTTTAGATTCAAGAGGATGAATGAGCACAGCCAGTGGAGGTTTACCAAGGACAGTTTCATTTTGAGCAACACTATTGCTCTCTATGCTGTGGTGCTGCATACACACTCACATTTTAGCATCAAACTGGTGGAAGTTTGCAGACAACACCAAATTGAGTGAGGCAGTCAATTTGCTGTACCTCAGGGCTGTTTTTCAGAGGAACCTTGACAGGGTGGAGAAATAGACATTCACCTCATGAAGTTCAATGAAAGGAAATGCAGAGTCCTGCATCTAGGATGAAATAACCCATTCCAAAAGTACAACATGTGGACTGACTATATAGGAAGCAGATCTACAGACAAGCACCTAGGGATCTGGCTTGATAACAAGTTGACCATGAGTCAATAGTGTGCTCTTGCAGCAGACAAATCCAAGCACAAGCTGGGCTGCACTACAAGAGCGTAGCCAACCAGTCCAGGAAAAGTGATCTTTCCTCTCTATCCAGCACTTGTGGCAACATAGCTGTAGCACTATGTCCAATTGTGAGCTCTGCAGTAAAAGAAGGATATTGATATGCAGGAAAGAATCAAAAGCATTGACACCAAGATGGTCGAGGACTGTAGCAGTGTTTGCATTGGAAGACAATGAGGGAATTGTTCAGTTCAACAAGGAGAATAAAAGACCTTATTGCTGTGTACAAATACTTGACCAGGAACATAGTGGAGACAGTTAGACCCTTCCCAGAGCAACAGACTCTTCTACAGCAACAGGTCAGGAATCAAGGAACACAATTTGGTATAGGGAAAGGATTTTTCTTGCAGCATAAGGGTGTTCAAATACTGTAAAATGTTGCCAGGAGAGGCTGTGGAATCTCTGTCTTTGGAGGTGTTCAGGACTTGATCAAACAGGACTGAGTAACTTGATCTGCTTAAACCTGTCTGAGATGGAGACTGGACTAGGTGACCTCCAAACATCACTTCCAAACAAAATTATTCTATGACACTGTATCATTCATTCCTATCAGCTCAATAAAGATAATACACTTTGAAACCTGCAAAATAGAAAAGAAGAGCATGCAAGAACAGACTCAGTGTTTTCTTGGCCACACCATTTAGAAAGTAAAAAAAACAAAACCACCCTCCCCCCCAATAAAAAAGCCCAAGCCAAAAAATCCTTCAGAAACATTATTTTTATGCTCCAGTACTTCTGGTTCAAAGAAAGTCTAGGTTTAAGATCAAAGTCTGTAAGGGTAAGGTATTTTCCAAACAAATCAAAACATGACTTCATTCCTACTAAATTTAAAATTCCAGTTTCACCTGACTAATCAGGCAGATTAGAAATTTTTTTTTGTGTGAGGTTGTTGGTTTGGTGTTTTTTGAGGGGAGAGGTGGTTTGTGGTTTTTTTAGTTGGGTTTTTTGCTTGGGTTTTTTTAATCTTTTTCTTTTTGAGGGTTGTTGCTATTTTAACCCCATCTATTTTTCCACAGAGATACAACTCATTTCCATATAGGCACCTACAGTTTTTGTTATTTCGCGGATGTCTGACTTGTGTTTTTAAGGGACTATTTTCAAGAAAAACGTCTGTTAGCAAGCGTGTGCAACTGTTAGAAGACAGGCGTGCTTTTATTGCAGTCATACATCTTTAGAAATATGTTTTCATAAGCAAGTGATACAAGAAGGCTATTTGGTTTACCAAATATGCATCAGAACTGAGTGCATTCCAGGAATTAACATACTGTAGTACAGAAGGAAAGAAGAGAGCTAACTGCTTCAGTGATACCCACAGCAGCAGGCTACAACAACAATAGCAGCATCAGCAGCAAAATATCTTTTATTTTCTCTCCACTGTTTATAAATAAGATTGAGCATATGGATACATAATTAGGGTTATTTCATTAGATCAGACTAGAGCTCTCCAAACAATCATAAAAAGGGTTCTCCATGCATAATGGTTTATACAGGCTTCTTAAAACACATGCTAATACATTAAAGAGCATATGTTCATCTTCAAGTAAAAATCCTATACCTGCAGATTTTGCTGAGGCTTTTTTTTTATGATCAGAGTGACTTGCATAATTTAATGTATAGCTGCATTATTTAATGTCTATTCCTGTTCTGCTGTTTTCTCCTGTTCTTACCTCAGTTTCTAAACAATTTACTATTTATCCCCTTTTAGCTATTGATCTAATTTGAGTGATTCATTTCTACTAAAGGTGTTCCAAGAAGCCAATTTATTTTTAGTCTACATATCAGAACAGCTTGCCCAATTTTTCCTTTTCTACCCAGCTTACAAGTCATGTCCTCTCTCCTAAGCAGACCTTTTGAACTTTCCTCCTTATCTTTTCAGTCATTCTCCCAGGTGCCCACTTGAACCAGTTCCAACCTGCCTCCTCTCATTTTACAGTCATTATCTTTCTGAAAAATAGGATTTGTTCCTCCCACTTTTTGACATTTTCCAGCTCTAGCTTCTTTTCCCTGCTATCCTGACAGATTCTAGGTATTTCCAAGACTAAAGTGACAAAGGAACTAAAATAAAAGTTCTATTTGTTTCTGTGTGCAAAGACCACTTTGACTTTCATAAAAGTACCCAACTTTTATACATGCTGCCTTAAATTTCTAAACACTAGAAACTTAACTGTATGTCACTAGAGACAACCATGTTTCAAAATCAAAATTCCAGAGTGGGTGAAACAGGACATCCTTAAGACATTATTTCCCATGAAGTAACTGCAGAACACACAGTGAGCTTGCTTTCTGAGACATTTTCTTTAGCCTGTAAAAAGCTTTTCAATAGTTTATATCTTGCTACTGAAATCCAGAGTGGAATACTAAATATCAAAGATTATGAGAAACCACGTGTGGAATTATTTTCTTTTATTAATCTCAACGTACTCGATGCCATCCAGGAAAAGCTGTATGGTCTATGTTCCATGTTACATATTTCAGGAACACAGTGATAGAATTTCTGTAGGAGATAACAAGAATGTAATTTTGTAAGTGCAGTAGTTATAAAGGGAAATTAAAAATGTGAATTTTATTTTAAGTACCCATATTCCTGAAATGTGGACATTTTGCAATCATACAAAATAAATTAAAATATGGATTAACTGAAAAGACTGAACTACCAAGGAGATAGCATCAATATCATAAAATAGGGATGAAGTAGAAAATATAGTTGAGAAAAAGATAGAAGGCATGAGACGATAATATTGTTTTAATTGAAGTTAATTGCAAGAAAATAGATAAAAAATATATGGCTGTAACTTACCACAGCCTTCTAGGCATGCAACTGCCAGTCGAGGTGAGGTGTAAATATTCTGACTGAGGCTGCAGTTAACAGTTTTCACAGGCTTCTAATTTCAGAGACAGGGCCCTGATTATCGATTACCGAAGCCAAGAAGCCTCAAAGCTGTGGAATCTCTGTGATTCTCTGGAAATCTAAAATTCTTTGTCTAGTTCAGAAATTTGAAGAACTAATCTCTTTCCAGGAAAATGCTTTTACTTGAACACCTGGCATTTTCAACTAAACATTGTTTTATCAAAAATTCAAGCAGTTTCAATAACAATATCTTCCTTTACTGTTTCCTTCAAAATAAAATCAACATTATAAAGTAAAAATCGGTAAGAATTCAATTTAGCTTAATAAAGTGTCACCAAATTAATAAACATAGACAAGAATTTGTAATTTCTCTATTAATTTCACTTCTACAAAGCCTTAGGCAAATGCAACATGCCTAACCTTCCACATTTATAACCAATTATTGATTTCCTCATATGATTTCAGTAACTTTGAAGTGGCAGAAATTGGGCTTTTTTGTAATATTACTTTCCATCATGATTCAGTTATAAATTTGCTCTAAAGAACCCACTACCTCCTACATATATATATTTTTTTTTTTTTAATTTAATTTTTTTTTTTTTTTTACAAATTTTTTACTCCCTGATACTGCAGGGGAATGAACAAATTGTTCTAATGTCCTCCTTGTTGGTCTGGAAATTCATGATAGAGCAGGGCAGGGTCAGATGTGGCAGAAAGAAACTGAGATTACCTATTCTTTCAGATGTAACCATGTTACCAACTTGGAGCATTCAATTTTGGATGCATCTACATGATATATTTTCCAAAATGGAAAAACTGGCTGAAAAAAATTGTGCCTTTTCTGCATGCTTTGGCTTCATGCATTGTTTACCATTTATGCCAACACATTTGTGTGTATGGTTAGTCATGTGAACTAGGTCACTGAAGTGATTTATGTAGAAAATAATAAGGACAAATTATTTTAGATTAATTTCTACTTTTCAGTCTCTCTAGCAATTGAGATTATTACGTATTATTTCACTAACAGTAGTCACTGTACAACTATGTGGGAGGAAATACAAAATTCAATTCACAAGCGGAACAGGGTCTGAAATATTTTAAGCTGTCTCTATCAAAAAAAACCCAAACTTGTAATGTTACACTTCAACATACTTTGATGACTGGGAAGAAAACTGTTATGTAATTACAGAAAAGGAACAGGGAATGAGTGTCCCAGATAAAATGGCAATGCCAATAAGAATAAAATTCTTGCTTCAGGCTTATTTATGACTTCACTATATAAAATTCACCAAAAATAAATACTACGGGAGAGATGGGTGAGAACTTCCAAGGAAATTTTCTGGATATTTTACCATTCCAGCTACATGTGATTTTTTTTTTATTGCCTATGAAAGAATGTTATGTTAAAGTACATAATTCATATACTTTTACAGATCAGCTGATTAGAAGATTTTATTCAATTAAAGAATTTTGATTTTCTGAAAGCACCCACTTTGCCTAATTTCTTTTCATGAAGAAATAATAAACAAAATGAAGAAGAAGCAATTCTGAAACATTTGAAGTCAAACTCAAGAAAGATTGAATCTAAAAGAAAAAGCTCACCATTTGCTTTAAGCTTCCTTCAAAAATACATAAAGTTTTGGCTTTGAGTCTCTTTTTAAGTTTTAAAAATAATCATGGCATCTCTGTTTTTCTAGAGACAGAAATGTCTACTTTGATCAAATTTAATTCTGAAGAATATGAAGTACGTAGTTTTATACACTATTTTGTGAGGATTGTATTTTTTTCTTCTTTGCATAAATTATTAGGAATACAAATGAAAAACTATATCCTAGAAATTGTTCCTTATAGACAACTGTGTAAGTGCAGATTCTCAGTGTTTTAGATTAATTTCAAGAAATTTGCGGGGCAATACAGATATGCATAGGGATTCTAGTTTTTCCCATTTCAAAACTAGTAAAATGTTTGTTTCATCTCCACAGTGATGTAAAACAAATGTTAATTAAAAACTTCTGCCACAGGAAATAATCTGGTTTTGGCCTGGTTTATTCAAGGTAATCAGTGACTGACTCAGAATAATCTGTGATTCTGTAAAGGTGATAGTAGAAGCTTCCTGTTTTCCCATCTCAAGGGATTATATTAAGATATTTTCTTTTTTCTTATGACTGAAAAACAGTGAAAACATGTTCATAAATAAATGGGTTCTCTCCAAACACCATGATTAATACAACTAATATACCTAAGTCTTGTTATGGTTTTACTGTCTCGGTCTTTTCAAAATATAATATATTATAATCAATAGGGAAAGTAGGAATATCAGAAGATTGGTCTCTTAATTAACTGCTGAATTAATGAAAACAGAACTTATGTCTGTCACTAAAATAGGGAAGATACTTGGAGTCAGGTAAAATCTTGATTTTTCCAATTCCTGCTCTCGATACAGTTTTTATTCAGTCATTTCCAAACAGACTGCTAGTCTGGAAAATATGATAATTTGTTTCACCACCCAAGATTACATATATAGAGCATAGATTCTGGACAATGCGAAGGTTTTGCTTTAATAACTTTTTTTCTTAGGGAATCATTTCCTTTTCCTAGATAAGGAATTACATCTAGAAAGATTCTTCATATTGACACCAGATGACATGTCAGAGTCTCACAAGAATTTGTTGGAGAACATCTCTGTCTCCGAGGCTGCAGACATTTAATCATTTCTTCACTATTCTAGGCAGCTGCACACTGACCTCATACCCACCTGCTTCTGGGCTGTCAGCCACAGTACTTGGTAATATAAGGGCTACTTTGCATGCTGCTTTACCAAGAAGAAATGCCACTAACTGTGACAACAATCCTAATTAGTTGTTGAAATACCATTGTGAAGATCTGTCACCAGCCATTACTCATCTCTTTAATGGTTCCTCCAAACAGAAGCTCTGTTTCAGCTATTTAGAAAATGGCCAATATCATTATCATTCCCTGAGGGGCTTATCTAAGCACTCTGAAGGATTACTGTCCAATTTTACTTTTAAGCAACGTTGCAAAACTCATGAAAATAGACACTTTTCAGGGGAAAAATAAAACATCTTCACAGCAAGAATTTAAGCTGCAGGAGGTTGGGCACAGTTACATACCTCTAGGCAAACTGTAACAGCAATTATAAGGAGAGCATACTCTGAAGGATAGAGAGGAAACAAGATTTTAAAAGAATGAGATCACCAGGGGATAAGAAGTAAGAAAAGGATTAGATTTAAAACTAGAAACCACACATTTGATTTCCAAAACTTCCTATTAGTATCACAACTTCAAATTATACCAGAAGGCAGATGTGGTCTGACTCAGTGCAGGTAAGTAGGATAAATATCTGTTGTCAGAGATAAACCACAGACAGCTTTTTCTGTTAATAAGTAATTGCTTACAAATGGATCATTAAAAATTTAGAATATATTATGATTAAATAGTAGATATTAGAAAGATATTCCCATGCCCAACATTACTTTCCCAAATCTATTTATTTTGGCAGACTTTCCACTCTCTTTCTATTCTCTACTCCTCTCGCTCCTTCTTTGTAATTTCCAAATTCTTACCATGCTTCCAGTTCCTGCCTTTACCTGTGTGATCTCTCATCTTCTTTTCATCTTGTCCATCTCTCTCATTCTCTTTCCTAGTCCATACTACCTGCCTGAAATAACCTTCCTGACATCTTTCAGTCAGCTTCCCTCTCCTCCCACCTCCATGGTGGTTCTCAGTTCCATTCCCTAACTTGTCTTTGTCTCTAGCACAGCCAACTTCCAGTTTCCCTGTCCCAAAAACTTGATCTTTTGGTCTCCATCCTCAACACTGTTCCTCAAGTTACCTCTTTAGCCAACTTCCAGTTCTTATTCTTCCCAAAATCTCAACCAGAGCCTTCTTATCATCACAGCATACAGGTACCAGCAAAGAGTTCATTGAAAACACAAGGCTTCTTATGTGATTTAAATCTGGCCTGTAGCACTCAGGTGTTTGAGTCACAGGGCAAGTACTCCTGCCTTGCCACCAGGATTCATTCCTGCAGTAGGGAATGATGAGCAATGCTACCTAAGTTCTGCAGTCAAATAAACCGTCTATGTAACACGTTTAAACTGAGAGTTTGGTCAGATATGGAAAAGCACAGCCCTGACAAAGATTGTTCCTTTTAAGGATTTCAGGCCCTTCCTTAAAGCAAGAAAATTACGCAGATCTTCAACAATAACTTGCCCATGTTTAAATTAGAAAAAGACAAAATAACGTATTTTCCTGATACTCCCATTTTTAGAAAGACCTGCACTATTCTCATTGAAATGTTTGCAACTGAAATTTGCATTGAAATTTTCTGCAACTGTAAAGGAATATTTGAGCATATCCTAAAGGATTCTTCTCTGAGAAACAGTTAGAAAACCTGGAAAGGGGCTGCCTCCTATTCTCATGTCACTTCTTTTCTAAAAGCTAAAATATATGAATATGCCTAGGAATATGACTTATACTGTAATATAAATCGAAATCATTATGCTAGCTGAACCTGAAATAAACAGACAAACAAATCCCATAAAATAAACTTCAGGTTAATTCAAGATGCTTGCCTTCACCCACTTGAAGAGCAAGGAGATTTAAAGAGAATTTGTCCAGCCAGTGATATGTGATACTAGTAAAGGGCTCTCTAGTTACAGGCATGCGGGAGGAAAAATAGATATTGACATAGCAGAAAGTACCAGCTGAGGAAGGGCTGAGGACTCTTATCATGTAAGCCTACTGTCAAGAGAGATTGAAGTGTTCTTGTCCAACCATCTAGTATATCACTGGAATCAACCCTTGCAAATTTATTATGTCTGGTAGTAGCTCACACTATGTGAAAACATCCATTCCTGCAACAGTATCATTACATGATAAGGATTAAAATATTCTTGGAATGATATTCTTATATTTTTAGTTTGATGACTGTGATTTATTCATTTTTCTTTACAGAAACAATATGCTTTAACAAGACTTCTCAGACTAACTTGGGGTTCTCCCATACAATGACCTAGCAACAAAGTGCCTCCTACAGAATATGCAGTAAATTCTGACAGATAAGAGGTCCTAAGAGGTCATTGCTATGATCAAGTTTGATGAGTAAATATTTTTCTGCAAAATGCTCTAACCCAAATAATACAACACCATATCAGGTCAATGAAAGGCAAAGGAAAACACTGACAAATATAAACAAAACAAATCTCCATATTCTATATCACAAGACTCCAGCCACAGAATTTGACCTGAAATAATGCCACTTTATTTTGTATTACTGAAGCCATAAAACTAACAACCACGCCTACCATTTAAAAAGACAAATAAACCCTATAACATTTCAGAATTCTTCCTACCTATAATCTTTTTCTTTTTCATTGGCTGATACATGTCACATTTGATATTAATTTGTGATTCTTATACTCCAAATATGTAACTTTACACAGGGCACACAGAATATTTTAGATAATGGGCTTAAATATCTCTTTCTACAGTATTTCTTCCTTCTCCATTAATTTCAGACAGTTCATGTATCTCTCTTGTGAAACATTATGCAGTATTAATTTATTCATTACAAAAATATCCCAGTTTTTAGGGAAAACAGTCCAATATAAATAATGCATATATATACTTGTGAAATAACTTGTATAACATACAAATTATTGATTGATATAAGTTCTTGTGGATAATTTCTTGTGAAACAACTCCAAAGGAATGGTGAAGGAAATAAAATTTGGCTTTTGAAAAGAAGCTGTGAAGGACAAGGTGTTATAAAATAAAATGGAACATCTACTCTTACACAGAGATCACATTCAGTAAGTAAAACAAGGAGAGATTTCTATAGGGATGAGATAACATATAGGAAGTTTTGATCAGATTAGCAACAAGTGAAGCACTGAAGGATCACATCAGAGACATAAAGTCTACAAGAACAGACAGGTAGCAGATCTTTTTTTAATAGCTGCTTGCCTCTCATTCAAGATACCCAGATCACACAATTTGTAAATCCAGTCATCAGGGCATGAAAACTTTGAGAGTCCTGAAGCAGAAATCACTTAACCATCTGGCAGGCAGGAAAGGATGTTGCAGAATAAAGCTTCCCTGTTTCATTCCAGCAGTGTTACATAAAACAAGTGAGCAGGGACACTAAGGCATATAAAGCAAGGAGTATAATAAAAAAAAAGTCATATAATTTAGCAAGCGTATGAAGAACAGCTCTCCCCATGACAGCTACAACAAAAGAATAATCCCGTAATGGCTCTTTGACAGTTTATTTTCGGCGCATATGCTTAGGCAGTACATACTGTTTATTCTCTAAGCAGCTTAGCAGATAGGAGGTAAGTAGGATGATGACTATAATTCAATATAAAATACATTTAAATAAAGTTGGGGGGTCTGACTTAAGCCCTTAAAAGTCAAAATATGTAAGATAAGTCTCCAGCAACATCCGTAGCTCAGCTGCTATCCTTATTTTCTAAATGTGGAACACTGTCTTATCACAGGCTGCCACACCACTGGACAGTGTAGAATTGGTATGAGGGAAGAATTAGTTCCAGTAGCTGCTGAAGAACAAGATTCTACACCACAGGCAATTTGACACAACTTGTAACATGCTGTTTTCCACATATTTTTTTCACAACTGAAACAAGTGTTTATGCTTTTGTTTGTTTTTCTACTATCTACTCTTTCATATCTACCTGATCCAACTTACTAAAACTCAGTGGATAGTATCTAAGTAAAATAGTACCATCTCTCTTTTAGATAGATGTGAACCAGAAGACTTATGTACTTTGCTCAATCTTACCCCAAAAAGTTAGTGCCAAAATATGGCATTTTACCAGTCTCCAGGCAAACCCTTCAAATCACTTTAAGCTTTTTGGTGTTATAAAAAATTGCTATTTCATGGAATAGATATAGGAACCTGCCACTAGAGAATTTAAAGGAAAGGTGAAAAGAAAAAGATCCTCTTCAGACTTAAGTATTCCAGTTTATTATTCTATTTCCATTGAATTATAAGCTAACAAGGCATGAAACCATCAAGGAAAGTACAGCATCATATTTCAGTTACAGAACCTGGAAGCTGGTATTTGGCACCTTTGATGAATTATGATACTTGTTTGTGTGTCTGTCACTGCAAATATTAATTTAGAGATGAAATGTCTCAATCAGACATTCAAGAATTACATCCTAAGTCTGCCACAATAGGAAAAAAGGAGGTAGATAAATGCAGTCCATTCATATTTTTTAATTGATTTTAACTGTTTAGTTAGTCAAGGGCCAGAATGCCTCCAGGTACAGACCTTAAAGACAGAAGGATGGGGGAAAGCTTAAAAGCAGAATACAAATTATAAGATCGGGGAAGACTGGATTTCGACAGGCATATGTATAGTGTGAAGAATAAATGACTGTTTCCAAGAACCTGGAGTACAAATAAGAGCTTTAAAAAAAAAATCAATATCACATCCTCTGCCTGTCCATAGGATGAACATTCATGGTACATTCAAGTGGGAGATTTGGTAAATGCATGGAAGAATAATCCATCTTAAACTTAAGAAAATACTTCAGGCTCAGAAAGCACTGGAACTGCATATTTTTAGCACTAAGAATGCACACGAATAAAATCTACGTTCCTGCTTTGCTCTTACACTATGGGCTTCTTTCTGCATCTATTGCTACATAGCATATTGGTCTTCATATGCATTTGATTTCTAACATGCTCCTCTTTACAGTAACTACAGGTATTAGAATAAAATCAGAAAAAACATGAAGAAAAATAATGAATTTCTACTCTGACCACTCAGATCTCTTCTAAAGACCCTACGTTTAAGAAATCTATATGATAAGGAGGAACGGGCTTGCTGTTAGTTTGTGGTTGTTTGGTTGGTTGGGATTTTTTAAGAGCAGCTTCAATTTTTTGTCTCTCTGCAAATGTTGTGGCAATATCTTGACCTAAAGATATGATTGTTATAAGCTATAATGATACGATATAAAGATAATGCTGTAAGCTAATATGACACCAGTATATGAGACTGAGATATGAATTGTTAGCAAGAGACACAAACTGCTACTCAGAATGAATAAATTCTCTGTAAAGAAAGACTAGAAAATACAATACCAGTAGTACCTCAGTAATATCTCGCTGTTCTTGTAAGATCCACTCAATATCCTGCTACAGAGTGTATTACTGAAACGATATAATGAATAGCATTAAAATACCATCTTAAACCCAATCAAGGTTCTTCCCATTCTGAACAATATATTTGATATGACAAACTAAAAGTCAAAATAAATTATATAGAATTCTTCTACTTTCCATTAATTACATTGAATCTTTAAAGGTTTTCAAATTCAGTTCCATCAGCTAAATTATGTTAATCCCAAATGGCTTTTCCCTGTTACAGTATTGTTGTTATAAGTGCAGAAAACTTTATGTTTATATTATTTAATTTTTTAATTTGTCTTTCCAAGTTCTAGGACAACCTGAACTTGCTGTTGCAAGTGAGCATGGTAGCAGTCTAACTGTTGCATTTCTGTTCTCTCTCCTGGAGGCAATTTAATTTGTAAATTGAGAAATTTATTTTACATTTCATAACCTTGAACTCAGGGTAAGTTTCAATAGTTGGCTTTCCTCCAAAGATAAAATAAGGAACTTTTCTGTGGAGGAGTGAAAAGATTCTGCAGAAAGAGTCCAATCAGACATCAGCCATATGGCTTGGAAACTTGAGATTTCTTCCAGATATTCTTAATACCTGCTGAATTTCACCTTTAAAATTAATTATTGTGTTTCAATATTTTTGACAATTCTCTCATAAGAGCATTTGCTTGTGGAAAAGTAGGTCTTTCACACTATTAAGATTGTGATTAACTGTCCTGAACATGGTAAAATACAAATGTTCAGGGTGGTACCTCCACTGGTGTATTTATTTTCAGAAGCATGTCTTTCCACCAGGTACATGGCTTGAGCTACACATATGCTTCCTAAAGAGGGAATAAAGGCTGCCATAACAAACCCATCAGACCATCTGCCTCTTCTTTATGCTGCTAGGTCAGAAGATTTTTCTCTCTAATCTGTGAGCAAGAGCATAGGTCTACAGCAGTTACTGACTTCCTAACCAAGAGCAGTTACCAACCTGCACGTGTGTTTTGCTCTATTGAAACTTCACTGAGACTCACACTCAGAAGTTAAAAGGTCAAATAAAGGATAGAGGGAAGAGGGGTGGGGAGAGGAAAGCCTTAATACATAGGCACTGATTTTGGTTTGTTGATAAATGAATGTTACTGAAGGAGTCATCTCAGGGTTGCAGGCAAGAAGTGACACATTTTAAACAATAATGAGATGGGAAAATTTGTTATTTCTTGACTCTGAAAATATAACCATCAATCCCTATTACATGATGTTAGAAAAGGAACATGTATCCAGGCTAATAAACCATTCCACTCTGATTTTATTGCTGTGGCCTCAGCATCAAAACTTACGTATGGCTGGATCATATTCACAGAATGACTCAAAATATAATATATGACTAGAAAATGCACAGCTACCTGCTTCTGTCGGACACATACCCAGGGTTAATTTATCTTTGTGATAAAATTCAATTTTACAATATCTGCATGTTCTAATTGTTATTCTAATAAAAATCAAATGAAAGATGAATTAATGAAAACAAAAATAAATCAACCAGACAGTCATAGATTAAGAATAAAAAAAGAATCAATATGTCAATTCAGCATGACTGATGTCTTGACACATCTATTTTCCACTTTTTTTTTTTTTTAATTACCCCCTCCCCCCAAAAAAATAGACCAATGTTATATTCATTTGATTAATCAAAACTGCAAGATATCTGTCATTTTCTTTTCTCTCTTGGAAAAAACCTTTCCAGAAGCTAATTAAAGTCTGAAGGCAACTTCAGTAGCCAGACCTTGGAACAGAACACATTTTTAGTGGGCATCAGCAGGACCTTATTTGTCTCTTCTGCACCACAACAGCAGAATGGTATAGTTTTAATGCTGCTGCATTTGCACAGAAGAGAATAAGAAAGATAAAAAATGAAACATGGCTGAAATAAAGGTTCATATTAGTAGATCAAACATATATTCCCTCCTAAACCACATATGAGTAGTTGCTATGAACATCAGAAGATATCCAACACTATGTGGAAAGAGATTATAATTTGACTAACTACTTCCTGACAGCCTTTTTGACATACAACTTCCAGTGGCAGCCAAATTAGGTTAACAGGGAGCACACTGACAGTAACAGCACGAACAGATATGATATGGCCTCTTCAGAATAAAGTTAAATTTCTATTGTCAGAAAGTCCAGAGAATTCATGAAAAAAATATTTCTATTATTGTACTGAAAGGCATCAGTGCATCCACTCAGCATCCCTGAAATGACACAATGTGGATTTAGGGAAAGTATTCCCTGTCAGAGTTCAGTACTTTCTGACCAGGTCTTTTAAAATATTCCACATGAATAAGAATTAATGCTTATACCAAGTTTACTCATTTGTAGACACTTGATGTCAGGAGGGATTTTGGTTTAGCAGAGCAATACAGCAGTTTACTGAAATTACAACTACTCTTAACAGAATATAGAAGTTATATATTTATTATATAAACTACATAGAGAGAATGTAGAAGTTATTTATGTATTTGTAGATTTCCTCTGTCATGTCAAACAGCAATGTCACTTTAGCAGGTTGGGTTTCAAGGAACTCTATCTTTTTTTCTATCAAAATATCTGCTTCATTAAAAGGTTTTCTAGGCTGTATCATCTCACCTGCTTTGGAGATAACCTCTTGAATCTCGGCAGAGTAAAGCTAGGGCTGCACAGCACAGAGAATGAACTTGAACACTGGAAATCAAAAGTTATTGCAGGCCAGCCACCACAACAGAGCACAATGGCATAGACAAGTCCTAGCTCAGTGTATCTTGTCTGCTCCTGTTGGACACTACCTATCTGAGGTATAGAAGTTTCCCATAATCATAAGATCATATTTGTACAGCACAGATACATGTGCATATGAATTCGCCATTGTCTATAGGCAGAAAAAATTCTATCCACACTACCTTTTGAAGGTGAAACAGACAATAAATCACCATGCACCACAGTTTTGCTGAGTATTTGTTCTGAAATATGAAATTCTGACTATTCAGAGCAATAGAAATGCATGTAGATACAGCAAATTAGATAACTTAAAGCGCTAAGTGAAATTGAAAATAGTTATAGACTCTCCAGGTACCTAGGGTTTCACATTTCAGACTTCTTTTCTCCCATCTTCTAATGACTTCCCTAAGGTTGAGTCCTCATGCGTAAATTCTCTAGAATCAAAATAGTATTAAGAAGCCAAAAGGTTTATATAATTACTGTTGTGGTTAGGGACATTTTTAACACATGACCATGTGTTTTTTTATTTGATGTCACAAGCTGAAACTTTGGTATGGGCAGATGCTCATTCTCCAGTGCCTTTCACAGCTTTGTCTCCAGCCTGCACCCTATCTCTGCCTTTTCTCCGCAAGAAAAGTGGCCGTGCTACATGCTTCACCCTTACTCATCCAGGTCTCTCCTCACAGAAATCCTGGATAAATTAAGGAAAAGGCTCTGTTTTATACCCCAAAGCACAAGTATGCTGAAGACCATACTCCTCTCTGCCCCTGCTCTAGACACAGCAAGAACACAGCCCAGGGAAGGGACTGCAAGGAGCAGGGTGATGTGCCCCTTACTTCAAAGGCTGAACCTACAGCACAGACAAACACTGTAAGCTAAGAATACAATCCTTAAAAAACATGAAACAGAGACAACAAAAGGAACTAGGAAAGTCCATCGACATTTCAAAGGCAAAATTATTACAGTGATGAGTACTTCTATAAAAAATACAGCTACAGAAAACATATGCTACAGGGAACAGTTACAGGGAAGTTGCATGAGGGGGAGATAGTGATCTACAGTTTCCTTTCCCTCTTTCTGATTATTTAGTATCTGTTACCCCAGATATTTCACCCAAGAAGAACATAAGCTAGATCTTTCACTTACAGAAGTAAATTGATGCGATCTTCAAAGAGGATTGGAACAGTCATAACTTAGCTTGGCAAACATAGCTTAAAACCTTGACACCTTAAGACACTTCAAATTAAATTTGGAATAGGTCAGGTACGAACTCAGGGAGAAATTATTTGTCTCAGGTAATTCAATGCAGAGAGGCTCGCTAACACTCAACACTGCATGTTTCTCCCACCTTTTCTGCCACTGCTCCTTGCAGGACTAAAGATGTATCCAACACAGACAGATCAAAGCTGACTTCACATGTATTTTCCAGAGCCAAGGTGTAACAGAACACGCTACAGAGTCTGTCAAGCTGGCTAAACTTCTGCTAACTGAGATCCTGAGTGACACCTAGCCCTGTTAGCCCCGGAACACTGCTGAACTCTGCCTGATGATTAAGCTACCTGACATGATAACATGGTCCAGCTGTACTTCATTTAGACATCAGCATTGAAAAGAAAGGGTGCTCTTTTCTGTTGATAAACCTAACTAGGGTTTCTTGCTCAGATGTCTCTATAGCATATTTCATTAGTTTTGTTTCTGAAATAAGAATCCTTTAGGTTGCTCTATTACAAGTCCCTTGTATAAATTTAGTTAAGATCAAAATGCAAACAAATCTTCAACTTTGATAAATTCAGACTGAAATACACGTAGTCTGAAGAAAGGAGAAGTGAAGAGTGAAGCCCTAACCTCCATTTTGTGTTTCAGAATGGAAGTGGAAGAGTGGCTGGCTGCCCGTCCCATCCTGTCCCATTCTGTCCCATCCTGGCCCCCTCTGCCTCCCTCTTGTTCCACGTGATGCATTGAAAGCTCTTCTAACCCAGCATGGCAGCTCTGTGATCTGTGCTCTTTTCGCATATATTCCTAAATTCCCTTTCACAGAAGCATAACGGTGTCATCGTTCCATTTTCTAGATAGCATCTAGCCAGAGGCCTGCGCAAGCACATTATGGGCATAATACCACCCCAAGAAGGAACTGGAAAGTGCATTCCTCACACAGTGAAAATTTTCACTGTCCTTAAGCACAAAAGCAATATGAAATGTGTTACGTGTTTGAGAAGGTTGCAAACTATTTATTTCAGTGTGATTTTTCAGTTAATTCTCTGTTTTTAAATTCATGGCTCTTTCTTTATTTTCTTCCTGAAATCCTTTCATATTTTCACATCCTAGCAATCACAGGATCAAAAAAGGCATTCATTTCTTCTTTTTTCCTCTTCTCTAAGGATTTGTACTAGGTACACAAGTGCCTAAGAAAGCAAATTCTCCTTCAGAACTTGGTTTATTTATAATAAAAGATTACTAATTAGACCAGAACACTCTTGGAAACAATAAAACTTTTGTTACAGTGGCTCCATATGTCCCAGTCATTGTTTTCAGTCACTTTATTAATTAAATAAGATACCTTTTTTATAGTATCACCTTAGAAACCATGGCAGGGAAGTTAATTTTCTAAGATTAGAAAGTTTTTACTAAAAAAATTAAATGTTTGACCACATTGTTCTTGTGAATGACTGAATTTTACCTTCACAGTAAAACAAGTTTTCCTCTGTGCCAGGGGAATTTATTGAACACCACTAGCTTTACTTCAAAAGCACTGCTAACTCAAATAAACCTCAATGTTAATTGAAAGTGTCTTGCTAAACCCAAACAGCGTTAATGCCAAGTTACATTTCACTTGTCAGCAAATCCTATCACCTTACTCTTTCACCTTCAGCAACTTCTGAATAATACTCCTTAAAGGATGGCAGTCTTTGTGCAGGCACCCTATAGTAGAATGGAGAACACTTTCTGTCCACAGGCAGAGGATCCACCACAATCACTTGTATTAATTATAAGCCATAGGGAATCCAAGCAATCTGTCCAGTTAATCTGTCTGGAGGAGGGAGGGGGGTGAGGATGAAATTTAGGATTAAAAAAAAAGTTTATTTGGATTGAATTATTTTTAATATTGTCATTTCTGTTATTACATCATTCAGGTACACAAAAACTAATAAGATAAAACTAGATAACTCCAAATAAATTTTTCTTCATAGAAGATTATGATCATTTTTTACTTGCTCTTAATCAGGATAAAAGTGGTTTGCATGCCTAGATGAACCAGATTTCTTCACTTTAATTTTCACTAAACTTATCTCTAACTTAACCTTAGTTGAGGAGAAAACCTCTGGATACATGCTGTCAAAAACATTACCCAAAACATTATTATCCAGCTATTGGAAAGCTATGTAAAGCCTATTGTAAAGCCTAGAATATAAGAGGTAGAAATACTCAAAGATTTGAAGAAATGTGGCTTGACAGAACCTGAAGATATCCAGGAGCAGATCCAGCAAGACAAAGGCAGCAGTCTAGTTTTCAGCGACAAAAAAGAATCAGGGTAACAAGCAACATGGAAACAGAAAACAAAGTATTTTTCCCATGAAGAGGTATAGTGGTAGAGCCATAATACCAGGAGAAAAACAGAGACTGCCAAGAAGTAAATGGGCATGTATACACAGAGTGGAAGTTAGGTGCAAAAGAGATCTGTGAAGACTATTACCTTTAAATTCTTGCACTAAACCACCTACAGCTCCAAAAGGACTTAACTTTCTCTTTTGCCTTGGAGTCCGTTGCAGTTTTATTTATATGAGGTTCTCAGTTGCCTGTAGTTAAACTACTTGGTTAGATGCAGGATAATGCTGAAAACAAGCCATTAAAGGAAAGCAAATCCTAAGCTGGTGCTACAGCACTCATTTTTAAAGGACACAAAATGCAAAATACAAAGGGGAAAGAATTAGGATTCTTCACTGACACCTCATATGTGCAGCTGATCACATGACTTAGCATATCCTCGTCAGGATCTTATAATCTCCTCAGTTATATATAATTGTGGCCTCAGTATCTTGTCATATTTTATTACATTTAATTACACACTTCTCTTTAAGAAATTAAACAGACAGATTTTAGAACTACTCAGAATTTTAAAATTATTTTCAAGGGAGTATATGTAATTTTTTGAAAAAGTTTTTATCAAGAATAGTAATTGGAAATTTCTGGTATTCTCTCCACCTTCTTTTTTCCCCATCAGAATTCCACTTTTAGTTTTCTCAAACACTCTGCTTAGTCATTTTGGAAAGTGAAGCATTACCCAAAATATTCAAAATTTATTTCTGTAGCAGATGAAAAAGTTGCTTAATATTTAAAGGCACAATAACTGTGTCATTCACTGTCCTATTCCTCAGTGGTTAAAATATCTACGAATTACTTTTGAAAAAGAATAAAAACTAATTAAGAAATCAATTAAGCTTCATGTGGACACAGATGTGTATACATATATATATAAATATATATATTTATATAATGAACTTATATTTCTGCATTGTGTATTATTAAGGAAAATAACAGGAAAAATATATGTTATATCCATTTCTTAAGACATGAAAACAATTATTTATTAGAGAAGTAAAGGAGAAAGTATCCTTAAATATCAAGGGAGTTTGAGAAGGAGAAAGCCAACATTTTCAGATTTCTATTCAGGCAGTATTCTGAGATAATGAGTTGTGGTGTAAGAGCTACTTCTAATTGAGAGAAAGGATTTATTCAGATAGAATAAAGAGTACCTTCAAGTTGGCTAGATCATGGAATAAAACAGCAAAAAATAAAACTTTCACGGCTAACAATGTTGTTGTAACAAGCTCCTAGAGCAAGAACAAGCTAGAATTTGTAACACCAGGAGAGGTCTTACCCTTTGCTGCCCCTACTCTGAGCTGCTTTCTCCTACTGCTGTGAATCTCTTCCTCTGAGTGCCACTGCCTGGTGTTTGCAAAGCTGCACGATGAACTGGAATAGCATAATAACACACATTGAGAAATAACCTCTTCAAAAGAGTTTTAACCCAAATCAGTTCCCAGGGTAGTACATGGCTGAATGAATACCCATGTCAGCACAAAGGAGATGTTATCAGTGAAATGCAGGGAGGGAACAAAAAGACCTGCAGTAGAAGAAATTTATGCCCATTTAGGCTACAGAACTATGATGTCATTAATCACCAGCCGAATTGACAGGGATGGTAAGAGCCTTATTTGACTGTCACTGAAATCTACAAGAAATCTATTTATCTGTCCCTGTAACTTATTTATCTAATAGTGTGTATTCTATAAATCTGACCAAGAATTAAGATTTTATCTGCGGATATGCCTATGACAAGGCTATAAAAAACCTCCAGGTTATGAAATAAGGATCAGCTAAATCCCCACCACACCTTTGAAATGCTAACATTAATTACCTGTAGAACTTTATACAGCAGACAGCTTGCAGTTTTGATGCAATTTCCTTACATTAAACTTCTCTTCTCTGTTCCACAGATTTACTGTAATTCCAGGAACTATGCCAAGTTCAGCCAAGTGTAAGTGAATATAGCCCCACTAACTCACAGGTTTCACCACAGGTGATCATGACCCTTGGCATTTCGCTAAAGTGACTGCTTTCTCTTTCAGATAAATAAACAAATAAATAAACAACCAAATAAATAGATCAACAGTACAGCTTCTTTTAACATATAAAGATCAGTTTTGAGCTAGGTAGAGAAATCAATGTCTGCACAGATGAAATATTAGGAACCATTCTCTAGGGAGAGTCCATTTCAACTACTTGTAATCCATTCAAAACAGCTGTCCAGATGAAAGGATTGTACAATAAAGCTACTAACAATGGAGTACAATTTATGCACTTTCAGTAGTGCCACAATAAACTGCAGGTGTCTGGAAAAATTAAAACTGTATAACTAGAACCATCACAATTGTTTTTCTGCTGTACTAAACCTACTTTTCATACTGTTCTTGATTACTTCTGTTGGACTATATGCACTTAGCATATGGTCATTTTAAATACAAATATTAAGGATATGAAAAGGCACAGTCACACACCAAATTTTGGATGTATCCCAGGAATGAAAGTGGCTTGATAATAAGAAAAAATCATATTAGTTGCCCAAGCATAATTTTGCTTTGGCCACCCAAATAAAAATACACATTTGGCAAAATAATACGAAACATGAATAGGGACTTACGAGAAGAATTTTTGCCACTGTCCCTGGAGGAGGAAAGAGAAAGAAGAACTGACAAGTTTTAAATGATGAATGGATTGATACAGAAAAACTACTAATGGTATGTGCCACTGATTACTTTTGAAAGCAAAAGGTAATAAAAATTATCCAGAAAGTTTCTCTGGTCATGAATAATGCAAACTCACTTGGCTCAACCAACCATATTACATTTCAACAGATCTGAAAGAAATGGAAAAAAAGAAAGAAAAAATGGGAAATTTTTTTTATGTGGAATTTGATGAAGCAGAAAAAAACAGTCTAATTAAATAATGGAAAGTTAGATGATAATAAATAGGATGGAGAACAATAACTGAACACAATTGTTGTCATTGAAATATAACTTAAAGAAAAAAATCAGATAAAGATTAAATATGCTAAGACTTAAGGAAAAACAAGGCGTGTGGTTTTGGGATTTGGTGAGAGTTTTGTAGAGCCAAAAGGGACAATAAAATCTATGTACTTCAGACAAACTTACAAGAGGGTCTGTGTCAGACCTCAAAGCAAACACATCAGACCATGAATCTCTAAAACAGCCAAACTTCTTGTTTATCTCAAGTTGTCCCGGGGCTGGGGAAGAATTACCTACCTGTATCTGAGTTCCCACTTCCAGCTGTGAGTTCTGAGCTTCCAGGCCCTCACGTTCATGAGCACTCCCTGCCTGTACCCAAAGTTCATGCTGATGTCCTTGGGGATGCAAAAAGTCCCTCTCATATCAAGCCCCTTTTTGTTCAGTAGCTTTCATGAGAAAAGGAAGAGTCCTTTCACCATTTGAATTTTAACAATTTTGCGCTGCTAGAATTATAGATAAGGAAGAATGTTAATTGATATCTTTCTTTCTACATTGCTCTGTTCTATTTTTTCTGTACATCTTTATGTTTATCTTTAAAAATCATCTTTTTCCCACTGATTATTGTAATTATAATAATATACATTTAAATGTATCTTTCTGTAAATATAAAGTGACCATCAATGGTAAACTGTAAGGTTTTAAAAAGCTTATGAGGTTTCTTAAGTTCTGACCTTCCTAATTTAGGCTTTGCTAAAAAAGTAACGTTATACAATAGAGCATTAGAACATAATTACATTTTCTGCTCTGCCTTCCATATGACTTAGCTCTCATACTCACACACATGCTATAAAGCAAAATAAAATTTTCATTTATTTCATTTCTGTTTAGCCTGTTATATGGAATTATTTAAAGTCTATTTATAGCAGATAGAAAAGCATTCTTGAATGTAGGAAGACTGCTTCAACTCAAATATTGCAAAATCAAACATATTTTTTAAAAGCCATGTATTTGCATACATGTATGCTCATACATGAACAACATATGTATAAATAAATGTGGAGATTTAATTTGGACTTATGAGGCATTGATGTTTATAACATCATTACTTCTATGTGCTTCCTGTATTTTAAGCTATTATGATATATTCAAGTCATTTTCACAGGTTTCTACCTACATAAACAACAATTTTTCTATCTGTTATTAATCACTGAGCTTTCTATTTCAGGAATCTGAGACTTGAGAAAAACTTAAACCACAAAATTGATCTAGGATCTTAAGAATTAGTATATTTTCAGAGACAAATAGAAGCATGAGAAGACAATGCATCTCATTATATAAACCTTCACAAGTTTTGTGTACTCTGTTGCAAGAAATTTGGGAACTGGGCATAGGTGGAGATGTAGCAGGATGCTCTGCCCTGGAATGTGGTCAAAAACTCGGACAATGCCCTGTTTGCAAGGCTATCAGTAGCGGATTGACAGGGGGCATCATGTGCTGGTTTTGCTGTTGAATTATACTAAAACCAGTCTGCTCACCAACTCCAAATTAACATCCTGACAGTTAGGCAATGGGAGACATATGACTGGTAGTCAATCACTTTACACTATAAAAGTGTACTTCATATTGTTATGCACTCTCATATGGTTAGGTTCTTCTAACATATTCCCCTGTGGCATGTGTGGAGATTTGTTTCTTGGGGAGGAGGCAGCCCCTAAGGACCCTCCTTGAGGCTGAGTAAAAGAGATCTGCCCACTGCCACTGAAACTGTGGGGATAAAAGAAACTCTCCAACACCATCTTTTAAGTGTTAGAGAATTTCTTTGTTCTGGCCAGGATGTTATTCTGGCTGGTATGTGCAATGGAAATCACTCCATCCAAACATGGCAGGATGTGCAGTAGAAATCATTCCATCACACATGGTTTTTTACCAGATTTTTCACATATTTATGCATTAAAAAAAAACCCAAAGAAATTCTCATCCATTGGTTCTACATTACACAATTCTTAGTATTTGATCTTCTATTGGTTATTGATCCCTTCACCTTCAATGCAGCCTAATTTGGTCCCCAATCTTTGGTTCTCTTAATAATCTTTTCCCAGATGGGTACCTCTGACTGGACTAGGGGCATAATGTCTGTTTATCTCCTCTATATCTTCTGGCTACTCCCAACATGTAGATGTTAAACTTTCACAGTCTAGGAATTTTCTTTTTGTTGAATGAGGCCCATCAGGCCTCACCCAGCAAAGTCAAACCCTCGGTGAACAGAGTCTTTTAAAGAGAAACCTCAGTTACCCCTCACCTTAGCAAAGGCAAACAAAGCCATAACTAAAATTACTCAAAAGCCAAAAAAAAATTTAAGTTACGTCATTTCCAACACTACAAGTATCTGTATGGTGAGTTACATCAATCTCTACTTAATAATTGTTTCTTTTTGCTATCCCCTCTCCTTAATATAATTGCTTTAATATAATTGCTTTGATATAGTGCCCTATCCTATACTATACACTATTAGTAGTTTTAGCTTTTATACTGTGTAGTAAATAATTCTGATTATGATTTTTATCTAATAATTTCTAATAATAAATAATTCATTTTTATATTAATATATTTGATTTGCTGTCATTAATCCTGTGGGACAAAGTTACTTAAACTATTGACAAAGTCTGGGGCTAAGACTGGATCCAGCCACAACCAGACTCCTCTCTGAAAAGGAATTTAGAAAGCAAGGGGGTCCTTTCTGCACCTTGTGGCTCAGTAGCAGGGCTTCTCTAATAAACTTTGCCTAAATTTGTCTGAAGCTCCCACTCGACCTACAACAGGGGTCCAGGTTATGCTCTAGTATTTCCAATTTTTCTGTGACTCTAATGTTTTTTGATGGTTCTGATTTGATCACCCACCAATACCTGCCAGGCCAGCTTAACTTCCTCACTCTGGCTATGTTTGATGTAACAGCATAGTATGTTGTAGACTAAGTCTACGTATTTTCTGTGATCTGAAATAGTCTGGCACTAAGCTGCCTTGAATGATTTCCAGCCGCTTGCTATGCCTGTTAAAATTATCAAGTTCAGCATGACCAGCATGCATGGACAGTTCTACTGGTTGCAATAGTTCTGAATTTATTTTTTGATAACTACTTTTATTATTATATAATAAATATTATATGCTGTTCAGTTGTATATCCTTATTTGCTAACAGAAGTAGAATTTAAAGCCATTGAAGGGGTTCTCTTACCAGCCTGTCATTAAAGGTCTGTTTTTTTCAGAAAGAACAATTTCAGAGGGACAAAGGAAGACACAGTGAATTTTAGGAGGGGCTCAGGAGAGAAGAGATAAAAGGCCATGGAGAGCAGAGAGAAGAATAGGTGAAAGCTAAGGTTTCAGGTGAAATAACACTGCTACAGGCAAGAGTGATCAAGTGCTTGAATAAGCCTAGCTGTCTCCCAGACCTCTGTGGTGAAGACATCAGCTGTTACTGGATGTCACTGACTTACTCCTCACAAGGACTGAGATGAGCTATAATCTCCTTCAGTCACCCCTGATTGTCCTGCCACTCTGACTGTTTAAGCAAGGTCATCTGAATAAAAGTGTAAAAGCAAACTAGAGGAACTCACCCTTCTGCATCAACCAGAGAAATTTCATCCTCTCCCCCATTACTCTTCAAGTCTTCATGGGACTAGTGTCTCCTCTCACTTTCCCAGTTTTAAAAGGTAGAGGTATTTAAAGTATTAACAACCTTACCTAGAAATTGAATTAACTTGTATATTTGCGTACTTCAGATAAGAATTGAGTCCAAAATATTCAATGCTGGGAGCCAATTAAGGCTTTAATTAGGAATAAAACAGGAAAGGAATAAGAGATTCACACATTATTGGTAGTTTCAAAGCTCAAAATTACATTTGCAGGGAGGTCTTTGTTCTACATGAAAGCAAAAGAACTATGCTGAAACATTTTTCTCACAGTAGGAGCCTTTTGTCAATTTGCTGAAGAAATTATGCCAAAAACTACACAAAGGCAAGTTTTTCCTACTCTTCCACTTGTCTAAGAAACAGAACTAGACAGAATTAGATAAAACGAAAGGAAACTTTCACCTGAGAAAATCACTGACTTCCATTAAGGGCTTCATCAATGCACATTACAGCAGATTAAAAAAATTCTGTTAGCCAGGGGGACAAAGAGACTACATGCTAATTATTCCTTTTGATCTTCACTTGCAGGAAGTCATCTGACAACTGTCAGAGATAAAGCTTACAATTAGGCAGCTTTTTTAAATAATTAAGTACAGGAACTGAAGCTTTCCCTAGACTTGCCTTTTTTTTTTTTTTTTTAATACCTTTGGGTGTTTTATTGCCCCGCCCGTT
>VZTE01006248.1:52894-65872 GCA_013397775.1 Eulacestoma nigropectus | reverse complement strand
ATACCTCTGGCTGTATTATTGCCAAGCCAGCTGAACAGTCACATCCAGCCATTTTCTCCCTTTGCCTACATACAATCAGATTGAAAGTCTGTGAATGAAACTGCAGTCTACCTCAGTAACTAAGGTGACTGAGTTTCCACCTCCATGCTAGGCAGCCATTTAGCAGAAATTAATAATCAGTTACCCTTTTAATGAGTCTTTAAAAAAAAGTCACTTACTTTGTTTTCACTTCTGAAAGCTACACAGTCTCTCTATTCTATTCTCTCTGTTCTCTATATTCTTGCTCTATATAGCATTAAAACCTGTCCTAATGCTATTTACAACTAGAAATAAAAAACTAAAACAACCATCAACAGCAAAAACTGCAGGGAAAAAATACAAAAACTAAGATGGGCTTGAGAAGGTATTTTATTGTTCAATTAATCCCAGCACATAGTTCTTACCTGTATTTGACCTGCTTTGCATACAGTCCACATCTAATAAAACCGTTAGCTTTAATCTAGATAATAGAAACAAGCTAACAAGCACTAGAAGTTAAGTGGTGCCTATTTCAAGAGCTGTCTTAATGACAAAAAGAGGACTTACAGAGGAAAGTGTGGAGAGTGCTATAGCAGTGATTTGCTGTGCTGAAGAGCACCCCTAACTAACACTTTGCTGTGCTGAAGAGCACCCCTAACTAACACTTTGCTTGTGTTCTCCAGATCTACTATGTCAATAGGAATCAGGAATGATTGGATACCCTCAAACCTAATTATCTGCCAAAATTTTTGATTTATCTGGCATAGTACTCTTGCTTTAAAGATGTAGAGGTAAAATAATATATTATTTATAGAAATATATGTATCAGTGCACCTTGAAATGTATTATTTTTAAAATATTGATTACATAATAAATTCTTCTTATACATAAGTCTACTTAAATGAAATATAACCTCCAGATGCTTTTATTAATCATAATATGAAAAAACCCTCAGAAATTGTGAACCTCTTGCAGGTTCCCTATTGTGTAAAAATAGTGTATATTTAACAAGAATTTACCTTCTGAATTAGTGAAATAGATGGTCAATAATGGGAATGTGAAGAGTCATCAACAGTATGCAGCAATTTGAACTAATTTGCTATAAAGTGTTATCACTTTTTTCTTCTTACCTTTCTGAACCAGTTTTATGCAACCTAAGCTTGCAAACCCATGATTCTAATAAAGCTGATCTTCCAAAAACTAATCTATCCAATCTAATCTAATCTAATCTAATCTAACCTAATCTAATCTAATCTAATCTGCTCTAATCTAATCTAATGTTTCACACCAGTCTGATGAAAACTGGGCTTGATCCAATACAAAATGAATTGAAATAATTGGACATTTTTCCCTGTTTCACAAAGTTTTGGATGAGATCGCATAAATATAATCTTAGTGCGATGATTTTGTAATATAGCAAATGAATAATTTAAAGTGTTTTAAAATTCAGGGTTATGTTTACAGACTAATCCAGACACATCAAATGATTTTTTCCAGATCAATACCCAGGAAAGCATGACAGTAAACTGGCAATCAGGAATATTAAGAAATCTCATTATAATTGTGGGTACCATTTATTCCTGTATTGGTTTTATGTTGGGTTTGGCTTTATTCTCTGGGAGAAGCAGTTATTTGGTTGGTTGTCTACATTTTGAGAAGGATTCCAAAATCCTGACTTTTATTAAAGTTAGTTTAGCTGGAGTGATTTATAAACCATTCAATTGAGCAATACTTCCTCTTTGAGTTTTACTGTTACAACAACAAAAGGCTTGGAAATAAGAAGTTTTCTCCAAGTACAAAACTACTTTTTTTGCAGTCATAATGAATTCTGAATATGGTACATGTCCTCTTCTTCTGTACTGAGCAAAGAGACTTGTATATGTTTAAGAAATAAGATTAAAAACATCTACTTAATTCCATGCTAGCAGACCAAATTGCCTACTTCAAAGGGAACACTATTTTTCACTTGCAAAGATCAGTCCTATTTGGATACCTAGTCCACAGTGTAACAAAATTAAAATAATCGTTTTATAAGAAGGAGCCACATCTGATTTCTTTCTTAAAGCTCAATTTCTCATGAAACACCCTAAGGTAGTACTGATGCTCTATTTCTCTAAAAATAATTTTTGTGACACATTCTCTGTGCACAGGCACAAATGATACCAATCTCATGCCTCAGCTTTCCACTTCCCAAAACAGGGGAATAACAAGAATTAGAAATAATCCCTTGCTGAGAATAAGAACCATCACTTGAGAAAACACTGACACTGGCTGAAACTTTGCTAGAAGGCAGGTCAACAAGCACATACCACTTTTCAAGCCTGTGCCATAGTCTATAGTAAATTCATTAGTACAGACATGAGCAAATCAGCTATATTTCAAGAACTGGGTTTTATAAACTATTACATGAATTATACACAACGATGCATTACCCAACTAAATGCTCCAGCTCTCTTATTTTTCTTTTTTTTTTCTCACTTCTTCTGGTGATTCAGAATTTTCAGGGATCTTGAAAAAGTAACAGACATCTTTTACAAGCTATTTTGTCCCAAGAAGAACCCCTGAGGGAAAGGAATAATGTGAACTGTGGTGCTTTCCCCACTGTGCCCTGTGCACTCTCCCTTGAAGGTGATATTTCAAAGTCAAAATTTTTCAGTCCTATGGTACATATTGTTCCTTAATATATGCAAAAGAATACCAAATGTAATACCACCACCACTATTCTCCTTCATGTGCTTGGGAGGTGGGAAGGAAAGAAGTCAATCAGAGACTTCTGTGCTTAAGCAGTTCACAGGCTTTAGTTCAATAACTTGAATCACTTAATACCTTTGAAGAGCTTCCTTTTTTTTTTCTTTTTTTTTTTTTTTGTCATGGGCTTTAAAGAGAAGACATGTAGTCTCTTTGCAACTTGAACAAAAATAAAGTTTTCCTTTACAAGCTTAGCTTTATGAGTTTCATCATCCTTTGAAACAGCTACATTCAGTGCCTCAGGGAAAAGAAAAAGTGATATAATTCCACAGTACAGGTAAAAGCTTTTGGATATTGTTTAGATGCCAGTGATTTTTCTCCCAAGCACATCCTTAATTGCTTAAGAAGGATTATTAATTGCTATTATAGACTGTTCAGCAACCCTAACAGCTTATTGATGAAATGTTATCTTCTTAAGGCTCTTGTTTCCATTTACCATGTTATCTCTATGGCTCATTCATGATAATATCAATCTCAGCCCAATTTAATCAAATAATTTTTTCCTGTTTCAAATTACACTCTTCCCCTATACAAACAAAACATAGTAGACCCATCACTTCATGCTTTTTAAAACACTACAACAGGTTTGTGCATTTGCTCCTACCCTGAACTTAAAATTCATTGATATAAAACAGTGCTTCTTTCAAGCTTTATTTATTTTGCTTTGTACCTTGTGCTAGGGAATGTCCAGTTTGCCCAACCCCCACCTCAAGGCTGCCCACCTGCCTATGTACCTCAACAACTGCATATGCTTCAGTATGTGAAGAATACTGCTGTGTTCAGATATACAAAGTACTACTGGTAGTAAAAGCAGAATAGGTCAAGAAAGATGGTGTTCAGTTAAAGTGAAAGTAAAGCTGTGTAAGTAATTGTTAAACACAGCCACAATACAAAAAGATCATGCTAGAAATATTTCCACTCCCTTTAGCTCTCAGCCTTTAGAATGTTTTAATTGCACCCAGTGAGTATGAAGTTCAGCTTGAGTAATGCAAAGGACCAAAAAAGAAGATAACAAGAAAAGCACAGAAAATAATCCAACCCCAAATATTTTAGGCAGAGTGAAGGTTTGTCATTATCTTGCAGAAAGCTAGGATGCACAGACCAGTAATGTGTAAAGAAAATTTGTGACTGATTAGTATAGTCACATCTCAGTGAAAAAAATGAGATGTTTATAATTTATATAACATTTATATTTTGGAAGTAAAAATATGAATAAATAATGTGTCCAGTTAATGGACACAGTAAAACCTCTTCAGATTTAAATGAGGTATATTGAAGTTTGGAGACTAAAAATTTATTCTTTTTGTTTAAATTGCATATATTAGCAATATATGTAATTTATATTGCATATATTACAATGTGTTCATCTCTGAGACAAGCTTCCTGGAGCACTGGGATCTAGGATGGACACCAACAAAAAAATTACTGATTCATTAAAAGACTGGCATCAAAATTATCATGCAAACTATCGGGTTTTTTCAAATTAAATCTGAATCTTTAAAAGTAGAGAGTATAGATAAAAAGGTAGGATTTAAGTTATAATGATGACTTCTAAATATCTGACAGTTTGCAATACCACCTTTGAACCTCCAAAATTGCTAAAAAGATATGATTGATAAGCCCAATGTAATAGGATGAACTGATTTCTATGAAAATAACATGCACTGTTACCATTCTCTCACTCACCACCTATCCAGTTCTTTTATGGATGTTAAATTTAAAAGAATAATGCTTAAAGTACTTTTAAAGTAACTAAAAAATAAACAAGCATGTCTTGGTATAGGCATGTTCAAGTAACAAAGGAAGCACTTGGCCAAAAACATCCAAACCAAAATAAAAACTTGAAGAATAAAGGATATGTGGTGCTATAATATTAACAAATATATTGTGGGGCGTTTTACCCTATCCATCATTTCATCTTAACCTCTTTCAATGCTTTCAACAACGAAAGGTAAAACACAATGAAAGATCCGTGTTTTATGTAGAAAGTTTCCAAACTCCATAGAGATTCAAAAGAAACAAGTCTAGAAAGGATATTTGTATTTTTTTCTATAATGAATATTTTTGCATTTGAGAGGTATTCATCCCTCATGTATTAAAAAGATAAGCATTTATAATCTGGTTACTGAAAAACAAAGGCAAAAACATCAGGGGCTTTCAAAATGATTGTACGCAAATTTGATCAGCAGAATGTTATTAACACTGCAAGATGAAAAACAGGATGGAAACTTGCAGCATTTGGAGACATAATTATATTCTATTTTTGAAGAACAGAAGCAAACAAATATTTGTTTAAGATTCTGATCATGCTCAGCTCACAGGTATTGTTAGAAAATTTTTAATTCTCTGCAAATACACAGGATAAAGGATGTGTTAGAGGAATATGAAGTTACAGAGCTCATCACACTTGAATCATATTATTTCGTTTGGATTTGATAGAATTTTATATATGAGATTCTCACCTAACACAGAGAGCATTGCTAATTGTCTGACACCAAAAGCAAAAGATTTTGATACTTTCGCATACGTGTTTCAGTTAGTGCTGCTACCTCCTCTCACAAAAATACCTGCAAGAATATTATTACTCCTTCATGCATTCAATATTTCAAACCTTTCTAAGATTTCTCTGGTCTGAAAACTTATGCTGAGCATTTACAGTTACTAGGTGATATCCAAGCAGTGGTCAGTAATTGTGATTGAAGACATATGGCTTTCACGGCAAATTTCCATTTCATGATAGGTGTTCAAGAAAAATGAAAGGCATATTTTGGTGGAAGCAGTGCAACATTTAGTCACTATCAACATATGACAAAGATATAGTGAATGTTCGTGTTGTTATAATTTAGTATTGATCAGTTAAATCAAGCATAAAAAACACGAAAGAAGTGCTGCTGAAATAGATGAGTGAAATATTACATTTCAGTAAATATTTTCCAATAACTCTCTTGACATATTTCTCAGTTTTATACATTAATAATGTTCTATCTGTATGACCTCATTGTTAGAAGGATAATAATGCTCTAAAGCTAGTCTATAATCTTTGCACTCTTGTAAATACAAATGTACTCTTGCAATCCTCCTTAAGCATGGGTACATATTTATGTTTGCAATTAGGCTACATAGTTAGTTTTAGACTGAGACTCCTATCAAAGGTAGAAAAAACATTATATGAGAATATGCTGTTGTTGAAATTTCCTGGCACTGTTTTTTTTTTTTTGTGTGCAGAAAATGAAATCTGCTTGATTTCCTTCAACTCCCCCCTCCTCTTTAACAAACCACTACCCTTTCCAAGGTTTCTTTTGGACAGAATGCGTCCATGCTAAAAAGTGTTAAGATTGACCTGGAGTTAGGGCCACATCTAAGTACATGAAACCTTTTTGCAGAAAACTACATTACAGGAAAGAAACAGCATCAAGGTTTTGAGAAAATGAGAGATGCAAATAAATTGAAACCTTCAGTCCAGATTCATCAGTTGATTTGGAAGAGCATCTTTCTGTATCCAATGATTGATTAGTAGATGGGAATTACTCAGTGATCAACTGAACAAACCATTTCAGGAATGACACCCAATTACACAGAGTGCTTGAAATAGACAGGAAAAAAAGTATAAGCTTTCAGTGTTTTGCTGGTCAACTTTAAAAGGAAGAGTAATAGTCTGTGGTCTACAATAAAAGAGAATAAGGTATAATAAGAAAAGAAGGAAGCTGTAAACACAGAGAGACACAAACATCACTAGCAAATGATAAGGTGGGCAATAGGGAGAACCAAACCTGGTCAAGTCAAACTAATTGATGAAGGTACAGAGAAATCACTATTATTTCTCTATTATCTGATCTAGGACATTGCCAAATGGGATACTAAGGAAAAGAGAAAAGCCATAAACAAAATATATGGTGACACAAACCTGATAGACAAGCATAAATGAGACAATGATTCAAAACAAATGTGATCAAGTCACACTAATTGATGGGCTACCAAGAAACTGCAGGAAAACGAGGAGCTTGCCGCTGATAAGCATGCAAAGCTGAGGGTCCAGGATCTTGCCAGGGGTCTTGGAGCTATGCAAACTGATGATGGAATGTGCACTGGAAGGGGAACAGGGAGGAAGAAGGTTGGAACAGACACACAAGTGCGAAAGAGGTTAGTCGCTAGTAAAACAGAACTGGTCAATGTTCTTGTCTCACTGAGCCCTTCACCTCCTCCCCACAGTCCGTCCTGTCTTCATTTAAATCTCTTCTGGACTATCTCTGTGTAATCCTCCATGCTCTATGTGTGTGTGTGTGAGTGCTGCAGGCACCAGTGCGAATGGATCTGGGATCAGCAGCTGGAGTCAGGTCAGAGGTGTAGGCTGTGATCTGGTCTGGGGTGGGCCGGCTAGAAGGGGCCATGTCAGTACTCTAGGGATCCACTGATGTGCACGTTTGTGTGAATCAAGAGTGTGTTGAGTGTGTACTGTCAGCACTGAGATTCAGCCTCTACCAGAGGAGGGGAGTTGTCTGTCTGTACAAGTGTTCATGTCAGTCCTACAAGTAGGTGATGTTGAAGGCAGCTCCTCGTCTGTGGCAGCCTGTGTCACCATCCTGTGTGTGTCTGTGCACATCCTTTTTAGTATCAAGCACAGAATAAGTTTCTTGTTATTTTCTCTGTTCATTGATTCCTTTTCACGGCTAATTTAGTGTTAGGTTATCTGACACCTCAAACATAATTGAGAAACAATAACAAACATATTAATAACTTTCTTAAATTATCAGAGTTCTCTCAGTCACCTCGTTGGAATAGGCCATCTCTGCTCGCATAATTGTTAACTTAAATCAGAGAGAGAACTGACAAAATCATTAAATACTTCCACCATATTGAATATCCAACTTGATTTCCCCAGGATTAAAAAGTCAGAAATTTAGACCTAACTGATTAATCATTGGTAAGATGGCCAGAAAGGTTAGCGATTATTCAATTCACAATTTATCAATAGTTTATTTGTCTTCTCATTTCCATTCTCTGCTTCCAATGTGGATGTCAAATGTGCTTTAATTTATGTTACCAACAAACAGCATCCCATTGAAATGGAGTGTGATGTATATACTCCCTGTTGGAAGTTATAACAACCTGCTGGAAACCACATAGGTCCAGTTGCAGTTTCACAAAACTCGACCTAAATTGTCCACTATACTGTCACATTAGGAACCCAGGTGATCCCCTTAGAGCTGTGAATGTTTTATGCCAGTGGTATTCTTGAGAGCAAGAGTAAGGCTCAGCTGCCTTACCTTGCAATCTACAGAAATGAACTGAAAATACAAATATCAAATACAATACTTCTTCCTAGTTTGAAACTTGGCAATTCAATCATTGGAATGCAAAGTTAGAATATCCTTTTTTTTAACATGAAACTTGAAAAGGGGGGATGGTGTAACAAAGGACTTTTTTTTCACTAAGCTTATGAAGGCAAGTAAAAAGTGCAACTAGTTAGCTTTGGGTTCTTTCAGTCACTAAAAAAAAAAAAAGGCATTGGAAAACGAATGCCCAAACTGAATAAAAACTGTATTTTGGCTAATAAATCCAAGTTCTATTATCTAGTGAGAAACTGTTGGTATGAAACAGTGAGAAAAAAAGATTTTTCCTCTGTTTCAGAGAAGAAACTTGATAGTGATCTGCAAACATAATATATAGCCCTAGAAACATTTCTACGGTGCTCCACAACTACTGACGACATCTCTTGAGTTCTTCTGGAAATATAAAACTGACAGAAAATCCAACCACTGGACAACATATAATCATAAAATCAAAAAATCATAGAAATCCCAAGTTTGAAGGTCCCACTAGGATCATCGAATCCAACTTCTTGCCCTGCACAGGACACCCCCAACACGAACACTGAAGTTCAGACAGGAAACAATGCAGTACAATATTACCACAGTGTTGCAAACAATCATGTAAAACATACATACCGAGATTAAAGGTTTATTTTTTCTATTCTGAGCATACATGTGGAAAAAGAAAACCAAAACCAGAGCGTGACACAGATTCCTGCTTTTAAATTAAGATATTGGTATATAATACTGCTTATATAAGCACCTCAGATGTGAAAGGAAAACTAGTACACATTAGAAAAATTACACTGCAGTAAAAAACATGGAAAATGGAACTGTGAAGAAAAAGAAATAACAACATAGGTGAATGCCCCATTTACATAAACTACACTAGAGAATTTATATTGAAATAAATTTTAAAGCATGAGGAAAAAATAGTATTTATTCTTATTTTGTCATCTAACATGTAAGAAGTAGGATGTAGTGGGTCGACCCTGGCTGGATGCCAGGCACCCACCAAAGTTGCTCTATTACTCCCCTCCACAGCTGGACAGGGGAGAAAAAATGTAACTGAAGGTCATGAGTTAAGGACCGGCAGAGATCACTCACTGAACAGCATCACTGGCAAAACAGACTTAACCTGGGGATGTTAACTGAATTTCATTACTAACAAAATCAGAGCAGGATAATGAGAAGTAAAATAACACCTTAAAAACACATTCCCCCCACCCCTCCCTTCTTCCCAAGCTCTACCTCCTAACTCCAGCAGTGCAGCGAAACAGGGAATGGGGGTTATGGTCAGTTCATCACACATTTTTTCTCCTGCTGCTCAGGGAAAGAAGTCCTTGCCTTGCTCCAACATGGAGTTCCTGCCACAAGTGACAGTTTTCCATGAACTTCTCCAGAGTCCATCCCACAGGCAGCAGTCCTCCACAAACTCTGGTTCACTTTTCCATGGAGTGCAGTCCTTCTGGACAGGCTGTTCCAACATGGGTCCTCCATGGGGTCACAAGTCCTACCAGGAAAACTGATCCACCGTGGGCACCTTTCTTCATGGGTCTGCAGTTCCCTGCCAGGAGCCTGCTCCAGGACAAGTCTACCATGGGTTCACAGCCTCATCTCAGACATCCACCTGTTCCAGTTGGTCTGCTCCATGGGCTGCAAGTGGATCTCTGCAGCCCCATTGTCCTCCGTGGGCTGCAGGGCCACAGCTGCCTCACTATGGTCTGCACCATGAGCTGCAGGGAAATCTCAACTCCAGTGCCTGGAGCACCTCCTCCCCCTCCTTCTCCACAGACCTGGGTGTCTGAAGAGTTGTTCCACTCATATCTTCACCCCACTCTTCTCTGGCTGCAATTACATCTGCACAATAACTTTCCTTCTTAAATGTGTTATCACTGACGTGCTATGACCATTTCTGATTGGTCCAGCCTTGGCCAGCAGCAGGTCCATTTTGGAGCTGTCTGGCATTGGCTCTGCTGGACATGGAAGAAGGTCCTGGCAGGTTGTCACAGAAGCCACCCCTGTAGCCCCCACTACTAAAGCCTGGCCATATAAAGCAAATACATAGAGGAACAACCATTTAGTAATAAGAGAAGGACGGTTGGAGAAGCCAAAAATAAATCATCCAGTATCTGTTTTTCATGCATCAAAAAAGAGGCAACTAGAATTACACAAGATACAGTTCATGAATGTTAGACTATATTAAGAAAGAAACGGAAAATACCACTATCCACGGACTCATTTCAAAGTACATTCACCTTCAATGTTCTCTTTTATGCAGACATGCAAAAACTACTTCAAATTCATATTTGCAAAACCAGAAAAAAGATGGACTTTGAATACTCAAATTATCTGATGTATAAACTATGCTGGTAGCTTCAAAAAAATAAATATGAGATCCATACCCTCATGGAGAGTGGCCTGAGCGTCAGGTCAACCTGCCATATAAAGTGATACCATGGGCCTATATTTGTACTAAATTTTGTCCATCCTGTTCCATGGCTGTGAAAACAGTAGGCAGGGGGAGCTTCTCAGTTATAAGATATGGGCATTAGCAGGTAGCAAAATTAAAGACAGATCGTATTCCATACATTGTCACACACGCTGTGCCCACGTTTGTGCAGGTAGCTCATAGGGGTGCTGACTGGGGTGCCTCAAGTACACTTTGGCTGTCCTCCTCTCTCCTCCACTGGATCCTCACTCTTAAAATGTGAGTGGCACCATCAAGGAGCTGTGGCACAGCTACTGCTGATTATAGGTAAGAACACGGAAGGGTACTTCTCAAGGAAAAGAAGGAAAGAAAACTGAGCTTAGAATATTGATTACATGAACTTTTCATTTCCTACTGGGTAGAGAAATCCAAGTGAGAATTTGCAGGATTGAGAACCTTTTATAAATTAATAAACAAGTACAGAACAATGAAGTTCAACTCTTTCTGTCAAGCAGAAATATAAAGAATGGACTTCCATAATTTTATATCAGTGTATTTATACATGAATGAAAAGGCACTGAAACTGCTCAGGGATGAGCTGTCTAATTCCCAAGGTCACTAGATGATTTAGATATGAAGTTTTGTTTTTCAAATGTAGCTTAGAACCCCAATTGGACAAATTGATGGGAAATTCATCTTTAAGTCACTTTTCCATTATCTTCAAAATGGGACCTAGAATATTTTGGAAACACCTGGTGACTTAAGAATGTGGAAATTAAAATACTGATCCTTTCAAATATACTGACACCTAAACAATACTACATCCTTAATAGGGAAGGAAAGATAATCAAATTTATTAAATATGTATCATTAAAAATTTATTAAATATGTATCATTATAAAACATTTCCTGGAAGACGTAAGAGGAACAGCGATCCTAATGATGCTATTCTCTTCATCTGCATCTAGCTCTTTACAAACTATGCTAGAAAATATTTTGCTGGTGAACATTTTAAAGATGAAAAGAGTGGACAACATCTGTAATTTTTACCATACGGGAAAGTTCTTGATCTCCAGCAGTAAAACAATTCAGATGAACTGCAATAATAACTTCACAAATCAATACATCTTTTAGGCAGAGTATTTTGCAATGCTGACCTATACCATTTGATGCACTGAACACATTTTTCTTTCCTGTTACAAATGAATCATTCTAGAATCTCATTAAGGTTGTTACTGTACAGAAAGTAACTATGGCACTAAGTAATTAGTCATCAGAATCTAAACAAATGTGATGAATTGCAACATAGATTTTGGCTTTGGTATGATTTCACTTTATACCAAATCCCTGAAAACAATATGTACTTGACTGATGGAATCTGTTCTGTTCTAATAAACCAAGCTTACTCTGTCCTTACGCTAAAAAGCAGTTGACGTGCAACACAGTAATATTGCAACATTGCTGCCAAGAATGTCATAATAGGCACGTAGTACCTGAAAGGCCACTATAGTCCCTGAGATTACTTTGGCTGTAGCACGGTGCTGAAAACACCAAGGTTGTGATTTTGATCCTTGTATGGGCTATTCACTTAAGACTTGGATTCCACGTGGGTCTCTTCCAACTCAGAATGTCCTGTGATCTTGTAAAAATTTAGGACCATGACACCTGTTGCATACATGTAGAGGAGAAATATTGCCCTCAAATTCTTGTCTTTTGAATTTTTTTGTCTTTTTGTTTTCCAGAATTTGATATCTGTAAATTATAATGTTTTGTTCCCATTTAAAGTATATTCAGGCACAGAAATCGATGGTGTTGACAAATCTAACCTTCTGAAATGCTTCAAGTTGTTTCAGTGGAGAATCACTTTTCAGAGAATGTCTGAAATGTTTTTCAGAGAGTCAGCTGGTTGTGTATTGCTAGCAAACAAGTACCAGACAGAATGAAAGACATAAGGACCGGAATTTTCCCTATGATATTATTCAGGGTTTTTTTTTCATGAGGACATATTTTGTTAAAGATCTTACTGATTCATGTATTATGGAGTATTACAAGTTCAGCCTCTAACAGTTCACCCCATTTTTGAAGTGCAGCTCTAAGCACAGCCTTGTTGAATGATACTTTAAGACTAAAGACAGAGATGCCAGTGACCCAGAGAGCATGTTTAGAAGGAGAGTCAGAAGATCTGCAGTGTCTCTTCACACACACACACAAAAGAAAAGAATTTAAAATTTCCTCATGGGAAGAGATCTTGGAAACTGCAGCATTTTTTCCCCTAAACCATGAAAAAAACTTGAACTATTTGGAGGACTTTCATCCTGATTAAATATCACTTATGCATTTTACACTACATTGCTGGTAAAACTAATGTCAGAAACTCAGGACTTCAGTTAAACTCTCACCTTCAGGTAAATACTGAAATGAATAAACCCCAGTATTACACATATTTTTCCTTTTTTTTTTTTTTTTTTTTAA
>VZTE01006248.1:0-52875 GCA_013397775.1 Eulacestoma nigropectus | reverse complement strand
AACCCCCAATTTTACCTATTTTTTTTTTTTTTTTTTTTTTTTTTTTAAATCTCCATATCACTTCTAGTCTACATGGAAGCAGAACCCGAATAAGAACGGTGCAGGAAGTCTCTGTTCCCAAAGGACACTAGACTTGGTGGGAAAAATACCCAGTCATGGTGCAAGGTCTTACACTCGCTTCTGACGTGAATCTTCAACTAACTACAGTTACGGTCACTCACATAGATTTTCTGGAACACCAGTATTTAGAGTGAAATGCTTATCTTACCCTGCGTAATTTTTAAAAACATATGACACATTTGTGAACTAGAATTTGTAACACACGTAATCATCCGTCGAATTTAGCCTCTCTTTTTGTTCTTCCAAAAGAAACTTACACATAGCACGTGCAACCCTCCAATTATTTTATACTTAAAATTGCTTCATAAGGTGCAAGGTTTTTTCCTTTACTTTAAAGGTTATGAGAATATCTGAACAATGCAGGTGAAAGTTTGCCATATGATGTTACTTCTGTCCCCTAATGGAGTGATAACAAAATTCAAGTGTTTTACCTGCATATTACTTCTCAGTATGATACACAGAACACCAGTACTCCATCAAATTAATCATGATACACTAGACATGGGATAGGACTATAGATAACACAAGCTATTTTCAATTTGAGTACACATCATGGATGATTTACTTGCACAGCTCTATATCTGAATTAAACTTTTATATTTTAATAATTAAACAGTGTTGTCCTCACGGCCTTTCAACACTAGCACAGAAACACAGCATGCAGGTTTATATATTATACTTTCTCTCCAAGGCTATCAGGGTATATAGTAGCATAGTTATTTGAATTCATTTTCACAGAGGTACAAATTGATTTTACCAGCCTAGGAAGATTTAATTCATTTAAAAAGCGTGTCAAGGAATAAAATTTGTCAAGAAATTGCATCACCGTGACACAAATAACTTGGTTTGAAATTCATAATAAAATACTGAGTATCTTTTAAATCACCAATGTATAGTTTAACAAGCAGATTTTGTATTCACTCTTTTAAAGTTTGGGATCAATTCTCATTTATACCAAACTCTGGTTTGAATAAGAGGTAGCCTAAAAAATAATATTTTGCAATTTACATAAAAAGACAATTGAATTAATAGTGATAGACTGACACATTACTTCAGCATAATAAATGTGCATTAGCTCAAATGAAAAGCACAACCTATCATTTTCCTTATTAGAATTAAAATATCAAGGAAGAAAACGTCAAAATTCAAATCCACCTGAATGCCCCATTTGACACTTAATGAACTACAAAGCTTGAGAAAGTTAATGTGTGAAGATACTGAAGTTAACAGTGTGCTTCAGCAATGCAGTCTTCAGCACAGGGAGACACTTTTCTATTGTTTGAGACTTCTTGTACCAATAAGGAATTTTCATCAATTTGGCGGCATAGGACAAACAAAAAATATTTCCATATTTATCATATTTCCCTGTTATCTATCTATGGCAGCTATCACAGTATCTCAGATATGTATAACTAGAACAAGTTTTCAGAATGACAAAATCCATGGTTCATAAATTTCTTATAAATGTGTATTTATGGGAGATATTTGAAAATTACACTTGGTTTTCTAATATTGATCAGAGATTTCAAAAATACCTATTGAGTTTCTGTAACACTGCCACTCTTTCTGACTGACCCCTCCTCTAAGCAAGATTTTCACGTATACTCAAGTGCAGCTTTTTCTAAAAAACAAACAAATACCTAAACTAAAGGGGAAGACATGTGAGAATGTCTGCACTCAGTTGGAGACAAAAAGATAAGACCCTAAGAACCGTTAATTTTAGTGATAATTTTCTTATTCTATAAGGTCTCACACAAACCTTTATTACACTCATTTCCTAAAAATCAAAACGAATGTTTGACATTTTGATACATTTTAGAAGGCTGAGAAAGATGCTTTCTTTTTATCTTCTGTTAATCTGGAATAGGCCTGGACAAATGCAGAATAAAATTAATCAACAAAACTTTCCAGTTGAGCAAGCTCTATGGAAAAATATTGGTCATACAGCTTTACAGACAAAAAACAATAATAAATTAAAAAGCTTTCAGTTACCTTCAGCTAAAGACTGGTAGACTAAGCAAATAATTACTCAGGAGATTATACACTTTATAAAATACTATAAACTTTTACACAGAAACAATATTAAATTATTACAGGGGAACAGAATTCTAATTATCATATTAGAAAAAAAATTGAATCAACCCTAGGAACGTAACAAGCATGATTATAAACAAAATGAGGTTACCCTGTGAAAGCAATACTGCACTATTTCATCTTCCTGTGTGTATATTAGTTTAACAAATGTCTCCATTCATACTTCCACTTCTTAATAGGATCACCCTAACTACAGTGTTTTTGGTGGTGTAGTGCAATCCTTCCAACTAAAAATCACTCTGCAAAACAACCTCTTCTTACTGGCATTATATCATTTATTGCATCAGCCAGAGAGGACAGACCTGTTTCATTAATTTTCAGCGTTGTAGGTTCAAAAGTTCGTTTCAAATTTTGATGGAGTTTTCATGTCTGCTCATCAGAGAATGAGAGTTCTAGAGAGGAGAGGAAAAGCGTAATTGAAATAAATGTTATTTCTGGTAGACAGATATTTTTTTTTCCTCTGTAATCCAAAAGATGTCTCTCTAGCTAGAAAAAGATTTAAAGTTTCTTTTAAATATGATCTGCTTAGGAAGCANGTTTTTTTTTCCTCTGTAATCCAAAAGATGTCTCTCTAGCTAGAAAAAGATTTAAAGTTTCTTTTAAATATGATCTGCTTAGGAAGCAAAGTGCAAACAAAAAAGCTTCAGACTAAGGGGAAAGAATGCATAATCTTTTCCTACAACCTGAAAATACAGTGCAAGTGATTTACAAAATCACTTTTTTTTTTTTTTTTTTAATCCTAGGTTTAATACAGAACAAATTACCTATCAGATAGTTACTGATTTGACTTTTCCATAAAGAACAAATGCTGAACTGCACAGGAGAGCTGATGCACAGGCTGTCTGCATCTGATGATTAAACGAAGTGTGATTTATTTCAGACCAAGTAATGAGGGATTAGGAGGGGATGAGGCAGAGAATTTTCTGCCTCAGCATATCATAAGGCTTCTATATGCACAGGCATAACAAAGAATGGAACAGAGGGGAGAGAAACACAGAAGAGCTCCAAACACAGCAAACCATGAATGCTGTCAGTGTGGCATTCTTCCAAACTATTTAAGTATTTGGTGATGCGTGTACACATATATCTGTTAGGAAAAACGAAAAAACAATACACTGGCCAGAGGTATCTACCTTTAAGTAAATTATATTTTTACGATAGAAAAAGATAGTAAAACTATTTATTTACTACTGTCATGCAGAACTGTTCATTCATGCTCTCACCCTGATGGTGGCCTGCTGTCATGTAGGCACTTGTTATAGGTGCAAAAAGACTGGCCACCACACGGGGCAGCTGATACCCTTTCTTTTATTGTAGCAGCTGCTCATTTGGTTTTCTCTCTCCCTTTGACCTCCTATGCCCCAGACCCAGTGAAGATTTCTGTTACTTCACCTATGCTAAAGGCTCAGGCTTTGGTGGAGCTCAGGCTCCACCCTTTGCGTGGTTGGAAATTCCTGTCATGTGGACAGGAATGATTAAGCCAGAAAAATTAGGTTGTCAAATGTGTGGTAAAAATACATCTAGTAACTTTCGCTGTATCGCCATGCTTGGATTTTGTCACATTGGTAGTATGACAGAGACTTTAGAAGAACAGATGCCAGCAAGAAAGGAAACAGACTTGCTCAATCCCCTTGTTTTCAGAAGTTTTAAATCCTTTTCAAACTTGAGAGAATAAAAAAGGTTGGAGTAAAGAAAAACAAGCTTGGTAAGTTGTGGCCCATTTTCCTTAAAATCTGTGCTCAGGGGATTTCTTGAACAGACCTTTCTTCAATTTTCTGTTCTCTGTGCAGGTACTTTTTTCTAAACACAGGCAAACCATGCAACTTCTTTAAGCATCACCTGCCATTCATGACAGGCACAACATCTTTTGCTGCTCATTCAGACTCTTGATTATTTTCTGATTTGTTTCCCCCTTGCTGCTCTGCTGTCCAAATATTCTAACATTTCTTTAACTGCTGTTTAATAACTAACAGCAGCTTCACATATTTTAAAGAACAGAGGAAGATTATTTATTTTATTACTTCCTCAAAGACTAGCACAGTGAATAATCATGACTAAAGGTAATGAATATTATCAGAAACAGTGGGCTGCATTTCTTCAGTTGCTCCCAACTCCTGGGATTCTCATAAAATAATCTGTAATTTTACTGCAAAAATAGGAGCAGTAATCTGTTTTATCATTTAAAAGACAAATACATCCTCCTGCTATGAAAAGTCACACCACAAGAGTACCATAGTCTCCAATCTATTTCAAAGAAAATAGTAAATCATCACAAGAGTCCCGGCAATTTCACATTTACTTTAACTGCACCTAATGCCTTTTTAATTTTGATTCTCTCAAAGTGCAATCATAGGATGTCATAACTGAAGTTTTCTTGCAGGATTAAATAAACAACCCCATCCTTGTGTGGAAAAAAATGAAACTATTTAAGAATGGGAAAAAAATGTCTTTGTCTCACACATCAAAAATAACAGCAGCATAGAGCATCCTTTTGGTAGCATTGTCTCCAAGCAGATACCTTTCCTCAGCTGCAACTTTCCAATTATGAGTCCCAGTCTGTATTCTTCCAGCAATAGAAATCACTTTACATTTCAATTAGAAGCCTGAAAAAAAACTGTTAAGAATTGACCTTCTCTTTAAGAAAGGTGACAAGAATCATAGCCTATGAGCTAGTGAGAGATCAAGCAACTCTGCAATACCTCTAATGTAAAATTACATTATCAAAGTAAATAGGAGATATTGAGTAAGATTACTGCTTTGTCCTTTTAATAACTTTTAATAACAGAACACATTAATAGTATCACAGTTCATATTGAATCCACTAAAAAAAAGAAAACCACAGTAAAGAAAGCCTAAAGAAATTTCACTTGTGTTGCATGCTGTAAGAAATGTCACCTCGTGTAATTGCTATGCAATTATAGATAACTATTTCTGATGTTCTCTCCACACTTCACTTGCAGTGCCACTGAAGACATCAGGAAATGTTAAATTAAATAAACCTTCTGAAAATCAGGGAACAGTCACAGTCAGCATCTCAGGCATAATCTTGGGATGGTAAAACTGTGGGTTTATCAAAGCAGTGCCAACAGAAATTGAAAAAATATTATTATCCTGTTGAGTCATGAACTTTACAGACAATGCTGCCACACCAGGACACTTAATTCTTTGCGCGACAAGCCATTACCTGTTGTCCCATTTCTATCGGCCTTACTAAAAAGTCACCCCCATCTTTCTTATAACACTTTGAATCTAGGTGATACAACAGGGGCTCATGAGCATTTCATTATTGAATACTATTGTTCACAAAATAGTACTCAAATTGTACATGCACACATTTTTGTGACTGTAAGAATGTTGACATGAAGCAATATTCCTCAGAAAACTCAAGTTAATAAATCACTGGTTTCTTTTCCTTCTGTTGCGACCCGGTTTAAACCCAGAAGAGCAAAGAAAACGAAGTCTCTGTGTATAAACCAGAAAGAACATAGAAGGTTCAAAATATAACCAAAACTGAGATTGAAACCAAACGAGGTTAGATGTTGGTGCCAAAAAATTGATATGTTTTATTTAATAGTAAAAGAGGCAAAGAGAAAGAAAGAGAAAAGAAAGAAAGAAAGAAAGAAAGAAAGAAAGAAAGAAAGAAAGAAAGAAAGAAAGAAAGAAAGAAAAGAAAGAAAGAAAAGAAAGAAAGAAAAGAAAGAAAAGAAAAAGAAAGAAAGAAAGAAAGAAAGAAAGAAAGAAAAGAAATAGAGAAAGAAGTGTGCATGGGGGGACACGAAGAGGGTTACAGGGGTTAGGTGGAAGCATAGCACCCATCTGGGGGTCCCAACAATGTCTCGTTGCTCCCCTCCATCTGGTTTTCTTGGTGGTGAGGGTCGCCCGCCGCCAGGCCACACCGCGACAAGAGCATAGGACCCCATGGATTAATCTACGCTTTGGGCAGGTGGGAACGCCCACGTGCCTCCCTTGCAGGGGCCAGCTTGACACACTGTCCCTTGCAACACTGAGGGTCTGCTGCATCATTTCTGGTGCTCTGGTGCAGGGTCTGGGGACCCCTTTGGGGGGCCTTTGATGGGTCATGTCACCCCTTCTGCTGTGGATAAGCTTTCATACCCATGTAAATATCCACATGCAGCATAAAAGAGAAGGCATGTGAAAGTAGACGATACTTAAAAGAGCAAAAAAAGAACTGCAGAGATAGTACTATTTTTGTGACTGATAACAATATATACTACTAATTTCATCATTATTAGAACAAATTAATTTCTCTTTGCTTAGTATACAGATACAGGGAGATTAGAGTTGTCCTTCTCCTTTTGGTTTATTTTTAGTTTATTATTTCTTGATATATATGCTTGTCTATGTATAAAGGTCCTTCCCAACTCATATTAGGTCTATGATATTTTGTTCTCAGAACCTTCTGAGTCTACTTGCTTGTCTGAAAGCAGTGTAATGGTTTTCTGCTTTCTTTGTTTTCTCGCTTGTTTGAAATAATATGATTTTTCCCTACCATTCAATATATTGAACCAAAACAAACAAGCTGAGGAAGCTCTCGGAAATTAGTATACAGGTTAATACTGATGTTATTCATGACATTTCATGCACAACTATGCAGTTACTGCCAGAGATGTCATAACAGTTGTCAAATGTTAGTTGGCAACTATTAGTTGATTCAGTGGTTACTCATGAAAATACAGTACTCAGACTATGAAATAACCAGTAAAAATCACTAAAATAAGCTTATTAACTCATGAGTTTTATGAGCTTTGTTGGGGCTTAAATCCAGTTTTATGAGCTTCATTGATGCTACTGAAAATACTCTTGAACCAGCATTTGATAAAAATAATATGCATGAGGCAATAAATGTCCATACTGCTTGGAAATTAACAGGTTTTTTTATAAGCATATTCCTCCAGATACCACAGAAAATATGCTGCTCAGCATCACTGAAAGAGTTAATAGAAAATAAATTGACACCCAGAAGTCACTCAAGGCATAAAGCGACTATACTCGAGAACAAATGATAAATTGTAATGGCTCAACTCTAAAAGGGAGTATTTCATTACTTTGTAAAAAATCCTTTAAATACCATTTCAACAAACCAACTTGAAGAACTACAGTATGCTGACAGCAAAAGTTAACTTTGAATACTAAAATGAACACTCTGTATTGCTCCCACTATGTCCTTGGATATATTAAGTGAATTTATGATCTTTCATGTGACCTAAAACTTCCCTAGATGTCTTTTATTCAAAACTAAAACTTAAAGGTGGAAAAGCCATGAAAATATCAGATGCCATGCTACTGGTGTCACAACAAACTACAGCACAGGATCTTCTCATAAGTACAAATAAACCCCTTGTGCATTTTCACAGGCTGTTGCATTTGTGGCTGAGTATTTCCAGTTTAGTTTGTGTCTCCCATGTGAATAAGCAGTGAAAAAGCAGTATCATTTCAGCTAATAAAAAATGTGAAAACTTAAATTGGCTGCAGTACAAAATAAGACAAAAATAGTTTACCTATTGCTTGAAAATTGCTAAGTATTCTATGATGAAGTTCATAGACAGTAGGTGTATTTACAGCAGTTTGAAAGATCATATTTTACATAATACACAAAAAAGAACCTAAGAAAATGCAGCAGAGCAATAGAAGTCCCCACTTCATTTTTAAAAAAATATAAAATTTCTCTGTAAGGATTCAGCTGAACAAGTCATAGACAAATCTACCATGTTAAATGCAGGCTACTAAAAAAACCTACAAAATACAAAATGTTCATTGGTACCTCCAAATGGAAAGGGCAGTATAAATGCACAAATGTTAGACCTTGGAAACAGTTACTACAGCCTCATCACCCTGTGTCCAAAAGCATGACAACTTTCTGATCTGTAACATCAGTGCCATCAAGGAATTTACATGGACTCAGCCGCTTTAGAAACAGCTGAACTTCATTCAGTTGCATGGCACGTTTTACCAGGAAGACAGTGCTCAACGCCATGCCAAGAGCATTAGAAATAATCAGAATTTTGTGGAATCAAAAAATATTAACCTAAGCTGGTCAAGCTTCAAATGTGATAAAATTTACTACTACTACTTTTTAAAATGTTCTCAACATTCTAGAATCATTTTATTTTTACTATGAATATAGAATTCCGTTTCAAATTAGCAATCTGCCAGCCATACACAAGAAGACACATATGTTTGCAATAAATACTCTTGATCAGGTGTCCCGTCCCGCTGTAAAAGGGGAGTCGGGGAGGATTCTTTTTGATAGACTTCTCGGACGAAAATAAAGCGCAAACAAGGCAATATTATATCTGAGAACTGTTTATCGATAAGGAAAGGTAAGTGTTCCTACCAAGGTGGGGACAGAAAAGAGAGCAAAGAGGAGAAAAGAGAGACAGAAACAGAACACCGGGACAGATCGTCACCGCTGTACCCCGAGCACCCTGTCAGCACCAGCTGGGCAGACGGAGCGTGTGTGCCGCAAGCTGCGCTGAGTCTGGGTGGCTCCCGGGGCGGGCTGGGCGCGATTTCCAAAGAGCAGCCGGCTGCGTGTCCCTCCCGTCGGTGAAGATCAGGCTGCCGTGGCCGCGGGCGCACTCGCGGAGCAGCTGCGGCTCTCAGGGTCGGGGCGCGGCGGCTGCGGCCGCTCCGTCGGGAAACAGCGGAGCTCTGGGGTGCCGAGGGGTCGAGCTGCCTCGGGGAAGCGGCGAAGCAGGGCAGGACAGGTGCGGACAGGGAAGACAGCCAGGGAAGAAGCAGGACCGCAAAGGAGAAAAAGGCGAGGAGGGAAGGAGGTCCAAGCTGACCCCTTCGAGCGATCCCTCCCTCCTTCCAAGAAACCCAAATAAAATGACCCCGCGTTGTGCTGCAGTTCACTGCTTGTATGTGCTAAAGCCCCCCCATAGCCCGATTTCCGGGCATTTTTTCCTGGGCATCCGGGGATCAGCCCCACCAGCACGGAGGGGTCGCTTGCAGCCCGGCCGCGGAAGCTTTCTCTGCCCTGATCGGCTGCCAGGCGAAGCCTCCTTGGGGACAGGGCTCCCAGCACGTGTACAGCCCCTAGAGTAATTTTTCACCTCATGTATAACACATGTTGAGGCATAAAGAAAAATCAGATTGGTCCCTCTCAGCAGGTCTCTTTCAATACCCATAATTAGAACTGTTTCATACTGGAGCAAAGTCTGAAGCCAAATTCTAGGTAAAAAAGTCTAGTGCATTTCTCCCAAACACATCCACAAAACATCAGACCCATCCGGTTTTCTTATACTGTTGAAAATATCTTCAGGGCAAAGGGCACATAATTATCCAGGAACAAATTTGTTCAGTCATGATTTGTTGTCTCTATGCCAACACATTGATAGTGAACTATTTATTGGAAACTTTTCCCATGTACCATAAGTTATCCCATTGAAGTTGATTCCAGAATTGTATCTGGGGAGTTAGGTTACAGCGCTTTCTCATATAATGTAATTGCAAACTCCCATGTTTAGTAGCCCAGATGGGTCCTAATTTCACAGACTGACAGAATATTCTGAGTTGGAAGGGGTCCACAAGGATCACTGTGTCCAACTCTTAAGTAAATGGGCCATACGGGGATTGAACCCACACCGTAGCATTATGAGCAGCATGCTCTAAACAACTGAGCTCATCTTAGGGTGATGTAGTATTATTTATGATGTCAGATCCATGTGCTTTGATTCTTCAAGCAACAAAACAAATGGAGAAAACCTGGAGCTTAATTTAAAATTCCAGAAAGAATAAAGAGTCTGGAGAAATAATGCCTTTGTTACCGTGAGGATATTTATGTCAAAGCACCAAAACTTCTACTGCATTAAGTGAGCAAGAAAATAGAAAAAGGACAGTTATTCCACCTGCTCTTTCCCCTGCTGGAGAGAAGTCATGGTATAAGGATGTATTCAAAGAGAAGGGCACATGTTTCATAAGAGTAGTGCTGATGAAGTCTGATATCACATATAAACACCTGAAAAATAAATACAGCTCTGCAAAAATTAAGATTCCCCTGGATTATGAACTATGTGTTGCCTAAGTGGAAGTAAAATTCTTTTTATATTAAAGACATAAAAAACCAAGGAAAAATATTTACTCCACTTTCTGTAGGGTATCAAGACTATTTTTATTCATTAACTAGTAGAAGGCAACACTGATAGTAGTGCTGTCTGCACAGGCAGTAATTCTGTTTTTTCAAATGTATTTTCCAATATGTGCATGCACTATTGACCTGCGAGTCCTGAAAAAAAATATTTTTGCTTCTTTGCTTACTATTCACCATCAAAGTAATGTAGTGACAGGCCTGTTACAGGAGTAAATCCTTCAGAGCAAACCTCTACGGAGCCAAGAATTCACCATGGTGGAAACTTCAAACCACTCACTGTCATTTGTTTTAGTCAAACTTAGTGTTGAATAAGGAGCTGCAGGGGCAGGCAGAACACAAAATTATTTCAGTGAGGCTGAATGCAAGATTCGTGTTGAAACATTCCATGGACCAGACAACATAGTTGGTTTTATATGGAAAAAGTTGATCATCCTCACAACTCCTAAATTCATTATCTCATGAGAACTTCAGAAATTACATCATTAAATTGGTTTTGATCCTTTTTTGGAAGAGAATAAAAAGGTGGAATATTGTCTCCTTTGAATTTTTATGTTTTACTTCTTTCTTCCTCCTTTGCCCACAACCAAATTTGGAAATAAACCATTACAGTGTGATGCTGTGGAAAGAATGAGGTGAGACAGTAATTAAACTGTCAGAAAAGGCTTTCTCTGTGTGGCAAATATTTTATATTAGTCAAACATACAGTACGTGCATGAGAATGGCACATGGTTTTAAAAAATGCATGTATTACAAGCATACTTGTACGACAGGAAGATGGGATAAAGGAAGATAGGAACTGCAATTCATCATACTGCTCTTACATTTTATCTTCTTCATAAAGCTAATGGGACTGCTCAGGAGCATAAAGGCTATAGATTGAGAAATGAAAAAGATGAGCTTTTTTTCATACAGGTATGGGGAGGCAAGATTTCCACTAATACTTGAAATTGCACAAAGAAAGGGGAAAAAATTTTATCAGTGAAGAAGAAGAAATATCTTACGTAGCTGAACTGAGCTAAGCTCTACATTTCTTCTTTATATTTACAGCACAAAGTTGCTGTGAGATCCCTTTCTAGTGAATGAAATAAATTCACATGGGATCTCTAACGCTGGAGTGTAAGAGCTGGAGAAAGCAGTTGTGAGCAGGGAATGCGGGAGATGCGAGAAAGATTCAGATCATTGTATCAACCATTAGCAAATTATTAACCAACCACGCAATAAAATACACACATCAGCTTTACTTTGCTCTCTGACTTGCCTGATGTCCTTGGTTTCTTTCCTTAGTATCCTCATCTGCACAATTTGTACCTCTGCACAATTTCTATACCCTACTGGTAGTTCATCTACCATGATACACATGCTATATCTACTAAGTTAATAATATTAGACACATAAGCCTGAGACAAAGACACATGCTAAAAACAAAACAAAGCCTTTTCTGTCATGTTCTTAACCCAATGGATTAACAGCTATCATTTAATTGCTTTTCTTTCAGCCATATGGTACATCACACTTCTGGAATTGTTGCTGTAAAGCAATGAGCTAATGAAGTTCTCTAGATTTTTTAATTTTCATCACCCATTAGGTAGGCATTATGGTTCTAGCCACAACTTCTAAAATCCTGTTTGGGAATATATAACAAATTCCAATGGAAATTTCAATATAGATTTTCAGAAACGCAGTTTCAGTTATGATTCCAACTACCAAGAGTGTATCAGCTAAGTTTGCTAACATGCTATAGTTTCATTCTAAAATATGCGGACAATTCCTAGGAAACATTAAACCATATTGTACCTAAAACTGATTTTAATGTAATATTTAGTATTAATTTAATGCAATACTTTTATAATAAATCAATGAAATTTGGGGTGGGGGAACTAAAAACATATGACCTAATATAAAAAAGTAAGAGCCTGGATGACAATAACCATGTTAAAAGTCCAGAATAAACAGATATTTAGTATCTAAAATACAAGAGGGGCAAAATGCCCTCAGGCAGTTAGAAATAAACGTAGGATTCAAACAGGGGCAATTTAGTGCAAAATGCAGTTTTGCTGTTTATTGAATATGTCTACACATGCACACACAGATACGTACATTTGTCATTTTTTTAATCTAAAGTTATTGCCCAAGAAACTCACAAATTCACATACAAAAATAACTAAATGTTGGGTAAGGGGCATCATTTGACTTTAATCTCCTGTCAAGGGCCTACTCATCTATCACAGATAGGTGGAATGCAAATTTAATTAAAAAGAATGCAGCTCTGGGAAATATTATCATTTCTTGTCTCTCATAAGTGTGCTTCAGATCAGAACAAAATCTCACTGCAGACAGAATATGTATGTAAAAATTGATTTTTTAAAAAATAATGTAGAAGACCTTTTCTATATGGAATGTATTTCTATTTTCATTCTCAGGTTTATTATCAAGCTATTCTGTCTTGAAACAAAGAGCTGTGTAAACACATAGCTTCATTAAATAAATTTTGGGTCAAGCTAAATTTTAGCTTGACTAAATAAGTTTTAAGCTCAGAGGCATATTTCGATATAATTTTATCTCCAGAAACTTTCACTATAATTATTATTTTAGTAACTAGGACAATGTTTTCAGTGAAGTGTTCCTCAGGGGGAATTTTTTTTTTCATTTAGTTAGTGTGTCTAGGCTCCATGCATTAATCACTTTCAAAGACAGACAAATCAGTTTAAAATAAATGGCTGAAAATGTAAATGGGTTATTAAAATCTTCAAAGTGTCTTTAAGACTCTATTAGTGTTTTGAATAATGCAGTCATACCAAATACTTTAAAAAAAAAAACAAACAAACAATTTTCTTTATCTAAAGTTTCTTCATTTTGTTTTACTCCTGACCTCCAAATTAAATTAGGCTAATGGCATAGTTCTCTCCTCAAGTTTGGCTGTCGTATTCCGTTAAACTTGGTACCCATTTATTAATTTCAGCATGCAGAATTTTTTGGCAATGATCTAGAACTCTCAGAGGCACTATATGCTAAAATAACCTTGGACAACCCATAGCTAAGGGTAGATTTCTGTTTGCCATTATTTATTATAATACATGTTCTAATTTCTATTCAAAGAGACATGAACAGGGTTACTTATCACTATCTGTGAGTTTGCAAAAAATAAACAGGTTTTTGCTGTATTCTGCCTGCATAAACATGAGATAATACAAAGATTAAATTAATTTCATTTCTGCTGAAGATATCCTTCCTGTATTTTACAGGAAAATTAACTAATCTTTACTTTAGTTCAGCAGTTTTAGACTTTAAAAAAAAATGACAAAAAAAGTTCATCTTTCTTGACAAAAAAAGCTGATCCTTTTAAGTATTGTAGTTTTCAGCAGTTTAACTAGCATAAATTTGAATTATCAACATAATAGGCAGAAATAATTTGATACAATCATACCAAACCCGACTATATGCAACTTCTCGTTCTGCTTCACTAGGCCTTATTGTTTGTGTAACTTCTATCTAAATGTTGAAATTTTCACTGAACAATGAATATACCAGGAATTTCTATGTCCATTTTTACAGGTACCACAGCAACCCTTTAATATCATTCTTCTATTAAGCCATTTGGTCAATTCTTTTTAAATCTCTCTTTGCCATTGATGTTGCAATTTTAATATGATATAGAGAGCTGATGACGCATCTCTCTTACTTATACTGCTCCATGTTTACAATATATAAACAAGAAAATTGGATATGAGCATTTTTACAAAGGTTTTTTTTGTTATCCCATGAAAACAGTGAAAAGAAACCATTTACAGTACAATTTCTGGAAGAGTCTGGAGGAGGACCACGAAGATGAGTAGAGGTCTGGAGCACCTCTCCCATGAAGACAGGCTGGGAGAGTTGGGATTGATCAGCCTGAAGAAGAGAAGGCTCCAGGGAGACCTTTCCGCCTTCCAGTACCTAAAAGGGGCCTACAAGAAAGACAGAGAGAGACTTTTGCAAGAGTATATGGTGAAAGGACAAGGGGAAGTGGCTTTAAACTGGAAGAGGGTAGGTTTAAATAAGATATTAGAAAGAAATTATTTACTGTGAGAGTGGTGAGGTACTAGAAGAGGTTGTCAAATGAAGTTATGGATGTCCCATCCCTGGAAGTGTTCAAGGCCAGTTTGGATGGGGCTCTGAGCAACTTGGTCTAGTGGAAGATGTCCCTGCCCATGGTGGGGTGAGGAAGTGGGGCAAAACAGGATGACACTAGATGATCTTTAAAGTCTCTTTCAACCCAAACCATTCTATGCTTCTATGTATAATATTTGAAAAGGAAGAAGAGGAGGTAATTTTCAAATCTTTGAGGTGGACTGATACACACTACCTGAAACACAGAACTTGAAGTTATACTGAAGTTATGCAAAGAAAAAAATTAATGCAGGTTATCTGGGGAATAATGAGAAAGCATACCAAATGGGACAATAAAGAAATAAATAAAATTGATTGAAGTAAAAGGAAAAATTACATTAGAGCTAAAAATGTGATAGAGGCCATTCTAAAAAGAAGGCTTCTTTCTAACCCACTCTTCTATTGCTTTATTTTAGTCCAATACTTTCTCTGCTCAATCATCTTTTTTCTTCAAAATATGAGTGGCCATATAGAAATTAGGCATATAGAGACTATAGTAAGAACTGTCCTTCAGTGTCAAAAATGGGAATCTTTTCTTCTGTTTTGTTGGTTTTAAGTGAGTGTTGCTTTAAATAACTTTTTAATATACTTGATTTACATTGATGTGAATTAGATGTAACCACGTATGAACAGTGCATTCAAAATACTGTTACATGAGCAGAGAGAGGAAAATCTAGTCTGTCAATTGAAAGATGAAAGTGAATGACACTTTCACATTACTACAATAGTTAACATTTTGCTTGACATAGGATTAACTTTCAGTATTAAACTGAAATATCAATTTTATTGTAGTATTTAAGAAAAGAACATATCCAGCCTGGACACACGATCTGAGAGACCCCTGAGAATGCTCTCTCCAAAATTTCTGACAGGGGCTGATGACCCTTCCCAAGAGACTGGTAGTCCCAGTTCTTCTCGGATGAATTATTCATAGCATTGAAGCCCAAAAAGAAAACCTCAAACAGCTTGGAGTTGGATTTAATAGTTTTTAGAAGAAGCATGCAGGCTCAAATGATCTCTGCCTTCAAAGACTGCTTTTCTGCATGTCAAGAGTTAGTGGAGGAAATACCTCTTTTATAGGAAGAATCTGAAGCTTTAGGGGTCAGGGTTCTTTACAAATTCAAAAAGCAGTGTATTTAAAGAATATTGCTTTCATTCACAACTACCATTATGATTTTTTTCAGCTGTTGAGATCCTGCTTTTAAGAATGACCCTTACTGATCAGAAGCTTCATTCAAAGGTGTCAAATGATGAGTGTGTCTGTTTCAAACAACACTTTGACAAAGTTTTATTTTTCTGAACAAGATATTAAAGGAAAATGTACAAGACCTATTACATATGTTTGTTCACCATGTTTTCCTGAAGAGAAATTTAAAAAAAAAAAGCAATCACATTTGGTAGGAATGCTATCAAGTGTTAGTATGAGAATTATGTAGACAAATATGGTATTTCATTTTAACTTTTAGTTATTAAACTGAAGCAGAAATTTATGCTGATATTTACTGTTATTTATTTTGATTATTTGGAGAAGGCTTTTAATTCAAAGGCTCTTAATTTAAATTTTTCAATTTAAATTTCTCCCAAATATATGTAAAAATATTCAAAAAACTATCAATATGTAAACATCAAGCATGAAGTCGTTTCATCTCTCAATAAGGCATTCATTTAAATTAGCTCAAAAAGCACATGAAATCATTGTTGATTCTAATGGGCCCCAGTTTGGCAAGATACTAAATTTAAGCACTATTAGACTACATGAAATGATCCGAGACAGACGAATTTCATGATTATTCAGTGGAGCAATTCAGTAGTTGTTAATTGCTATCAGGGGATATGGAGACCATACCTCTCAAATGGGCAAGCTCTCCTGGGGAGAAATACTGCTAGCATAAGGTCTTTTCTGCTCACACACTGATTAAATGAGCCAATTAATTAAGCACTCACATGTGAATTACCATGTGCCCAGAATCTGGGGGAGCATTCAGCTAGAGTAGCAAATTGCAGAGGCAATTGCAAGTCAGGAAAAGAGCCATGGCAGGTGTCAGAGCCTTTCACCACCGGGAAAGCTAATTTCCTCCATCATAGCCTTTTGCTCTGCTGACCAAAGTCGAAGTTAATGAGCCTGCTACTCTCTGTATTACATACAAATAAGTAGCAAATAAGTACTCCTCTTTGAGTGGATTCATGGAAATAATCATCTTGTCACTGATAATTACTTAGTTACCAAGTCAGAAATAAACTCCTGAATTGCCTTTGAACATCTACGTCTCTGAAAAACTGTTCTTCTACACTAACTCATTTATTTATCTTGACCAGTATATTTAGTCAAAACAGCTTTTTTCCTCCCCATTTTTCCTTCACTCACCAGAGTGTCTGAAAAAATTAATCCTCAATTTGTCCAAAGTCTATTTATATGTCAAAACTGTTCTCTGAAACATTCCTCTTTAAATGTATCTTTCAGCTTCTTTCTTCTGTGAAGTTTTTAAATCCAACATAGACACATTCTGTCTGTGTAGGAATATGACAATATTGATTGTCCACATTCTTGGTCAGTGAAGATCATATAGAGGTTGGGGCCAAATCCTTGGTTAAGGTAATTTTCCCCAAAGATATTAAGAATAAAAAAAAAACAACAAACCCATACCACAGACCTAAGCAAAAAGTTTTACTTCCATTACAGCACTGGATCTTGCACATAGCTGGATCCCAAAACATCTATAATTCATAAAGTTTCACTTCATCTAGGTTATTTGTTTTGGTGACTTCTTTTGCTTATTTTAGGAGGCCAAACCAGAGTATCACACCTCTGATAGCTTTTGGCCTGTAAATTGCCACACAATCTAACCCAGAGACAGTTAATACACAGCTGTTCAGATCCCAGCAAAATACATTGATAGTACTGATATTTACCTTCCTAAAGCGATTATATGGAACAAATCATACCTCCTCTCAGAATTTATTTTAAGGGTTAAAAGACAAGATATTTCAGTAATACATTTCTGCACCTATTAATGATTAAATCTGTGTATTTTGAAAACAAGATGATCAAAACAATATTACAATAAGGTTTCTATACTGGTTTGTGGATTTTTTTTTCTCTTCTAGAAGTGTATTAGCTAAGATATCATTGGATTGTATTGCATTGGAAACCTATAGCCATCCTGTGATTGACTACTGCACCTCAGCTGTTTTTGTTGCAAAAATGCTTGTTATTAGCCCCTAGTGCATGACCTTTCATGCTGTGCTATTGAATTTCATCCCATTTCTATTGCCTGAGTCTTCGGGGTCATCCAATATACCCCTTGGCCATTTCACTCAACTGATGATCCCAGACAAATACCTCATTCATATTTTTCTCTTAGTCCCATTTTGTGATGTCTTCCTTCTGTGCAGCACTTTCTGACTCAAAAGACTTACCTTTTAGCAAGGCCCAACACTTCTAATTCATGTCTGTTTTTATGCTAGAAAATTTCCAGGATATATACTGATACGTCACCTATTTTTATGGGGGGGGCAGGGGGGGTGGTAATAATGAAGAAAATACACATAAGTTACATGGAAAATAAGTTTTTATTCTTCTCAAAGAAATAAAATTTCAAAAACAGACAACAGGTTATTGGAGTGTGTCGATCAATCTGTCATTTTAAATGTACTCACTGATTATAACTAATATTAGCTTTGAATGCAACATTTTTTATTTAAGAGCAAAAACATGTTATAGAGTTTTACACTGGGAAGTCAAAGTCATAAACACAAGACATGCACAGATCAATAGTCTCACTTTTATTATCTGGCAGGAAACTGGGACAGTAAGAAGTTATGATTATTATGTTTCTTTGCCCAACAAGAACTTAGGTAGGTAAATATTTATGCATTGAATTTTCCTAATTCCAAACAGAACAGCATGTTCTTAGTTTGCCAGCGTTCAAATATTCCTGATTAGAGAATACTTACGCAATTAAACAATTCAAAATAATTTCTTATACTACTCAAAAACCTTCACAGTCTGTGATAGGCTCCTCCTCTCAACTAAGGACATTTCCTTTTTCCTTTCTCCTTTTGAAGAGACAGTCTTGTGAAATTTTAATAATACTACAAACCAGGTGATATTCCCTACACAACACAGAATCAGAGAAGTGTTCCAAAAACTGTGCCTAACCCATAATAAAGCAACGAATTTATACGACCCTTCTACATTACTTCCTTTCTTACCTATTACTTACAGCCATTATGCAGGTATCCAAAGTATTCTAGCTAATATAAAACAGTGAGAAATGTGTAGAATCATAGGATAGAATCATTTAGATTGGCAAAAACCTTTAGGCTCACCAAGTCCAAACATTAACCTAAACTGCCACATCTACAGGTATTTGAAATACCTCCAGGGGTGGTGGCTCAGCCACTTCCCTAGGCAGCCTGGTCCAATGACTGACAACACTTCTAGTGAAGAAATTTTCCCTAATATCAAGTCTAAACCTCCCCTAGTACAACTTGAGGCCATTTCCTCTTGTCCCATTGCTTGTTACTGGGGAGAAGAGACCAATCCACAATTTGCTACAATCCCCTTTCAGGCAGTTGTAGAGAACAGGAAGGTGTGCCCTTTTCTCCAGGCTAAACATCCACAGCTCCCTCAGCCACTCCTCATCAGACTTGTGCTCCAGATCCTTCACCAGCTCCATTGCCCTTCTCTAGACTTGTTCCAGCACCTCAATGATTTTCTTGTCAGGCAGTGCCCAAAACTGAGGTGTGGCCTCAACCACATATGGACATGAACATTGCCCTGATCCTGCTGACCACAAATAGCATACAATTATTAATTTCCTGAAATGCTTAGCACACCATTAAAATAGTTAATGGGTAATCAGCTTAAGTGAGGTTTATGACATAGATTGCAACAAAATGTAATGATTAAAGCCCAGTTAAAGATTAACACAGAGGCATCAATTCAGCTCTGTGTCAAAACACTCCCTATTTAAGATGAATTCCTTCACTGTATTAAATAAAATAGAATAGCACTAGTGCTTGGAGGTCCCGATCTCCTGTCAAAACTTATTGTTCTGTGAATAAATATAATGAGAAAACAGTTACTTTACTTAAAGTTGCTACTGTTTTCTCTTGGGACTAGAGATGGCTTCATGTTTTTGATGCTATCTACATTCATAATTCATCCTAAATTTAATATTTTTCAAACAAAGAAAGGAGGAAATAGCAAGACTCTCTAAAATCATGCAGGTCATAACAATTTTTGATTTGTTTTAGACTAAGTTTCTTTCTCAAAGCTGAACAATTTTGCCTCACCTAAGCCTAGCTTCATGCTATATTTTAAAATCATAAACATACCTTAGCCCAGTAAACACATCCTAAATTTTAAAGCATGACACCAGTCAGTTTATGTAAGCTTCCCATAAATCTAGAAGAGGCTATGTTGCCTAGCACTAGTTTCTATATTTTACAGGTTGTCCAAACTAGACTATTTACCTACCAAAGTTCCATTTTCCAAACAAATATGGGCATACAAATCTGGTTAAGTGGGATGTGGCTTATAGATTTGCATATTTTTTCCTCTCTGTCTCTCTGTCCCACTTTATCTTATTTTCTCTTTCCTTCTGTCTCAAAAATAAAAAATCTCTGTGAATTCTTATTCTTCTCATTCAAGAAATTACCATTTTCCAGAAGGGTTACTTACTTTGCATGTATTAGGAATGCCACTTATTACAGTGTACCTATCCAAAATCTCTCCAAGGAAAACATAATTTTCTTTGTATTTGGGAAAAAGACACACAAGTCTTCCAGTTAGTCCAAGATCACATGGAGCAAGTACCTAAAAGAAATACAATGTAACCTAATTCCTAGTTAGGAATCCGATATTTTTAAGATTAGTAACTAACAAGACAGAATTTGAGTACACTGTAAGTCACAAGGGGGAGAAAAGCAATATATCAGAACACCCATTCTTTTTATCATAAGGTCTTCTACAGTTTTCCTACATAAATTTTATTTCAAAAGACATGGTAACTCCTCATCTTCTCGATGCACTTGCTTTTAATCCTAGCTGGTTTGGGGTTTTGGTTTTGGTTTTTATTTGAAATAGTTAAAAATATTAATGTACTACTGCAAAGTAGTAACGATTACTACAACCTTAATTGCAACTACTTAAGCAGTCAGACTAGTTGACCTCCAGTGGTCCCTTCCAACCTTAGCCACTCTGTGAAGCATAAAAAGGCTAGACACAGCTGGGTGACATTGCTGTCCCAGAGAAAAGCTTAGTCAAAAAACTGAAAGGTAATGCTTCCCCCAGGTGCTTTGAAAAATGTCATGATCTCTTCAACATGATAAAGCTAACAGGATTACAGGGATCAGGGTAAAAGCCAGTTATGGAGTTAAAAGGTACAGCCATCACAGTTTGAACTTTTAATCTTGAAGAAGTTACAATTTTCTCTCCTCATGGCTGCCACAGACACATTTGAATTCAGGCTTCATATTATTCAATTTAAACTAGTAAAGAAAACCTTAAGGTCACTTGATAACAAGCAGAACCATTTTGCAAGCTGAGAAATCCAGAATTCAATGCCTTCTGATGCAAGTGTCTGGGACTGTAAGTATAAGAGTTATAAATATGCCAGGAGAAAGCTTACCACCACAGAAAGAAGAGTGACTCTTGCTCAGTTTTCTGTATCACTACCAAGTGACAAAATCACAATGCTACCACACCCAGCCTTAAGTACATTCAAGGTATTTATCTAAGATATCAGGGTAAAATTCCACTTTTCGTCATGGCACAGATGAAACCACATCTGGATAACATTGATGATTTCGGTGTTGCTAAGCAGTGTTGACACTAACTCAAGGAGTTCTCAGTTTCTCACACCACAGGCTGAGGGGCAAGAAGCTGAGGGGTGACACAGAGACAAACTGGCCAAAGGGGTATTCCATACTATAGGGCACCATGCCCACAATATAAAATAGGGGGAAAGTTAGATGGGAGCCACTGCTTGGGAACTGGCTGGGCATTGGTCACCAGTTGGTGAGCAATTGCATTGTGAATCACTTGTATATTCTGTCTTTAAGATTATTATAATGGGGGAGTGGAGGGGGAATCTTCCCCACAAACTGGATGTCCAAGGAGAAAAGGTAAAAGTTAACATAACACTAAAGCATGTGCATAGTTAAGGACTCTTCTGGATTGCTCTGTTCCTAATTCATTCTCTGTTATTACTGAGTCTTGCAATTATGCCCCAAGTCATAATTATCAGCTGCCAAGTAGACATAGATCCTTTTTCTTTAAAATGCTTACACCTAGACCTCCAGTGGACTGTGACCAGTGCACAGACAAGAGCTTCACAGACAAGGTAAGAAACTGTCTCCTTTCTTCCGCTTCCAATCTGAATTTTAAGAAAAAGACACCTATATCAGTTTACTTTCATGTTCACATTGACACAGTTGATGTCTTACAGAAACAATAGTGTATAAGGTCAGGCTTTCTCTACAAAGAAACACATCAAACTGACAACAGTTCTGGGAAGCCAGGTCTCACTGAACCTTTTCTGTTTGCTTTAAATGTTACTTGAAATATCAGAAAGCATCAGTACTTTAGTATCAGGCACCAGTAACATCATTCTGTAATTGAATGACACTAATCATGATCACATTCTCACGAAGGAGCATATTTCCCAGGTCAATTGTTTTCACAATTTCTTGCAATATTCCATGAAGCAAGTCAGTACTGAAAATGAACAAAGGATAAAATCCTATTTGATAGGTATGTGTTCTGTTGCTACACTATTACCTTACAATATAAAGCTAAAAGGCAGCTAGTAATTATCTTTAGACGAAGTATTCATAGTGGCTTGCATAATGGCTTGCATTATTAAAGTTTCACTGAAAAGTTTAGATTCATGCAATATATAGTGCTGTAAAGAAGTTTATGTAAAACATAGCAGAAGCCGGTTTCTGTTGTGTCTTGGAAAAAGATGAATATACCTGGTATAAATCAAGAGTCTCACAGTGGTACTAAATCAAGTGTTAGAAAGATAAAGTTAGTTAAAAGGAAATGGAAGGTTAGCAGAGAGTGAATTTAACTGCTGGAAGAGCAATAAAGTAAAAAAGGGTTGAATTAAAACTAAATACATGAAGTCTGACAACTGTGTAGCCATTTATCTTCATACTTACAAGCTAAGAAACGTATAAAAATTTATATTCTGAGGTTGACACTAATTTACCAGTATATAGCCTTGTGCAAATCAGTTAACTGCTGTTAGCTCTCTAAAGAGAGGACAACACATCAGGCAACTACCTGGAATAGCACATCTCCTTGAGCATGATTCCGCTTTTCAAAGTCAAGCTGAGTATGTAAGAGGTGCACCCACCACCAACACTGGTCTTCATCAGCTTTTCACTCTTCAAAAATATTAGACCCATTCTGCACACAGGTCTGCCCACAAACATCTGTAGGCTGATCATTTCCAGACTGCATGTTTTTTGAACAACAAATCAGCAATACACACGTTATTTCCACTATTTAAAATTAATATTACATATATATATACACACACACGTTAGTAGTATATAAATATATATTTTAGGTAGTATATAAAAAAAATTGAAAATAAATAAGAGCACTTAACAAAAAGCAAGTTTCTTGCCTCTGAAGAGTTTAAGTTTATTTTCTTCCCAAACTACATGAGGTCTGATCATCATGGATCATTTGTGAAGCACGCATTCAGCATAGGGTACTGTCCTGGAATACATAACACAAACAATGTTTATTTATAAAACTTTGATATAAATGTATAATTATAATGGCCTTTTAAAAGTGAATATTTTTTTTTTCCTTCTCAGCACAAGTTTGCCACCATGTATAGCTGTTCATGATGAATACTTTCTCTTACTTTTTGGTACTTTCTGTCTCAAAGCCCTTTCTGATCCCCAGCTCTATGCACACATATCTCAAATTCCCAGCTGAATCATGATGCTGACCCCAGAGCTCAGAAATAATTTTACTTTTGAAATCTACTGATTTCAAGAAAAGTTTTATTTGAAATATTAATTATAAATTTTGAATAATAATTTTAAAATAATAATTAATCACACACTGTTAAAAAGTAAATCAACTAGTCAGCAGTAGTCCTATGTGCTAAATATAATTTTAACTAAAATAGAAATTGTTTTTAAGTGGTTTGCAGGGTTGGGGCCTAAACACCTCCCCACTGAATTCAATAACCACGAACACAGATTAGAACTGAAGGAGGGAAAATAAAAACATTAAATTTGATTTATTTTACTTTTCTATTTCCCCAATACTATTTGCATATTAATTCCTAGGTAGTTCAATTTATGCGAAAGCAGTTTTGTGCCGTTTTATTGTAGATGGCACATAAAAATTACACTAGTCAATTCATTCAAGGGTATTTTTTTAATGATGTGAACTCAGTTTCCCTTAAAATTTGAAGAACCATTTATTCTGTAGCTTCATGGAATATCTGTCAATTGGGAAGCCAGGAAAAATTAGTTTCTCCTAAAAAAAAAAAAAAGGTAAAAAAGAAATTAAAAATACAGTGCAGAATGGAATTTAATTTCCTCTACCTAATTTAATGACTACAAAGATCCAAAATAAAATAGATATATAAGATCATGTAGGAAGTAGTTTATTATTATTTAGGTTTTGTGTACATACACGCACACATATTCATACACATGTACAAAAGTAGTCAGAAAGTATTTTTATTTTTAAAAATTACTTAAAATTATGTGGTTTCTCTCTCTATCTAATTCAAACCAAACAAGAAAAAATTGTTAATAATAAAGCCTATATAAAAAGATATATAAAGAATATATTATATGTATTGGGTCTGTCTGAGATGGAGTTCATTCTCCCATAGCAGCCCTCACAGTACCGTGCTTGTTGGAAAAGTATTGATAACACACCTGTGTTTTGGGTACAGCTGAGCAGGGCTGTCACAGCAGCAACATTGTCTTTCAACATTCCCTCCCTCATCAAAGGGCTGGGAGTGGGCAAGATCCTGGGGGGGAACACAACCAGGCCAGCTGACCCAAATTAACCAAAGTGGTGTTCCATATTATATGACACCAGCTCAGATATAAAAGCTGAGGGAGAGATGAGGAATAGGCTAGGGGTATATGTATTTGTTATTTATAATGTTTGCCTTCTGAAGCAACTGCTGCACCTGCTGAAGCCCTGCTTCCCAGGAAGTGGCTGAACATTGCTTGATGATAGGAAGCAAAAATTATTTTTTTTTCTCCTTTGCTTATGTGTGCACAAATTTTCTTCTTTTTTTTTTTTTCCTTTGCTTTTGTGTGCACAAATTTTCTTCTTTTTTTTTTCTCCTTTGCTTATGTGTGCACAAATTTTCTTCTTTTTTTTTTCTCCTTTGCTTATGTGTGCACAAATTTTCTTCTTTTTTTCCCCCTTTTTTCTTTAATAAAGTGCCTTGTCTCAATCTACTATTTGTTTTCCATCTTATTTTCTCTCCTCTGTGCTGCTGGGTTGAGGAGTGATAGAGAAGACTGGTGGGCCTCTGGTGTCCAGCTAAGGTCAAACCACTACACTATGCCATATGTATTTAAATAATAAAATAGAGTACAGTATCCTGAGAGTACCTAGCCAGAAACACACCCTCAGAGGCACTGTGGGGGAAGTACAGAAATTACTTCCCTCCCAGGGAATAAAGTCTGCTGATGTTTCTTATTTGAAAATGGTGTTACAGAAATTAACAGATTCTTAGAGTAAGAGAGAATATAAAATTTTCCATGAGGATAACTACTTCTCTAAGACCCCTCCAGGATGCTGAGGTAATTTTTTGTGAAGGCAAGGATGGTGGAAGTGTGTTCTTCTTAGCCAGATAATCAGCACCTCCCACTGACAAGAACTGGATATACTTCAGATCCCTTCCATATATTATTCTGTAATTAAAAACAGAATTTGCTCAGAGATAGCTAATTAAGATATCACTTTATGTTGATTATGGTCAAGATACTTGCAAGCATTGTCTAGGCCGGAATTTAACTAGCCAAACCAAAACTACAATTACCTTGCTTATTTCTGAGGGAGTACATACACAACCAGCCAAAATCTTCAACTGAGTAAAAAGCCTGCTTATCTAAAAAGTGCAGACTCTAAATTAGTCAGAAAAATGGAAATACAATACTGTTGTCCTCGGTTTTTGTTGATTTTATTTCATTTTAATTGCTATTATCCTGAAGTGCTTTAAGTGAGTATATCTTCAGGGCATTTCTAGAACTATCATGATGATTTAGTGTGTCAAATTATAGAAGGGTTGCTCCTGAAATGATCTCTAAGTCTTATAATTGGTTGTAAAATACTTTCTCTGTAATTTCACTTTCTCTATAGCCAATTTTTTCTTCATAAAATATTTCCAATATCATAACAACAAATAAATTTAATGAAAGGCTATCCTTTTGTATTTATGTGGAGGGAAAAAGAAGAAAATATTTTTGGTTCTAGTCTATAAATTCTATAAGTTACCTGAGGTAGTTGCCTGTTGCGATGTCCCTTTCTCCCCCTGCACTTGGCTTGATCCAGTTTTGTTATATTGTCAATCAGTTTGTTGTTTCCCCTCCCCTCTACGCGTTGTCTATGCCCTGCCTGGCCTGTCAGTCCCTAAGGTACCCCACCCCTTTCTAGGCAGTTCTTCCTTCCTCAATACCGCATTGGTCCCTTTGAATTACTCCCCTCCCCTTGTTCCCCCTCATTGGATTGCTGTACGTGACCCCGCCTTTGATCCCTCCCCTGTTCCTTCCCTATTGGTTCTGAGTTAGCCACCACCCATTGTACCACCCCCCTAGTTCTGAACTAGTTTTATAACTAATTTTTATAACTTATCTAAGTTTTATAACTTTGTGTCACCCCCAGTATCAGGGCTTTCGGTCCCTCGTTTCCCTGAGGACAGTAAAGCCTTAGATGCTACACCGAAGTCTCCTCCTTCCTTCTGGCTTCTGCTTGCTCGTGCAGACCTATTTGCACCCTGAGAGCTTTGCCCCTGCCGTGGGACCAGCTTTACTCTGGTCGCTGCAGGCGACCGGGCAGCCCAGTCAGCGACAGTTGCCCTTTAAGTAACCTTTAATGCTTTAATCACACTGAACCTAAGATTACGAATGCTTCATCATCAATACAACTTTGCACAAGCAGTTCTTTCTCTCCTTTCTCTCTCTCTCTCCTTGTATTCACATTTTATTCTTTTAACCATTTATTTCAGGGTTGACTTCTCCCAAGAAAAAATTTAAAATTTCTGGAAAGGTTAAAAATTTAAGAGTCCAGATGTAGAAAGTTTCCTCTCCTCCACAGATGCTAAAACAATTCCCATGGAAATAAGTAAATCTTGTGAAATCAGATGATTGCTGCCATCAGCTCTCATTACACCCAGATATTTGTGATTTTAACTCCCTGACTTTGTGATTAGATAAGGCAATAGAAAGTCAAGCAAAAATGAATCTGCTAGAGTGAAGGGGGAACAAAGAAGTGAAAAACTAGTTAAATGGGAGTAAGTGAAATTCCTCTGTTTTAGAAAGAAGAATTTATTAATGACCGTTTAATGGAAGATAGATATGTAAGTAAAGCTTAAAAGAATCTCACTTCTTTATCTTATATTTCAAAGCTGTGCAATAGCACAGCTTGAGGAAAAGAGTACGTTGACACTATCCTAAATGTTATTAAAAACCAACTAATACTTCTACATTTTGTGTAATTCTCTAGCCAGTGAAACATTTTATATACAAAGTGAATTTAAGAAAATGGAATGTTCTTCACAGTTATCTGCAGAAGTGGATTCTTTATAACAAATGAAAAGAAATGTCTGCCTGGAGTCCTAAGTCAGATGAAAGACTTCAGAGTGCACTTCAGAACCAACCAAGTATTGACTAGATACATGTAGCTTACATTTACAGTGAAGGGTTTTTCTAATATTATTTGAAGGTACCTAACTCTTCTGATTTTATGAGATGGGAGATCTTTGGTACTTGTGTCAGAGCTCTATTAAGAAAACTAGAGAGAGAAAGCTAAATTCAGCAGCACTTCTTTTTTTATTCAAGTACAATTTTTAATCTTAGTAACATGGACATATCACAAAATCACAGCACAGTTAGGGCTGTCTTTTAAATGCATTGTCTTTCCATTTCCACCCCAACATCTAAAGTCTGGGTTATTTATTTGCTCTTTGAACAAAGGTCGGTGTTGTATGAAAGGCTTGCATAGTATCCACTATTCAGAACAAGAGAAAAAGCAGACATAAATAAACAGGAGGAAAAACACTTCAACAATTTGATGAGAAAGAAACAAATGTTATGCAGAGCAACAGAGTATGGGGGTTTTTGGAGACTGTTTTTCCATCTGAGTGAAAGAAAAATACAAACCCACCTTTTCATCCTGTCAAAGTGCATTATTTTTCTTCCTGGACAAGGACAGCACAAACTAACTAAAGGACTAACTGGTCTGTTCCACCAGTCTTTAACGTTCAAGTGCAGAGTTTGTTTGAAGTGCTGCACAAATGAATTCCTAAGAGTAAAAGAACCACTAAGATGGAGGTGTAGTTTAGATCTTTCAGTTAATTACTTTAAACAAAAAAAAAAAACAAACACGCAGTTATTCAGTCTTTCCTCCCTTGTATATCACATTGTTCCTGAGAATACAGCAATAATGAGAGTAGGATATAACTGCTCCTACATACTGACAAATGCATTGACAGGCTGTTGTTGAAGTACCTAAAGCTGTGATTCATGCTATAAGAACAAAACTGGTTCTGAATACTTGCAGTGATGATGTGATCTCTGTCTTTTGAGACTTTTCATTCTCATGTATAAAGAAGAGATATCAATTTTTCACTCACATGACTGAGCATTGCATTTAAATAAACCATACTATAGGCTATATACTATATACTCTGCCTACTCATGATTTTAACAAACAGCCAAGATTTGCCCCTTTCTGGGGAATGTTTTTAATAGCTCAGTTCTGAAGATCTTAAGTGTGTGAAGGATTGATTTTTATATCCAGTATATCCTTCTTTAATTAATACATGCCATCTGCAAATTATTCTTCCAATTTGTTATTACATTGCTTTTCTCTGATCTTGAACACATGGGGTTTACATTTGCCTTGAGGAGAAGATCTATCAGACAAATGTTCTAAAAAGAAAAGTTGACAAATACTGCATGAATGAGTCACAAATGATTTCTTGCATTTTGCAAACTGCAAAACTTACTGTTCCAAACAAATGATGGCAGTGAGCTGGAAATGGACTGATTATTGCAAACTTGATGCGTTTTTCCAAATGGAGACGAATTTAAGAGGAGACAATGAGAACAGCTGCCTGGGAAGTAGTCAAAATGCAAAGAGAAAGACTGGAAGGATGGCAAAGGTGATGGACACTAAGTGATTGCCAAAATCTGAAGAATTATGTTTTCAGGGGAAGCCTGAGGCAGCATATGTCAGAGAAAATATGTCTCTGAAATAACTCACTGAAATTATTAGGATGTTATGCAGCAGTGGTTGAGCGGATGAAAGATGGAAAATGTTTATGAGGCGTCTGTAATAGGGTCAACTTAAATTAAGTAATTTCTAGAGAACAAACTGGCTTTCAGTTTTTTTTTTTGCTTACTCTTTTGCATTTTAATCTTGCCCCATATAGTATGGGAATATAAACAAGAAGGTATTTCTTTATGTATTCTTATCTCTTTCTTCTCTATGGCAAAAACAAGAAAAACCCAAAAAAACACAAAACAAACCCCCCCCCAAAAAAGAAAAATAGTCTGAAAAGAAAAAAAGCAGATCAGTAGTAATGAAATAATTCATCCCATGTTGTTATTTTTCCTCTCATAAATTAATCCATAGAAACCACTTCTCAGTTAAATGTCTCCCTACAGAAATTTTCAAGAAGACTGATTACATACCTAGCACTGTGTTTTCAAAGATTCATTCCAGCAGTGCACGTCTGAAAGAGTAATTCGTTTAATAGATCTACATAAGTGAACCTTTTGAAATAAGTAAAGTAAGGAAATACAAAGTCTTAAATGAGGAAGAGCTGTATGTATACAAGAATCTTCACTTAAGTAGCTTCTCGTAAAATGAATTTCAATTGATTTCTTCCCTGTTCCCTGCCCCTATTTTTTCCTTGTATTTTTGGTTAGCTGTATTTTTAGGCACCACATTCTACAAACTATCAAAAACCTCCTCTCTTCCATGCTATAAATACCTAATCATGCCATTTATCCCTTTTGCCTATTCAACATTTATTTTTCTGTTTTAATTGTAACAAATGTTTGTGTGTGTGTGTGTGTGCGTATGTATGTATATATATGGTCCAGTTCTCAGTCAGTTTAAATCGGTCCAGCTAAATTCATCCTACCAAACGAACAGCGCCCTAACAGCCTGCAGAACATACCTCACATACTCTGTTAAATCTGTGTATCCACTGCAGCACCAGACCTGTGCTTAGAGGAGAGGCCTGTTCAGTCATTTACTGGACATGTAACTTCTCCGTGTATTTTTAAGCTGTTCAGCGTTCCCCGATTGAACATCAATGCATACAGTCTGCATTGCGGAAAATCTTCAGTTGGTAAGTCCCTTGATGACATATTTGGGTGGCTGTGGACTTTCGATTTCTCTGGTTTTCTGGGCAGGAGTTTAAAAAGATTTGAAAAGGGCAGAGCTGTGTTTGGCATGAGCTTTTATAGGTACAGCACGGCTGCTGCTGTCCTGGAAAAAACAGAATGAACCAGGAAGTGATAAGCCCTTGAAAATAAACTTTTTCTTGCTCCTCGCCATAGTTTTATTTCCTCTTCAGTTCTTTATTAGCAGAACTAACAAGTAATAAAGAACCACAAATACCCATCTAGTGACTTAATAATAAATCCGCCTTACCTCTTTTTTGGACAGATGTTAAAATCTGGAATTTGCTGCAGAATGCTTCAGGCAGATGCTCACTCAGACTGCATGCTGTCATCCCAGAATTCCTTTTTCTGTGATATGTCTGGCTAATATTCAGCATATGTCAAAATAAAGTTATAATCTCCACTTCAAATTAATACCTTTATACCGTATCAGTCTTCATGAGTGTTCTTTTTATTAACTGAAGTAATCCTCATTGCTTCAGACTGTGTCCAAACCCAATTTGACGTATGATGTATTACTGGTTTGGGGTTTTTTTTTTTTCATTTTTATTTCGGCACAGCTCTTTAAATGTAAATCATGAGCAGCCTCTAGATATCAGGAACCGTTTGGAAATCTGACTGTCTCATTATATAGAATGTGTCGTTCCACTAATGGCGACACTATCTAGTGATTCAAAATACAGTGATCTAACTTGTATCTCCACTAGAAACAGTCCAACAGTGAAGGCATTTTAGGAGATAGCTAGAGTTTCAGACAAAAAAACTAGTAATTCTTAATAGTAAGAAACATAAAAAATACATTTAATTTATTTCCAAATTTGAAATTTCTTATTTAGGATCAAAATTTTAAATAAGTACCTATAAATAAATCCATGTTTGTCAGGTTTTTCTCCGTATAGACAAATATATAATATAAGATGTCTCTTAGACAGTTAGAAACCTTCAAATATAATTCAAAACCCTTTCAAGAGACTCACATTAATTTTACCCCCCTGTAGTCAGAGTACTGTTATCAATGTATAGTGGAACCAGAACTTCCCATTTGCCAAATGCTTCAGCTGTTGTGAACATACATTCTGAGATACCGAACTTAAAATACAAAATCATCAGCTATCAAAATTAGGATTAAAATATATTATAACAGACATTTTTGCAGTAGAATGTAACCCTTGGTAAGAAATATAAGTGTCTGTCTTTGTGAGAGAGGTAAAGGAGCAAACTAAAGAAGAAAAAAAAAGTATTTCCTGAGTTTAATTAATAATATTTTTGTATAATATCAAAAACCAAACCAGGATAACAGTTCATAGAACACATCTGAAAGGAATAGTTCCTGCCAAAAGGAACAACCACTGTGTAATTGCATAATCTTCCTGTGTAAAAAGTCCCTCTCCAGCTTTCTTGTAAGGCCCCTTTCAGATACTGGAAGGCCTCAACGAGTCTCCCTGCAGCCTTCTTTTCTCCAGGTTGAACAATCCCAGCTTTCTTAGCCTGATGTCATAGGAAAGCTGCTCCAGCCCTGAGCTGCTCCAGCCTCTGATCATTTCCATAGTACTCCTCTGGACTAGCCTAGACAAATCCCTGTCCTTCATATGTCTGTGTCCAGAGCTGGACACAGTATTCCAGACGGGGTCTCACGAGGTCAGAGTAGAGGGGCAGAAGCACCTCCCCCGACCTGCTGGCTGTGCCACTCTGGATGTAGCCCAGGATGAGGTTGGCTGTCTGGGCTGCGAGTGCACATTCTCATGTCCAGCAGCACGGTTGCTCTCAATGACTACTTTTCCCAGTCTGTACTCATGTCTGGGATTGCCCCTCCCCAGGTGTAGCACCTTACACTTGCTGAACTTGGTTAGACTCACAAGCTCACTTCTCAAGTTTGTCCAGGTCCTCCCAGATGCATCCATCCTTCTGTTGTGTCAGCTACACCACTCAGCTTCACTACTTATCTCACTGTCTGTGTCATTGATAAAGATATCAATCTCAATACAGAACCCTGAGGGCCACCTAGACATAGAGCCATGGACCACGAGTCTCTGGATCATTGGCTCTTGATGTGTTACTGGTTTGAGGAGTAGGAATTGCCTGAAAAACTCTCTTTGGCCAATTTCTTATCCACTGAATAGTCCACCCTTCAAAACAATTTCTTTCCAATTTGGAGATAAGGATACTGTGTGAGAACATGTCGAAAGCCTTACAGAAGTCTAGATGACATAGGTCAGGTCTTCCCTTGTCTCCACTTGCAGTTACCCAAATCCTCAAAATCTGAGTACAAGTTTATGCAGGAAAGTTGTCAAGTGGAATTATTGTAGTATTTTAGCTCCAGAAGATAGACATGGTGGAGGCAGTTTAAGGAGCAAAGTCCTCCCAAGGTATAGGGCTTGCGGAACTCTGGGCTCTATTTGAACACCTGCCCAAAATTATAATGTGAAATTTTAAGTCCCTTTTATGTTTGGTTTTTATTAATAAAAACCTCATTTACTACTTTCACTACTGCTTATGTATCAGTATTTGCAAATGCTGACACAAGACTGATGGTGGCTGTCAGAGACAGTCTTTGTATTTAAAGCAGAAGCTTAGAGCAGATCACTACATAAAACAAATTACCATCTTCCCAGGATCCATTTCCCAGCTGTTCAGGGTGTAATCGCAACTTACTCACTTCCCTCATTAAATATCGGACTAACTTGTGATGCAAATAGCATCAAACAGTCTTCATTAGAGTAGTAGGGCATGTCAGAGACTTTATTCAAATATATGTCTCTTTGCAAGGAGAAAACTACACCTACATTCCAGGTCTGGCTACTTAAAGACCTTCAGTTGAATAACTGCCTCATGTTTTGTGCATGTAAGCAAAGGGATTTAAAAATGCATGTATAGAATCTGCACATCAAGTTTGCAAAGACACCAGGGGTGGTACTGTAAGGTTTGAGAGGTGGAGGGAGAGGAAAATAAGTATTTATTAGGGATGTAAAATGATTAAATGATTTTCTTTAATTCAGGTAGTCAACATCTGTGTTAAAAGACTCATAATTGTTACCCATATTATTTCATCTTAAGTTCAGATATTTTTAAACTTGATATTAGAAATCTATTGGTATTTTATAACTTTTAAAAACCTTAAATGAACCTTCTTGTCTTTCAAGTTACAATTGTGCACAGCAGTAAGTTAGACACAGATGAAAACTGAAAATGGTTCTGTGAAACCTACTGTGTCCATATGGCCTCAGAAATTTCTACATGAACAACGTTAGACTAAAAGCTTTCGGGACAGATAAGAGCCGTCAGAGGTTTTTTTGGGTTTCCAGATAAAAAAAAGAAGTTATATTCTATTTTTCCAACTCAAAACAGAAGGATTTATTAGCCAACTAGTTTTAAAGCAATAAAAACAAAACAAAACAACCAACAATATAAAAGATTTGCTATTTATGGAAGGCAAGAAAAATTATTTTCCAGTATTTTTCAGAAATGTTCTCACTATGGAAAAAGAATAACAAAATTATAAAGCCTGTTCCCATCCAATGTTTTCTCTTACTAGTTCTCTAAATCATAATTCTGTTCCATATAAGCTTTCTCCTATTATTCACACCAGAAGGAACAGGGAACACAAAAAAAAAAAGCAAATAAAATTGACTTACACTGACTGCTTCTTACACTGACTGCTTCAAGAGCCTTAGTGATGCACACATTTGTTATCAATCAGTCAGAATTAAACATTTAAGCATTGGTCAAAACTAGGTCAAAATATAAAATAAGGAAAAAAATCTGTAAATCATTGTCAATAACTGAATTTTCGTACATGCTCCTTTTCAATTTGAAATCTTTCTCTAAAACACATCCAGAAGACTGAAGTGAAGGGGAGAAAAAAAACCCATTGTCATTTACAAGGCTCCTTAAAAGTGATTTTCAGCACTTCAGAAGCAACTAAAACTATTATTCTACAACAGAAAAAATATAGGGGAAATGGAAACTGGAAATAAATCTTCACAATATTTAAATACTCAATTTAAAAAAGCTTTTTAAGCTGGTTTTAAAGTTGCATTTTGGGACCCCTGTTGACTTCTTTTGTGAAAACATTCATATAATTGAGAAAGCATCAAACTCCCTGCTCTTTTTTTAGAAAAAGCCCCTCTTTTTCATTATGCTTTTGTTCAGATGAACACCTGGCCTATAAAATTCAGTGACAGAACGTTCCCTAGGGTGCCATTTTTGTAGAAAGCTAACAAAACTTTAAAAAGTATATATTTTTTGCCTCATTGGAGCTTACATAGCTTTATTTTACACTTTTTCCATCTGTTTCTCTGGCTCATCTGCAGTTACTAGTGTGTTTAATGGAAGCTGTATCACTTGTCCAAGAGAAGCCTGCAGTCAGCAGGTTCCTGCCTACTTCTGGCTGGCAACCCAGCCAAAATATTCCAGGGAGAGGAAGACAGGAGGGGAGGAAGAGATGGAAAGACAAGAAAAGAAAGTTTCTAATTTCTTCTACAGAACACTGCACTTTTAAGTATCTTCAGGGATTAATGGAAAGTAGAGAGTCACTCGTTTCTTGGAGGGGGCCTGAATTGATTAACATGAAAATAACACACAGGAATACTTATAATGTATTTTTAGTTGGGATGACAGCTGGCCTAAGATCTTGTTCTGCCTTCCATCTTCACCAAGTTCTGATCTTTTCTCTCACCAACCTTATACCTTGGTTATAGAAGACTTTAAAAAAGCCAAGGAGGAAGGAAGGACACATGCAAAATAAGTCACGAAATCCCTCAAAATTTTAAGGAGAATTCTTTAAAAATATTTGCATCAATGCTGCTTAAATTTAATTGTATTTCTTAATATTTCGTTATTGAAAATAAAATGGAATTCAAATATTACGAGAGATTGGAGATATTTATGTTTTAAATTCAATAACTTGCATGTAGTAAAGTGCTGTAGGAGTAGATGTGAAGAATGTAGATGAATATTTCTTTTGGATTTTCCCCCAGCCATTACATGCCATATAAGCAGGTTAAAAAAAAAAAAAAAGATACCGCATTTTGTGTCAACTAAAGAAGGAAATGGCAACTCTTAGACGCTAACTTTTATCTACAGACATAATACAACCATAGAAATGTGCATTTCCACACAACTTCCTGATAGCTCAGTGATAGGTTTCATTTTGTTTGGGATTTCGATGCCACCCTTTCCAGTGTCTGCCTGCACTGCATTAGACAAAACCAAACGCTAACAGCTGTCATGTGCAATTCATTCTCCCTCTCAGCCTGTCCCTGAGGGAAGAATTGTGTGCACTGGACTTTTTTCTTTTTGATAGACTTCTGCATCTTTTTAAAATGTACATGTTTTTCTCCATTTATATTAGAGAAAAGAAAGCCAAGAGAATGTGCCTCACACATGAAGAGAAGTAATGGAGGTGGAAAGATTTAGGAAAGGCAACCGGAGCTGGCCATGCACAGACTTGATAGGCTGTACTAACCTATTGTTTTTAGTAAATCTACTTCATACATCAGCACAGAAATATCCATAGCAGCACATATGGGATGCATCCTACTTCGTGGAAGTTTTTATAGAAAGAAGTTAATGACAACAGTTATAAGATCTTTTCAGCTAAGTTGAAAGGACTGAGAATAAAGCGATGTTTTTCTCTAGGTAACTTAGCAGTACTTTGTTCACCTAACACCTGTTGCAGTTCCAGAGGCATGTAAAGAATATGCTTCTACATTAGCCATAAACTAAACAAAAAATAACATGATTTTAGGAGGTTTTATTATTAATGTATGTTCAGTGACGAGAAAAATAATGAAGACAGTCCAGTGTCTTCCCCTTGGCCTGCTCCAAGGAGCATGAATGATTGTGCAGTGAGATCAAGGTATCATCACACCAATTTCTCAGAAGCATGTGACAAACACACGGGGAAATTCAAGTGCAGAAGGATTTTCAGAATTCTGAAACATTTTAAACTGGGATATTTATATACCTGAGCACATACTTTGAAAAGTTTATTTTAAGAAATAAGAATACAGTAGTCTCACCTAGTCAGACTAGGCTCAATACAATTTCTACCTTAAAATTAAATTGTTTAATTGCAAAACAATTAGTTGAAATTCTTTGAGACTTGAATTCTTCAATTCCCTCTATTTCCCAGTTCCTTGTCTGCACAGTAAAAATGTTTCTATTTGTTTTCTCCTGTATCTGTACTTCGCAAGAACAGCTATTGTATATATCAGCTAAGTTGTAAGCTTTTTAAGCAAATTCCACAATTGTGTGATCTTCCTTTCTGCATCAGTATCCATGAGGCATGTCAGATTTATTGATTTGTGATATCAATTTTGCTTCGAGATGTTCTAATATTTTCTGCTTTGTTTAGTATTCTGTTTGTCCGATCAAGGTTCAAAGCTGGTATATTATCACACTACTTCCCAGAATGCAGAAGCTTCTTAACAAGAATGTATTCAGCACTAAATATATTGAAAACAGTAGTTTAAGTAGCAAAGTAGAATTCAGGAAAAACTTCAGTGAAAAAGCATATATTCAGACTAGGTGGTATAAATAGGAGTGCATGCTCCACAGGACTCCATTTTAGAGCCACTGCGCTTCAACGTCTTCATAAATTATTTGAATGCAGGACAAGAAAGTATACTAAGTAAACTTGCTGACAACATTAAACTGGGAGGAACTGTTTACTTTCTTGAAGGCAGGAGGCCCTGTAGAGAGATCTTGACAAGTTAGAGGGCTGGGCTATCACCAACCATATGAAGTTTAACCAGGGTGAGTGCTGGATCCTACAGGTGGAACGGGACAACCACGAATGTATTTACAGACTGGGGAACGAGAGTTTGGAGAGTAGACCTGCAGATAGAGATCGTGTGTCCTGGTCCATGGCAAGTTGAATCTGAGTCAGCAGTGCCCTGGCAGCCAAAAGGCCCAACTGTGTCCTGGGGTGCATCAGGCACAGCATCGCCAGCCGGGCAAGGGAGGAGATTGTCCCGCTCTGCTCTGCGGCAGCCTCACCTTGAATATTGTTTGCAGTTTTGGGTGCCACAGTATAAGAAGAATCTAGAGCTATTAGAGAGCACCCAAAGGCAGGCTACAAAGGTGGTTAAGGGTCCAGAGGAGAAACCATCCAAGGACTGCCTGAGATCACTTGGTGTCTTCAGCCTGGAGGAGACTGAGGGGAGACTTGGTCACCGTCTACAACTTCCTCATGAGCTGAAGAGGAGGGCAATACTGATCTCTACTCTGTGTAGTGACAGGACCTGAGGGCAAGGCCTGAAGTTTTGACAAGGGAGGTTTAGGTTGGATATTAGGGGAAGGTTCTTCACCCAGAAGGTGGCTGGGCACTGGAACCGGCTCCCCAGGGAAGTGGTCACAGCACCAAGCCTGACAGAGTTCCAGAAGCATTCGGGCAATGCTCTCAGGCACATGGCATGACTCTTGGGGCCACCCTGTGCTGGTCCGGGAGCTGGGCTCAATGATTCTTGTGGGTGTCTTCCAACTCAGGATATTCTATGATTGTGCTACCACTGCTGCTATTAGCTTAGTCTAGTTTTTTGTTTTTCATTGCTGTTACATTCATGCTTCTAGTAAGACTATAGATAATTCTGTTAGGTAATTAACTAGAACAAAATATATTCTACATAAAATACAGGGTTTCCACTACCTTCTTCAGAAATAGACCTAAAAAAACTGAAAACTTTTTACTTTACAAAATCCTAAGTATAAAAATTAAGTATCTTGACATTTTGTGTTGAACTACTTGACAAAACAGAAAGGAAGCACAACAGGGAATAACATAAGCCTCAAATGCATGATCGTATTATCCATATGGAATATAAGGTATCCTGTTTCAGTTCCTTGCTTTGCAAAGTTTTATAACTCCATGCTACTTCTTAGTTTATGCTACTGCTTTAAATTCCTAAGTAAATATTTCTTCTAGTCAATCAGAAGACTTCTCAGTTTCATCCTAGTGAAAAATAGAATGAAATTGCTCTTGAATCTATCAGCATCACACTGCTATTTTTCAGCGCTGACTAACAGGTACAGGTCATTTTCTTGGAATCTGTTTTCCTAATAAAAACCAACTGCTTAAACAGTGCTGCTTCTACGATGTGTCACAGAGTATTTACCTCATTCTCTTAAACATGGCTTAAATAGCAAGGTATTACTGACTTCTAGGCAGAGGAATGAACTTTTTTCATCTTCATTTCTTTTTATGCCATTCCTCATTCTACTTTTCAAAAAGCAGAAGCAATAGTTAAAAGCACATTTTTACCTTTACTTGCATCTCACCATCTGCACTCTGGATTTACAGCGTTTATGGAAGGACAGCATCTCCCACACACAGTGCTTCTACCTCCTGCAAGGCTAACATTTACCACATCTCTCCAAGACCCCCAGCATATGATTTATTTCAGTCACTCAAAGAGCAGTAGGTCAAATGCGTACAGGAGCATTAATATTATTTCCTAAGCCCAAGGAGCATTAATATTATTTCCTAAGCCCAAGTCACACAACTCAATAAGATTATATGTGGAAGTGACAAATATAAGAGCATCCCGAAAATGTTAAGGACTGCCTTTTATGATTTTTGCATTTAGTGTCCTTTCCAAAGGATTGTCAGTCCAGAAGAAAACTTATCTCTTCCTAAGTACAGTGAAACAAGGCTTTCCATGAACTCGCTAAAGTACTTCAGTACTGTTAGCACAAGGTGTATGACATTATGCTTGAAGAGCTGCTTTTCTTCTCTACTGTCCCTAGCTCTACCCAGATGAGTTTCTATACTGCAGTTCTATCCTTTAAATATTCATTTTTACCCTGTAAAATGAGGATAGTATTTTAAATTTCTCCAGCATTCTCAGAAATTCACTTTATATATGTTTTTAATTAAAATAGCTAATTTTACATACTACATTTTTAGTCCTTTAAATTGTAAAATACTTTACAGAGAAAGCCATAGTCTGTATTTTTCAATATAGGAAAATAAAAAAAACCACTCTTCATTTTTATAATCCAAGCCAGATACAGGAAAAGTCATGACTTAGAGAGGCTGATTACACATTAATTGTCAGAACCTCTTGTCCATATTTTGCTCTTTGTTAACAGTAGTGATGCTTGTTGTCAACATATTTATTGCAATAATTTAATTGATTCTGCCTTTAAGTATTTACACAGATTATTTACTTCTATTTTCCTCAAAGCTAGTCAGTATTATTGAGGGAAGGAGGGTGGCTGTGGGGAGACAGAATTCATTCAAACCAGAACCAACAAGCACTCAGTTGGCTGAGACTGTAATAGTGTATCATAGCCAAATATACTGTCATAACTTTATGTCCATGCATGGTAGAGGTTTATATACAAGTGATGTTAAAATATATTCCACACCTCAGTTGTTAGAATTCTTCACATTATTGAAGTGGGAAAAAAGAAATCAAAAAAAATTTTTGAAAGAGAAGTTTTTTGTTTTTCCTGAGTCTCAACTCATGACCTTGCTGCATCACTTCACAGACTATCTGTATTTACATGGACTCAGAAGTGCTTTTGCAAACTATCAGCTGTTCTATAAAGGCATATAGGAACTACCAACATACTTGATCAAATAAAATATTACACAGCAGCAAAGTAAAACATCTTTGTCAGATTTATAGCAATGGTACACTTGAGGAAATTACAGTAGTTGCTGTATGTCGTTTTTAACATTCCAAAATGTGTGCTGTAAAATCGCATGTGAATTTAACTACACATTACTATTTTGTCATAGACTGGGTCTACTCTGGTTGCTCTGACCAAGCCCAGGGGCGCTTGGAGAGCTTTCTGAGGGTGGGCTGTACCTTCAGACCTGCTGGGTTCTCCAACCTCCGTCGGCCAAGCCGATCACACTCAGAGGGAGAATGAGCGAGACACCGGTCTCTGGTGCTCTGAGAAAGCCACCTCCCCTCGGGCGTCCTCTGGCGCAAGATGAACCACACTGGGCAAGGGGCGAAGGGAGGGGGTCTCCCAAGCTCACTTTATTCGGGGTAAAACAGAAGGGTCCGCATAAAAACAAGCACAACGAGGTCTCAGGAGAGAGAGCCCAGAGCACATCTCTGCACGGGCCTTTAACTGGGGGGAAACTGGGAGGGGTTAAAGGGTTACAGCCAATGGGAACATCTCAGGGCAGGGGCTCGGTAGAACAAGAACAAATCACAGGGTCCGAGGGGAGGGTACAGAACACAACAACCAATGGGCAACCGAATGTCACAGAACTTTCTACAACTGAGGGAGGGCTTAACAGAATGTCACTGCCCCCTCTCCGCCCATTGGGCGGGGTTAGACTGCTGCTTCAGAGTCCTCCTCCCAGGAGGAGTCATCTGAGACGGCGGGGAGGGCCCGAATGTTTTGGTGCCGCCCCTCCACACTATTTCACTGTAAACACTTTCTGTAAGCACAGCAGATTACAGAAGAATATTTTTCCTCTTAGACTGACTTCAAATCAAGTAGTCCTACTTCACAGAAGAAATGTGAATGAATAACAATACAAAAGAAAAAAAAATCTAACTAAACAAAATACACAAAGAGTGTAACTCTAGGCTACTCATCTAACCAGAAAAATATGGCTGAGCCATACAACTACAAAACTGCAAAACCATGGGCATCGTCTTCATATTCCTTTTAGGGAGGCAGGTCTGTTTTAGGTGACAATTTGGCAGAATCTGGATATATACTAGGATTTTAAGTAACACATAACTTACTCTGCTCCTTTGCAAGCAATATAATGGAATATTACCAAAAATGAAAGAAGTTTAGGCATGAAGGTAAAACAGATGAAACAGAAGATTGCAAGTATTTATCCAAACTGTCTCACTGACAAACATCTAATGGAGGAGGACCTCACAAAACAACAATTCCTGCAATATCTGTATGAAATTGTCTATAATTGCAGAGGACTATCTAGATGGCTAATATAACAGGCTGTACAGATGTCTCTCAGCAGATGCTTCAAAAGAAGATGCAAAAAAACCTTTCAATGGCAGTTAGGTAGTGTATAAGAATAAAGTTCCTTCAGTAGATGAGAAGTAAATAACTGTATTGACTTTTATTTGTCAACAATATCTGCCTCACACATTTTATGCTCTATTAATTACAGTTAGATTAGTTTGATGTATTTCATCAAATGCTGTTATATCCAAATCTTGTTAACATGCATTTAGGATGATCACATTATAAATGATAGGAGAATTAATGCTGGAGAGCTCTATTCCCTATGCTGTTTAAGGTATCACTGCAACTAAGACTGGAGGGGCCAGAGCTGGATGTGGGACTGAATCACTGCTGAGAAGGCTAACCTAAGGAAAGGCACACACAGGTTGGATGTCATTGGGTTCACCATCGTGCTCAAGTAGGGTGACCTAGATCTGGCTGCACAGGACCATGTACAGATGTTTTTTGAATATATTCAAGGCTGCAAAATCCAAAAATTCCCTGGGCAACCTGCAGCAATGCACAGTCACCTTCACAGTGACTCCTGATGTTCATAAAGCATCTCCTTGTGTGTGAGCTTGTGCCCTTTGCCTCTGGTCCTGTCACTGGGTATGACTGAAAGGAGCCTGGCTCCATCTTCTCTGTGCCCTCCCTTCAGTTATTCATACACACCGATCTCCCTGAGCTTTTTCTTCTCTAAGCGGAACAGTCCCAGCTCTCTCAGCACCTCCTCATATGACAGATACCCCAGTCCCCTCGTCAACTTAGTGGGCCTTTGCTGGACTCCCAGCAGTAGTTCTGAGTCTCTCTTGTACCAGGAAGCCCAGACATGGACACAATACTCCAGATATTTATGATAATTAACTGCAGATAGGCCTGTGTATCTATTTACAGATATATAGGATGTTCTGGATGGTTTAAGACTCAAGAAACCCAGAACTGGAAAGTTCATAGCATGTGTATTTGCTATGGAAGCCAATAAGCCCTGTTTTGAGGCAGGGTTTACTAATGAAAGAACATGGTTGTTCTGATGTGAACATGACCATATCTTTTGCATTTTAGTAGTCTTCTGCCCATCCCTCTGAAGAACAAACAGACCAAATCACATATACTTACATGAGACCTATGACATCCAGCTGTTTCCAGTTATGTCTATATATGCTTTCTTTTATGCATCACATAACAGGTTAATTTAAAATCCAGTTACATTATGAAGCCAACAAATGTCTCTAGCAGAACTGTGTCCTCAGTACTTGTTATATTTAAGACAATTTTTCTACCTAATTTCTATGAAAATTTTTAGAATAGATGCTTTAATAATCCAAGACAAAAAGAAAGCAGTTCCAGTGCAATCAGTGTTTAGTTCCCAGTAGAACACATACAAATTTCATTAGAATTCATGGAGTTTTGGCACACAAAGTATGTGCCCAATATTATTTTATCAGAGGAGAACTGTATCCAGCACTTCTGTTTCCATATGAGATTCCATACTCCACATCATAACTTAAAAATTAATTTAAAAAAAAACCACAAACAAGCAAAAAGTAATTACGGAAAACAAAACAAAATAAACAGTCCTAGGGAATCAGTAGAGAGCTTAAAGTGACCAGAAAAGGAATTAGCCATATGCTCTTCCCTTGCTGTATAACACTGGGGAAATCTTTCTAGGAAATTTTTTGCCTTGGTGCCATGGTTTTTTGCCTTTGTTTTGTTCTCTGCATGGGAGCATGCCAGCGAAACTTTAGAAAGAAACAAGAACGTTTTCCAAATGTTTCTGCCTTTCCTTCACTTTCCCACCCTACAAATATCAAGGTACAGTTAAGAAATACAGATGAGAGGTTGGGAATGTGATATTCTAACCTTGTCATGGAGATCTATCAAATATTGGACAATGCCTAATTTGGCTGTGATCAGACTAGATGTAATCTACATAGTCAAATTTGCCTGAGATTATATTGGGTGTAAAAAGTTTTTATACTTACAGCTTTGAATTTTTTATGCCTTTCATATTGTATGAAAAAAAAAGATCTTTTTCAGGAGCTATTAATCTAAAAATGTGTAAACATCCCTGAGTTAGAATAGCATCATATTCTACCTCATTTAATGTTTTATTTGCCATTTGGACACAGAAACCTTAACTTTGCTTGCAGAGTTTGTCACATTTTTAATTGCCTATTATAATCCTTTTTCTGTAGAAAAGTTTTTTTATGGTCCATAGAGGATTCTATCTACAAAAGAAACAAAACAAAACTGATCCAAAACTTTATCATTTACTCATTACCACAAAAGTATCAGAGAAAAGAATAAAGATAAATTCGGAAATAACATTTTAAAATATGTGCTTTAATAAGTTTTCCTAAGGTTTTAGCCTTCAGTGTAAAACTGCAGTTTTAAACATATGCATCTTCTACTTCGCTTTTGCTTTTACAGGCATTGAGAATTCAAATATCCACATTTTAAAGTGTAAACATATAGTAACTTATGAAAAGCAACCAATTGAAACTGAAAGTGTGTATAAATTCTACATTATTTTATCCCTGTTTTGATTTTTTCCACTGAAATTACTATTTATTGACTTAGTGAAGGGTTAATAAACCCATATGTAGATCTGTGATGAGTTGACCCCAGCTGCGTGCCAGTTGCTCACCAAGGCACTCTGTTGCTCTCCTCTTCAGCAGGACTAGGGTGGAGAAAAGAAGATGAAAAAAAACCCTCACAGGTCAAGATAAAGATATTTTACTTAAGGAACAGCAAAGGTCGAGTTCAGACAAGCATATGAAACAAAGATTTATTCTCTGCTTTCCATCAGCAAGATATTTCCAGGCACTTCCTGGGAAGCAGAGCTTCCGCACTATAGTGGTTTCTCTGGAAGGCAAATGCTGTAAATAACAAATTCCCATTCATTTCCTCCTCCTTTTCTTAGTTTTTGTATCTGATCTGACAACGTATGTTACGTAACATCCCTTTGGTAATTTTGGGCCAGTCGTCCTGATTGTGCCCCTCACAAAACTTTGCCCACCCCCAGTCTACTGGCTGGGGGGTGGAATGTTGGGGAGACAGCACTGGTGCTGTGCTAGAGCTGCTCAGCAGTAGCCAAAACACTGGTGTGATACCAAACCTTTCCAGCTACCAATGCAGAGCACGGTGCTATGAGGGCTTCTATGGGGACGATTAACTCCATCTCAGCCAGACCCAATATAAGATCATAATACAAGACTAAAAAGAATAATGCATGAATCAGCTGAAGCTACCTAACTCAGCACTTCATATTACAAGGGGGAAAAAAAAAACTACAGAAGAACATGAACTCTAACCTTCATTATGCAAAATTATGTAAGTAAAGCAAAGAAGTAAAAAAAATCATTCTGCAAATATAGATCACAAGTTATTACGAACCAATTAAATTGCTACATAACCCTCAGTAAAAATGGGACATTAGATAATTAGAAATGCTAATGTTAAGAAAGTTTGGACTTCGTTCACATTTTAACTGCTAATTGCTGCAATTAAAAATGAGGATTTTCCCTTAATTTTCGCTACAAAAGTTCAGAACTGAAACATATTTTGAAGCTGTCACTGCTGAAAATCAGTGCTGAACCATAAATTTGGATATGCAAAATTCTATCTTAGGTTCATTAATATTAGTTTGTTTTTCAAGGAGAAATCATACCCCTGGACAAAAAAAAAAAAAAGCGCTTCCTTTATTTGAAGAAATAAAATTTCAAATGACTAAGTCATTAACTAAAATTCGCTATTACAATATTATATGATTCATATAGTGTTACTGTATGACCAAGTCAAATACAAAATGGAAGTTAATCACTGCTGAATGGCAAATGAGACAGAGAAAGGCACGCATTACAAAAAACAACACAAAAACCCAGATCAAGACTAATCCAATAATCAGATACATCCAGACTTCCCACAGATTTTATAAGAGACTTTGGGTATCTGACTAGGAGGAGTAAAGGGAAGGTAGAACATGTGCACATCTAGAAGAGCCTCCAGGCAGCACACATTACATAGCATACATGACTAAAAAACCCAATAATAAGTTACGGCTTATCAAGAGTTAGAGTACTGTTGCTTACTAATTCATCTAAAAAGGTGTGTTGAAATTGTTACTTCCAAAGCAATTTCCATATTTAACTAGCTTAGTAACATTCTATCAATAAATTATTGAAAGGACATTAAGAAACTAGCTCAGTTTTCTACATCTTCTATTACAATGTTTAAAATTTGTTATTTAGAGTATATTATTTTAAAAAGTATCCACCAGTTTTTTTCTTCCTTTTAGCGGGGCTAGACACAAATTGTTATGTCACTGCACAACTATTATCTGGCACTATTTCAAGGAAAAAAAAAAAACTAATAATATGGATCCTTATTGAAATTAAAGTAAAAAGAGATATTATTTTGTGGGGTAGCTGAATTATTTGAAAAATAATTTTGAGATGTTACTTTGGTTTGTGGTATAATGAAGGAGAAAGAAATAGAAAAAGCAGTCTGATTCAGCCTCAATTATTTTATTTCACTCAAAAATGCAAGTTTGTTTTACTTTTGCAGTAATTAGTCATCTACAAAAAAAAGTTCAAACCCAGTAATTGAAAATTAAAATGTTCAAAATTAGCATACATGTTTTCAAAGTCAATAAATACTTTTAGGATAAGCATCTTCATAACAGATGCTTAACATCTTCCTAAAAATAAAAAGCTGCTTTTAAAATAAATTGAAAGTGATGGAAAAAGAGTTTTGAATTATTTCCTGTAGATTTCTAGTTCTGCATATGTATGAACTTTGTTAATGAATTATCATAGTACTCAAATGTAATTCTGGAGCCTGGACTGGCCATTTTTAGCTACACACTTTGATAGTTCAAGTGAAATTAAGCTATCTGCAAGGTTTATTTTGTGACAGAAAGTGAAGCTTTCAAAAAACATAATTATGACAATAAATGTACTATTTACAGTATAGTTGAGCAGACTGATTAAAGTTAAAGGTGTAATTTTAATCAAATAAATATCTGGATTTCAAACTATCTAGGAAGATAGTTATCTATTAACAGAGCAATATCCTGTGTTAAAATACTGATTTTATTTGTCACACATCATTAGAAAAGCTAGCAGTGTGCCACAGTCTCCACTTACTTTTGAACCTGAATTTACCTTCTCTCTCCTTTCCCTTAGAAAAGTCAAGCTTATCTATCCAAGAGAAACAATTGACATCAAAAGATTGTTTTTCCACTTAGCAGCTCTAAGCTGCTTTTTATTGTTCGAAGGAATTATTGAAGAGACTCAACACAGAATTTCAATCAGATACACAGTTTCTGGTTCATTGATTGGCTGATTCTTCTTCTTCTGGTGAAGAAAAGCAACAAAAGTCCTTTTTAAATCTATTCTTCTCAGAGAGGTCACATTTGTGCTTTCTTTAAGCTACTCTTTGTAATGCTGTGATGTCAATGAATTTCTACCCACCCAGAAACTCTGCTGTCCTGGACTGCAAAGTAGTTTCTTTCAACTGTTCTTGCAAAGCCTGAAGTGTTCAACCTTCCTGTAAGTAAAGTTTAACAGAGATGGAGTCTTGCAAATTTGTCAGGATCCCTAACTATGAGAGATCAGACTGTCTCAAAATCTGATTCACTCTGTGAAAATGATCACTTACACAATCTGACTTGGCAAGTCCTAGCTCTTTTGTTCCTTCAGTTCTTACACGTCTCACTTCTGATCTTATTTTTTTGGTTCCTGTTAAGATATTTGTGCTGATATATAAAGATTCAATCAATCTATGGTCTTCTTTTAGATTGTGATCTTGGAGATCCTTAAAGAAACACTGATATAAAGGTCTTTTACTATCATATGGAGTTGACTCATACATTATACTGCTGCAGTGAGCAGAGTGTGAGGTAAGCCTGGATGTCTGATAATTCCTTACATTTACATACCATTTACACATATATATATATATATATACATATATATACACACACATATAAAATTAATATTTCAACTTTCTAATTTTTTATCCTGAGGGCTTTGCATCTAATGTAAACCTGAAATAACTGTAAAATGCAAAAAACTACCTAATTCTGTAGTATTAATATTATTACACCGAATCTCATTTTTTGATTGCACTTCAAGGAATAAGATGATTTAGCAGTTTTAGAAGCTGTCGTATGAAAACAGAGTATATTCTAAGTGTTTCCTAACCTTGTTAAAAGGGCTTTTTTTTAAAAAGAGATTCCTTGGATCTTACTACAACATTGTCTCTTTTGAAACAGTTGAGCAGTTTCTTACCTCAGACTCAGCAAATGTTTCTATAAAATCTTTAGAAGAAAAATTTCTGCCATAAATTCCCTGGCAAACATGTAATAGCCAGAAGATGCCCAGAACTTTCTTGGGCACATTCCAAAAATTACTGAAGACCTAAGAAACCCTGAAAGACCATCAGGAAGAAGTCTCAGCAACCAGAAAATTTCTTGGCCAATCTGCAGGAAACCTTGAGAAATCCCTGGCTCTTAATGAGGGCATCCTATCCTCTAGGCCTCCATGAATTGTCAGCTCCTGCAGCAGATACCCTAGTTCACAACACCGAAAAGAAGAGGAAAACAGCAATGCTGTTTTGTGATGAACACGTCTATTTTGCATAAGAGTTTTGACATTACTTCTTCAGGTACAGAACAGACACTTCATAGTTATTAAGATTTACAAAGATGTTTACTAAGAATCTTACATAACTGTCTCTTTTAATCCATGCTATATACCCACAAAAAAGGAGCTGGGACTTCTCAGGATCAACAAGTAAATATGCACTGCTGCAGTGATGGAATATAATTGCATATTGGGCTCCATTAATGAAGTCTTTGCCTGTACATTGAGGGAAGTGATTACTCTCCTCTGCCCAACACTTATGAGACCACACCTGCCTTAGTTTCCAGCTTTAGATGTTGGGTGCGAGAAAAAAAAATGTCCTTGCATGGATATAAACGTGAAAATTAGTTCATTGGCTTTCTTACATGTAAATTATGCAGTGCTTTTCATATCCTTTCTCTTGATATTATGGCTTCAAAATAAAAGTAAAAAATATCCTTTTCCTCAAAATCAGGATTGACCCTGATCTATTAAAGGTTGCTGCAGTTAACAGGTTCATTCCTTTCAGGGAACTATGAAGACTAGACGGTACAAATCAGGCTGCCACAACTTGTCAGGCAATAATTTGATTGAAAACTACTTATTTGAGTAATTTCTTCTCCCTGACCACATTATCAGAAGTGAAAACAGGACCAAAGTTCTGGCTCCAGCATAATGCTAAATCTCTCACTCATACTGTGGGGACTATTGCTAGACAACTACCAGGGATTTAAAATAGGTCGCCCATTCCTGTTCTGTTATTATTGCTTCTTTCCCCTTCTGGAGTTTCTAGAGCAAAACCACAAGAATACTTCATTTTGGCATTACTGTCACAGTGTAAGTACACAGTCATTACATTTATGACTCCAGAAACAGAAGAGACATTTGATAACATGAGCACCATGTTACAGCTCTGAGTTGGAAAATGTAAGTTTTTAGCAAAGAGTAAAAAATCTGCTTGACTTAAAGTATATTCAACTGAATAAAAAATACAGTCTGTGTAGCCAGCCAGGTTAGAAAATATTCAAATTATGCTAGAATACTTTTTAAGCAAGTTTAATGTATGCTGACATAACTAACTCAAATTTTGATACAAGGATAAAAGTATTTCCAGGGTCTTTAGCCAGAAGCACAAACCTTGTCATTTAACAGACACCTTTGGGACTCTACTGTGTCAACTCAAAACAGAGCAGCCTCCAGGGAACCTCTGCATGGACTCCACCTTGTGATGGGACTGGAGAACTGGGAATCTGACTGTGCTGAATTGGATCTCATCTGACATATTTTTAGGATGTATGAAGAAGACACACGTCACTGTGTGGGTGTGATCTAAACCCACTGGAGTTAAACAGTTCTATTTTGGCACTGTTTACTGAGTTTAGCTCTGTTGTACTGTGTCTGGCTTTCAGCTGGGATAAAGCTGATTTTCTTCCTACTAGCTGCTACAGTGATGTATTTTGGATTTAGGATGAGAATAATGTTGATAACACACTAATGTTTCAGTTTTTGCTCAGCACTGTTTACACTAAGTCAAAGACTTAGTGTCTCACACCACACCCTACCAGTAAGTTGGCTGGAGGGCACAAGAAGCAGGGAGCAGACACAGTTGGGACAGCTGCACCAAACTGGCCAAAGAGATATTCTTTACCATATGGTGTCATGCTCCGTATTTAAACTTAGGAGGAAAACTGGCTGGGAGCTGCTGCTCCAGAACTGGCTGGGCATCTGTTGGTGGGTGGGGAGAAATTCCATTATGCATAATTTTTTTTGTGTATTTGAATTCTATTATTATTATTATTATTTTCCCTTCCTTTCCTGTCTTATTAAGTTGTCCATATGTCAAGCCATGAATATTCCTTTTTTTTTCCCCGCAGTTCTCTCCCCTATCCATATGATGCAGAGAGTAGTGAGCAAGTGTCTGTGTGGTATTAACTGCCTGTCACATTAAACTATGTTCTTTTTGGAACCCAGCTAGGGTTTGAAGGTTTGAGATAACAACAGAGCTGACTAGAGTGTATTAAAACAAATTTGTTATATGCATTCATTATATTAGTTTAATAGTCACTGATAACAATGTTGATTTATTTGCTCTCAGAGCTGTTGCACATGTTCTTAGTTGTGTCATATAACACGTCTGCAGTATGTGTTCCCTGTTGCATTGTTTATCATCTCTGGGGGCTGGGTTTAGGTTATCATGTTGTTGTACTTTGTAACACTGACTTATGATATGATAAAACTGTTGGTCGTGACACTAATCTGGTATTTTTACCCAGTATTGCCATCAACTCTGTACTTCAGGAGCCATCTATTGGGAAATAATAATAATTACACCTTTTACCTTTTCTCCTCAGAGAGCTGATCTATGGCGGAGATACCTTATCCATCTTCTCCGTCTGCTCCAAAATGGAAATAGTTCTTGAGAATTTCAAATATCTATAGGATTTTCAAACTATGTTCCTATTTCTATGTCTCCTGAATGTATTGCTGGTCTTGTTTAAGGTTAAACAACTGTATAAGAATACCATCCAGAGTATCTCCCCTGAGGCTGGATAGCTATGAGTGGCAGGGTGTGTGGGGTAGTATGGGCAAGAACCTAGGACAGTGGTCAGCTCCAGCCTTTTGGAATTACACCCTTGAATAAGTGCAGAATCTGAAAAACTACTTAAATATTTGGGAAAATATACGGTCCCCTCACAATTGCAGAGACACAAATCACTGCAATGTGCTGAGGCCTGGCCCAGGCCTACTGAGCCCTGTTCTATTAAGTAACCTCAAGGGGAAGGGAAGGTCTCTGAATACAATGACAAAACAACATGTGGCTATTCCAATCCTGGTGACAGGAAGCAAGTTATTCCAACCTCAGTGATAAGCACTGTGGCTACACAAACCCCCGTGAGAGGCATTGCAGCTGAACCAAAGGACCAATCTATGCCAGTATCAGCCCTCCCAAAGGACCCTTCTGTTGCAGAGGTGCTGAAGGTTGAAGAACAGTTGCCGATCACTGCCACAATGGTGTCTGATAGCAAAAGCACACTGAGATTCCCTGATTCCCATCCATAAGATGATTCCTGAACTGGAGATCCAAGGAGTGATCAGCAAGACTCACTCATCTTTTAACAGTCTTATATGATCAGTGCAAAAGCCCAATGGAGAGCAGAGACTAACAGTAGACTACCATGGCCTGAATGAAGTCACACCGCCCCCGAGCGCTGCCGTATTGGACATGCCGGAACTTAAATACAAGCTGCAGTCAAAGGAAGCCACAAGTAATATTGCTAATGCATTTTTTTTCCATTCTTTGGGCAGTAGCAGGACAGAGTTTGCTTCCATTTGGACAGAAATCCAGAAGACCTGGAACTGACAGTCCAGGCGTGGAAATACAGCCCTACCATCAACCTCGGACTGATCCAGACTGCACTGGAACCAGGGTGAAGGTATATTGATGATATTGTGTGGGGCAATACAGTAGAAGTTTTTGAGAAAGGGAAGAAAATAGTCCAAATCTATCTGAAAGCCAGTTTTGCCATAAAACAAAGTAAGGTCAAGGGACCTGAACAAGAGATTCAGTTTTCAGGAATAAAATAAGAAGACAGAAATTGTCAGATTGTAATGGTTGTGATCAACAAAATAACAGAAACGTCTGTACCAATTAGCAATGTACCAACTACACATTGTGTAATTTTTTAATCTTTCTTACACATTGTGAGTTTTTGAAAATGTACATTCCAAATTACAGCCTGATTGTAAGCCCTTTCCAGCTGATGCCTTAGGTTTTAACTTTTATATTTTTCAAATTCTGTTTCGCTTAGTATGTAGCTCTGAAGTTTCTTGCAGCTTACTAGCTGCTCTCCTAGGCCAGATAGACACAAAAAAACTTCTGTGAGCTTGCTATTCAAGGACACTCAGACTGTCCTAGGCCCAAAGGTATAAACTAGGGCCTCAAGAGAGGTGGAGAAATTGAAGAAGTTACATCATTAGCTAAAGTTTTAATTGGTGAATTTATGCTGATATGCAAATGGACCAAACCTATAAAAGTGTGAAGAACTCGTGACTTGTCATCCATCTTAGGGTCCATCTTGGGGTCCATTTTAGAAGTAGCCTCTGGCTCCCCAGGATGTACCTTTGAAGGCCTTTCAAATAAATACCTACCTTTATTCTCTTACTCTTGTCTAGTGCCTGTTTCTAGGTAGCCACCCAAGGCATTACAGCAAGTTACCCAGAAGAATGATTTCAAATAGGGTCCTGAGTCATGACAAGGCATTGAACAAATCAAGCAGGAGATAGTCCATTCAGTAGACCTTGGGCCAGTCTGGACAGAGCAAGAGGTTTAAACATATGCTCTACACTGCAGCTGGGGAGAATGGCCTTGCCTGGAGGCTCTGGCGGAAAGCATCAGAAAAGACTAGAGCTCAACCCCACGTTTTTGACATCTGGTGTATGGAGCATCTGAAGCCCACTATACTCCAACTGAAAAAGAGATACTGGCAGCTTATGAAGGGGTTTGAGCTGCTTTGGAAGTGATTAGTACTGAAGTACAGCTCCTCCTGGCACCGCATTTGCTGGTGCTGACCTGGATGTTCAGTGGGAGGATCTCCTCTACACATCATGCAACTCATGCTACATGGAGTTAATGGGTCACACTGAACATACAATGGGCTCAAACAGGAAACCCAAGTAACACAGGAATTTTGGAAGTGATCATGGGTTGAATGGAGAGAAGGCTAAGGTATCAGAATATTGCTAGAGAAGGGCACAGTGTATAAAGATCTACCAGAAAAAGATAAACAATATGCCCTTTTCACTGATGGTCTCTGTAGTAATATAGGAAAATAATTGAAGGTGGAATGCTGCTATATGGAGTTCCTCACAGCAAGTCACAGAAATTGCTGAAAGAGAAGGTGAATTGAGTCAGTTTGCAGAGGTTGTTATGACCCGGTTTAAACCCAGAAAAGCAAAGAAAATTAAGTCTCTGTATATAAATTGGAAAGAACTTAGAAGGTTCAAAATATTCCCAAAAACGAGATTAAAACCAAACGAGGTTAGATGTTGGTGCCAAAAAATTGATGTGTTTTATTTAATAGTAAAAGGCAAAGAGGGAAGGGAAGTTCCGGGAAGTTCCAGGAAGTTCTGGGAAGTTCCGGGAAGGGAATTTTGGGGAAGGGAGGGGCGAGGCGAGGCGAGGCGAGG